>OZ038482.1:70171701-70409201 GCA_964036315.1 Acanthosepion esculentum
GTCTTCCTAGGCTAATATTCTCAACTGACATGAAATGGAATAACTATATTAAATACATTACTAGGTCAGTTGCTAAGAAAGTCAGATTCAGGAGAGAAGAATTCTCTCACCTGACACAGTGAACTATCTTAATTATCAATAAGTCTACTATTCATTCATGTTTAGAATATTGATGTCATATATGGTCTGGTGCCCCTGCGATTTACCTGGAGATCCTTGCTAAAATCCAAAGAATCAGCAATATTATTGGTCCTGATCTGGTGGCTCGACTTCAGTCACTTTCCCACAACTATAATGTTGCCTGTCTATGCCTTTTTTTATAAATACTTTCATGGTGACTATTTGGAGGAGGTCTTTGCCATGGTACCTAGACTGTATGAATTTGAACATAATTCTAGACTGTTGGGAAAATTGCATCAATTTATAGTTGTGCTAGCTAGCTATAACCATAACTTCTATGCTAATGGTTTCTTTTCTCACACCTCTCACTTGTGGAACTCCCTTCCAACTCTAGGCTTTCCGACCAACTTTAATCTGCAAGAATTTAAATGTAATACCAATTGCTATCTACTGTCCTACTGAATGGTCTTTTCTCTTTCTACTCATCACTAATGTTTCTCTTCCTAATTTGTCCATACCCTGTAACCCCTTGCAAGTTAGTTGCTGTACTACCTTGCTTAGTGTGGCACTGATATTAATATATATATATATATATATATATATATATATATATATATATATATATAGTGTGTGTGTATATCTGTGTTAGCTAAAAGAATTAAATTTGCAAACTTTGATTTAATATTTCCCTATTAATTTCCCCATTATAGGCTTAAAGGGACAATCATCAAATGCCTCTGTACCTGGATCCCCTGGACGAAAGGGTGATAGAGGCTTGGATGGACTGCCTGGTCAACGAGGTAAGTTGCAAAATCTGTTCAACTGAAAGAAGTCAAGTAATACTTGATTGTACTTGTGATCCACTAGCTAGTCCAAGAGAAATTTACACTTGCCATGTTTATTTGATCAGAGAATAGCAGCTCATGCCTGCATGAAAAATTATATTCTATTTAGGTACTACTTGCATGGTTGATTTCTCCTTGGGTTTTAAGTACTTGAAAGCTTCTCTCTATGACTTTAATATAGGAAGTAAATAATCATTACAAAATTATCTATTTGTATAATTACTATTATAATCTCTCTTGAAATCATTTTGTGTTTCTCTAAGCTTTTATTTTTAACATACACATTTTTAGTAGGCAAGTCTATTTTTGACTCTGCTGATTAAAAGGCAGACAACAATTCAAATCTGTCTATATTAAATGTCACTTTAAGTGAAAGTAAAGTATTGAATGTATTAGAGATCGCAAAACTGACAGATACCAGTGTTGTTCATGTTTGTAAATTTCAAATTTTAAAAAAAAATTTAATTTGTGTAACTGAATAACTGAAAAATCAGAGTAACACTGCTTCATAAGTTGAGACATTGTTAATCTGTCTTTTATTTTTGCACTCAGAATGGAATTAGACTTTTCAAACAAGTAAATTTTTTGAAAATTCTAAATAACTAACTTTTTTTTCCTTGAGAAAATGCTTTTTGCATTTATATTCTCATTGATCAAACTTTTTAGGTCTTGATGGTACTTCTGGCCAGAGTGGAGGGAGAGGTCCAACTGGTGAAGATGGTTTGCCTGGTTTACCAGGAAGAGATGGTGCCAAAGGAGAACCGGGAATTGGACTCCCTGGTCGCCCAGGGCCACAAGGACCTCCAGGCTTGAGTGGAATCCCTGGTAATTACGTTTTCATATGTAGGATTTTTTCAGTTTCAAATATTGTGATCCTCTTTTTTTATGGGTTGCTTGACAGAAAAAGGAAAATACACGAAAAAGCATTACTTTAAATTTTTTATCATTAATATAAAAACAATGGCTAAAATGCATTACAGAAACGATAACTGGAACAATCAATGACCGTCACTACTTTTTCCTGAGTTTTTAATAAAATATTTGCAAATCAAAAGTTGAGTGATAAGAAAAGTGTGTTCACCTTGTCTGGATTTTAAGTCAAGTAAATATAAACTCCAAATCAACGCTTTGACACTAAACTCTGACAGTCCACACATCGATAACACTTTCTTTTGACAGAAAAAGCAGGTGTTATATAGTTCTCTCAATCCCTGAAAGATGCTGACTATTGATTAATACCTGCCCAGTATCATTCATATGCAAATTTTGTCAGCGCCACTTGCTCTAAGTAGAATGTCCTCTCTCAACAGCCAATTGTGAAAGAGGATGTAACTCCTGGTGCTTACTTACTTGTCAGGTTGACCCAATTCTCTGTTGTAAAATGGTTGATTAATAAGTTACTAAAAGAGGAAACATTTCAAAACAACTCTTCAGCGTTTCATGATGGACAATCAAATATACACTTTCAAGCAACATCATTTGGCAGTTGTAGGAATTAACCAGAATTTGACCTCAATCTAAATAATCACAGGTTTATAATCTTAAACCAAATCCAAAATGTATGAAGAACATTTCTTTATATGACTCTTTAGAATTATTTTGCCTATGTAGTTTGTATCATCCACAGAAGACATTAAGAGATTCATTTTTTTCTCAGAAGAAATGACTGTTATATGAGTGGGTGCTGAAAAGTTCTTGGTCTGAATCACTTTTCAAAATCAGTATTCTGATATTTTATCATTGAAATAGTGATGGTGGGAGAACAGGTCAGGCCAAGATATTTTCAGCACTCTCTTTTCCAGATGCTTTGGTCCATGCCATGATCAGACCGCATGATCAAACTTTTATTGCCAAGCTTATCTAAAAGGAATGACATGTACAGAACTGTTACCTGTGTTGATTTGGAAATTTATTTGACTGTAAGATAGTAATAAATTGCAAATTCAGCTTCCTATTGTTAACATGGCTCAATGCCATGATCAATATTTCACTCTGCTTTTGATCTAAAATATTAAACAATGTCACAGTTGAAGCAAATTGTTAAAACCTCAGATTTTTGTTTTGTTTTACCTTTAAATAGGCTCCTCAGGGTTGAAAGGAGAACCAGGTTCCTCAGGTTTGCCTGGATTACCAGGAACACCAGGTCTCAAAGGAAAAGATGGTCTGCCAGGACAACCTGGTCTTCCTGGATTAGATGGAGAACCAGGAATTATGGGTCCAGGTGGCAAACCTGGATTACCAGGATTACCAGGTCAGCTACCTTTTTGTTAAATATGAATTCATTATTCTTCACAAGCTCAATATTTTTGTACATATGTTTGTGCATATATGATACATAAGACCTTTTCAGACACATACCTATCTACTTCTGTTACTAGCAGTTTCCTGCAAGTTAACAATCATCAGGTAGAGATGAGGAATAACAGATAAAAATATTATAGCAGAAGTAGCTGAGTATATGTTACATTACTATTAGTAACTATTACATTTTAGGCTCTGTGATTTGTATTTTATTTTGCATTTAAATTGAGCTCTTTAATTTTTGTTTTCGAACATATTTTAAATTTAATAAATACATACAGAGGAGTGCTGGGAATTTCAGAATTTTTTTTTTTTTCAGCTGACTTCATTTAGAGTCTTTTACTTTCCATCACTTTTAAATAAGTAAATATTCCACACTGTGATAGTATAAGATCTACCAGGAATGGTGAAATGCTGTAAGGACCAGGGTGCAAATTTACTGTAGATGACCTTGTGATTAAGGCATTCTAGACTTTTATGTTGTAGTGAATTAGTTTCTTCTTTGATAATGGTACCATTTTTTGTACAATTTGTAAGGGAGGTGACTAGAGCATGCATTACCATTAGAAAGTGCCTGAAAACCAAGTAATGGATTGACACAAGCCTTGTGAGTGAAATTGGGTTGATGGAACAACACAGACTCTTTTGATGACTGTGCTAGCCCAAAGTAACAAGTCATCATGACCAAGCATTTGTGTGTACTGGCTTTGTTCAAATTGTTGATCATGCCAGATTATGTGCTCTCATCCAGAAATTAATTATGGCCCGTTCAGCATAGTTGCACTATAAGATACAGGTGGGATCTGTGGGTGTCAAACAAATGCAAATGTGCCCGAGCGAGCATCTGCAGCAGTGATTGGTTTGCCACCCTGTTAGACAGATTTAGTCAGAAATTATTTACCAGCTTATGTTGCTGCACTTGTGTGAATATATTCTGGAGAATGATGTTTTTAATAATAAAAGATCTGATAAAAGTTTTAATATTTCCATTCAGATGAGACTTGAGCAGTAAGTCACATTGTTTTTATTGAAATAAGTAAAATTAATATTAGTGAAGAAATACAAATTCTTTTTATGTTTGTTATGTTGATTTTTTTTTTTTTCTACAGGGAGCAAGGGAGAAAGAGGAGCCGTTGGATTTTCTGGTGAGCCTGGAAGGGATGGTGCCCCTGGTTTACCTGGAGTTAAGGGTGAGAGAGGAGATGATGGGTTGATTGGACTGCCTGGAAGAAATGGACTTGATGGTTTACCAGGTAAAAGATATCTTTATATGTCTTGTCTTATCTTAATTGTTCTGAATTTCTGGAGTCAAAATACATCCTCATCTTTTAAAAGATCACTCACATTCGTTCAAGGAATTCAGAGAATAAAAAATAAAATGAATAGCTGAATTTTCTCATTTTTTTATGTAAGCATGAAAAATTTTAGTCATAAATTTGAATCATGGAAATATGAAATCTATTTGGTCATTTAAGATTTGAGTGATTGAATGATTTGAATTTGTTATGCTGATACTAAAACAATGTTGAAAGTAAAGTTTGTTTATCAAAGAAATATCAGGAAAGATTGTTTTTTAAAATAGATAATCTTGTAATATAAATAACTTTGTCTTCACAACAATCTATGAAATATAACTAATGAATAAATTTAGCTGTATTGATGTTTCTTTTTCTCTTTTTAAACTTGTACAAGAAAGTGCTGAAAAGTCCTCAATCCAGTCCACTTTCCAAAATGTGGTCAAACGGAATCTGTTTTGGAACTCCTTTGTTAGGCTGAGAACTTTTCATGTTTAACTTAAATTTGAAAGACTATTGAAAACAATTTTGTGATTCTAAAAGCACAAATTAAAGGGAAATGTTACTTACTAAATCTGCTTTTGTTTTCTATAATAAATGCTTTATTTTATTTGAAAAGGAATGAAAGGAGCGTCCGGTCTGTCTGGTCTTCCTGGTATGAAAGGTGAGCCAGGAAGAGTAGCATCAAAAGGCGAGAAAGGAGAATCTGGACTTTCTGGTTTACCTGGAGAGAGGGGCTTGGATGGAACACCAGGTTGGATCATTTATCTTTCTGTCTGTAGCACTTTGATAAATTAAGAAAAATGGTATGATATTCCAGTTAACCTTTCACAAACCTCAGACAATTTAAAATTGATCATATCATGTCAATAAATGTATTATGAAATAAACTACTTAAATAAACTATCTATTGAATCATTAACATAAATCTAAATTTAAATAATTTTCTTATAATATCCAATATTATCATTTGCACCAATGTTATAAAAAAAGATAGTATTATTGTGTCTATGTTAATCTGTTTCTAGGAAGAGATGGTTTACCTGGTATTCAAGGAGAGAAAGGAGAACCAGGAATTGGGCAATCAGGTCTCCCAGGAGAAGATGGACCTCCAGGTTTAAGTGGCCTTCCTGGTCAGCGTGGACCTGTTGGTCTAAAAGGTGATGGAGGGCCTTCTGGATTTCCAGGAATGAAAGGAGAATCTGTAAGTTAGAAAACAAATGGAATTTTAGCTATTGGTATTTGCAGATCCATTATTTTTTTAATGAATTTGTATAAAGTTGAATACATATTTATTTAAAAGTTAAAATATAAAGCTTTGGAACAATTAATTTGTATTTGATCAGTCAGTCTTAGCTCTCCATTTTTTCTATCAAAATAAACATAAAATGTTTTCTGTTCAAAACCCTTTTCTTCAAACACTTTATTTTTAAGCAGTATGAACAAATATATCAAGCAAATTTTGTTTCATAATTCCCTTTTTTTTCTTTTTTCATCATGTCTAACTTCATTTTATAAATAAATTAGCCAATTTCTTACAAAGCTCCAACAAGGATCAGATTTGAGGCATATGGCCTTTATATTGGGGATTATTTTAATTTCTACAAACCGATTAATATCTTAGCAATTCTCATTTAAAAATAGTTTCATTTTCCAATTCAAAAAGATTGTATGAAAAATTAAAATATTTGATTAAAAAAGAACCAAAATACTATCATTAATGTTTTGAAGACAACTGGATTTTGCTGATGCAACCGAAAGTTGTAGTTCTGTAATCTTTCTGTAACAAAATCGCAGCAGTCTTTGTCTTCTCCATAGTTGTAGTCATCGTCTTCTTCTTCTTCTCAGCCTTACACTACAATCGGCACCAAAATGAACAACACGTGTGTCTCTTGCAACAACTGGACCACCGCACGCGCTCCCCTTGTAAACTCTCAGCTTTTATGTTGGTGAGGCATACGCTTATGCAAATGAATACGGGCCTCACTCTCAGTCTCGTCGCACACGCGCATTGTCATTTTTGTGTCCGCCGCTATAACGTTTGCCTTGTCAAACGTTCACTCATACATTTGTTACAAGTTCCCCAATTATTGTAATAAACTCTGTGTTTAACTGCATAAAAATTTCCCTCACCAAACACAAAAAAAAGTTTTAAAAATATCTCCCAGGTCTTATATATGAAACTGATGTATCTGGTTGTTTACCAAGACACCACAGACTATCATTACTTCTAACACTGGTCACTCCAGGCCCAGTTGAAATCATTTACAGTCACCTTTGAATATATTGGTATCCTAACCAATTGAACTGGGACCCATTATACCACAAAAGACTTCCATGCTATGAATGAAAATCTTTTTACATTTTCCTTATTTTGCCTAATGTTTGTTTATATATAATCATCTTATTTCCCCATTTATTTTTAGGGTTATCCTGGAAAACCAGGTCTATCTGGCATTCCTGGCAATGATGGTTTACCTGGACAAAAAGGTTTGCAATATTTTACATTTCTTCATTTAACTAATGACAAATTTGTAAAATAAAATATAATTAAAAATTATGTTAAATTGTCAACATGAACAAATATTTTAAGCAGATTTTGTTTCATATAAGTTGTCATAACGTCATGATTTTATATATTTCACAAAGCTTTTAATTTTATAATAGCCATTTTGTTGCAACTATTGCATGTCAATTCATATTATGACAAAACAAAATAATGTCTGTAAATAATAAATCCTATTTAATGAGGCATCCATTAATTTTAAGAAACAATGAAGTTGTATTCTGAGTCTAGGCTGCTGCTTTCTGTCACCCCAGTGCACAAGGCCTGGATAGGTAGTCATAGATGGTAAACTTATCCATGCAGTAGGTCCCCCACTCTCTATGTTATTGAAATGGTCCAATACATATAGATCCAGCACAATCATAGGACATTACTGAATACAGCCACAAATTGCCTGCCAAGGTTTTTCATTGGGGTTGACTCCTGGAGCCTTTCCCATGAGTGGGTATAGCCACCAGGTAGTGGAGGTTTTAAATCAGTATTTTCTCTCACTGTGTGTATGAGCCAATCTACAAGATGTATATATACATATAAATACATGAATATATATATATATATATATATATATACACATATGACCCTTTGAAAATAGAAAAATACCAAAAGAGATAACAGCCTCCTAGTTTGTCCCCTGAGCTGAAACTGAATTATGCCAGGCAGGAAATATCTTAATACTTTGTGTTTTGATGTTCAAAACATGTTCTGAGTTTATCTATAAAAAGTTGATTTCTCTTCATTGTTTAAAAGAAAATTTTTGAATATATCTGTTAAAACTATTGCTTTAAAGGCATAACATCACATTCATCATATTTATAAATCATATATTGTAATCATTTGATAAAACTAATGATCATAAAAATGGCAATAATAAAATTAATCATATAATTGAAGCATCTATTTTAATTTACTGGTTTTGTTCAATATTTTGTATTTATTCAATAAAAAATTATTCAACATCAATCTCTTGAGAATAAATATCTTTTCAAAAATCTTCAGTGAATATACAATGTTTTTTCTTCTGTATTTGTATCCAGGTGACAGAGGCTTCCCTGGTCAAGATGGCTTACCTGGTCTGAAAGGAGAACCTAGCACTAATGGCTTGCCAGGTCTACCTGGAGAAAAGGGAGAAAGTGGACCTCGGGGACCACCTGGTCAACGTGGATATGCTGGAATGAAAGGAGATCGTGGTTTGGATGGTTTCCCAGGTGCCAAAGGTAACTTAGCAAATAATCATTTTTATATAAAATGCATGCAGCATGAGATATGAGGTCAGGGGTAAAATTTCTGAGTTTTATATATTGAAATCACTGTTTAAATATCAGCAAAAACTAAAAATAATAATCATAAAAATAATATAACAACAACAACAATAATAATGATAGCTATCAAATAAGATAAGCATTTTAAACTTGAGAAAGCCACACTCTGCAATTGTAATGAGCTAGATAAATATATTGTGACATTTGAAAAATACACTGCACCACTCAAGAGAGAAAGAGTGAAAGACAGTATGACACTTGGAGAGAGAGAGTGAAAGAACATATGACATGGGGAGAGAGAGTGAAAGACAGTATGACACTTTGGTGGGTGGGAGAGAGAAAGTGTGAAAGACAGTGTGACACTTAGAGAGTGAGAATGAAAAACAATGCAATACCCAGGGAGAATAATAGTTGTCCTTGGACCAAACATAGTATTTAGTGTCAAGAGTTTTCAATTCTGTAAGACAAAATAATTATAAAGATTGAAAATAATTATAAAGATTGAAAAAAGTGTCTGTGAAAAGAAAATGATAATGTTTCCTGATTAAATGTCACAGCAAAAACATTGATTAAATTAAAATAATCTTCACATATTTACCATCTACTTGATTTCTTCTCTATTGTTAGAAAATTTTGAATAGTTATGATTGAATAATGACACCTTGAATTTGCCATGTTTGGAAACACTCATTATTGCCAACAACACTTAAGAGTTGCTAACAATGAACGGTTCTGAATTAAGTATCTCTTTTTCAATGTTAGAAACCTTTCTGCAACTTCATTAGAAATAGATTTACTTAAATCAGAATAAATTGCTTTCTGTAAATATCTTTCTCTTAGTTAAAATATGCTTAATAAGCACTGATACCTAAAAATTGTATTCAATTTTATATTTGATCAATAGGTAATTCTGGTTTACCTGGAACATCTGGTATCCCTGGAGCTGATGGACTTCCTGGTTTACCTGGAGAAAAAGGAAATAGTGGTCTTCCTGGTTTCCCAGGAAGTGATGGTAATGTGAATTTTACTTTTTTTTTCCACATTGATTACATCACTTTTCTATGTGAGCTTCATGATTTATAATTTTATTATTCTAAAAGATCAAGCAAAAATCATGTCAATATTACAATGGACTTCCATATTTATTACATTCATCTCCTTAAAAATTCTTTAATGAAATATATTATTTCTTCTTTGAAGATTATTTTTCAACTTTTATTTTAAATGATTAAATCTAATTATAAGAATAGAATAATCAAGTACAGTTGCATTTGACTCTAGTACCTAATGAAGTTTGAAAATAACAGTTTACCAAAATAGAAACTTTTTAACAAAATCTTTTTTGCTGTTGCTGGGGATTATTTTGATTTTATATACATTCCCTTGTACACATGATTATTATCTATTTTTCTTCATGTTTATCAGTGATGGGTTATATGTAACTACTAAACACAGCAAGTAGGACATTTTATTTTTTAAGTTTTTTTCAATAACAAAATGCTGATTAAAAATTGGACTAACTTTTTTAAACCTCATTTTTTATTTTATAGGTGAAACAGGAGATAAAGGTGACAGAGGATTTTCAGGTGAAAAAGGAGATGAAGGTAATTATAATAATCCCTTAATTTATTCTTTTACATTTTAATATAGCTTATTGGTTAAGAATAAAATGACTATAACTACTACATAACTTTAGTATTACTGAAACTGGTACAAAATTAGTTAAAAAAAACAAAAAACTATGGCATTTTCAAAACCTGTTTGAAATCTTTGAAGATTGTCATCAACACTATTCAAATCTTGAAACACTCTGTGGAAACAGTATAACTTCAAGAATTCAAAAACCACTTGAAGATTAATTTGACACAATAATAACTGTTAATCTTGTCTGGTTTTCTTAGTTGAGTAAATGCAAACTTCAACTCTGATGAAAACGCCAACAGTCCGCACACCAATAGCACTCTTCCCTGACTGAGAAAAAACTGTTACATAGCTCTCTCAGTCCCAGACATACACTGACTATTGGCTAATACCTGTCCAGTATCATTCATATGCAATTTGTGTCAGTGCAATCTACTCAAAGTAGAATGTCTTCTCTCAACAGCCAATTGTGAAAGAGGACATAACTCCTGGTGCTTACTGCACAACATGCAACCAACTCTGAGTCTCTTGTCAGGTTGACCTGATTCTCCATTACAATAGCATAAAAAGGTAAAACAATTCATGGCATTAGAGACTTTTAATGAGGCTTTTTTGCATTCACTAACAATCTGAAACTGCCAATCAGGTGAAGAGGCCAAGAAGATAACTGCAAAAACTCAAGAACTGCACAGGTGTTGTTTCTGTTAAAAGATAAGAGAAAATGTTTATAAAGAAATGAAGCATCCATAGAATTTTCAAAATCATTTTCTTAACCTCAGAAAAATCTTTGCTACAAGAAAACCAAATGAACTGAAAAATAAATTTGGAGAAATTTATTAAAATCAAGAATATTACTCTTAGTATTTGAACTAAAAGTTGAATAATAATTGTAATAAAATTATATTTTTGAAAAATAACTTACTTATCTGATTTCAGTCTTAAACAAATTTTATTCTTGTTGAATGGACTCAATGTTTGAGTTACAAATTCCTGTTTGGTATCCTCTTAAAAAATTTGCTTTTTATCAAAGCAAAGAGACTTTATCAACGAGCTGAAGAATCTGAAAATCAACAATTGAAATTTATGAACTGTTTAAAGTTACTAAGATATATAACAAGTGATGTTTATGGAAAAGAAATATCAAAACTTACAATATATATTGTGGGTGCACAATAACCATGTATGCATGGTCTGCCTAAAATCCATAAGAGAAGAGTGCCTCTTAGAACAATTTTGTCTATGATTGGCTCAGTGCAGCATGATCTTGGAACCAGTACAACTTTATTCAAACAAATGCATTCTTGATTCCTTTCATTTTGTTAGAATGATTCAGGAATTAAGTGCAGCTTCTTCCTCCGGGATTGATATCATATGATGTTTTTAGTGTATTTACTAATGTAGCCCTTGAAGAAACAGTTGATATTTATGCCAATGCCTTTTATTATAGTCATCTCTGTACACCTCGGTTTCCTAAGAATATTTTTAAGGAGTTGCTGCTTTTTGCTACTGAGAGTATTGAATTTAGTTTCAACAATGACATGTATAGTCAAATAGATGGTGTCATGATGGGCAGTCCTTTAGGTCCATTGTTGGCCAATATCTTTGCAGGATTCCAAGAAGATCAATTATTTGAAATGTTCAATGACCAACATTGTATTATCAATATGTAGATGATACATTTGCATTGTTTGGTGATGAACATGAGGCTAAGTTCTTTGACCAACTTGGATCTTTGTACCTGTCTTTGAGTTTTACTATAATAAAGAAGAGTAATGGTTCCTTACCTTTTCTGAATGTTCTTATGGAAAGATCAGGTAATGTGTTTTCTAATAGTGTATATCGAAAACCTACATTTTCAGATTTTTACACTGATTGGAAATCATTTGTACTAAAAAGTAAAAAAAAATAATTTGGTACATTATGTTCTTATGATCTGTTCCCCTGAAAAGTTGGAACAAAAGTTGCATAAGATGAAGGGTCTTCTTCCAGATAATCATTATCCAGAGGATGTTCTTATGTGGATCTTTGTGAAAAATTTTCAAATTTAATTCTCCTCTCATGCAGGGTCCTAACAAATGTCCCATCTATGTAAAACTGCCTTGAATAAGTAAAAGTAATCAATCATTGTTTGACCAGATAAAATCCTATATTTATGAGTCCTATTTAGTCACTAAAATGTGAGTTGTTTCCTCTATCAAGTGTTTTCTTCCTTCCTTTCAGAAGGACAAGGTCTGCCCATTTTCAAAATGCTCAATTGTTTAGTAATTTAAGTGTTTTTACAATGCCAACTATGTGGGCCTAACCAGTCTACACCTGCTTTTAAGGATTAACCAGCATGTTCTGGCTTATATAAGATTGGGGAGTTGCACAGTTTAATACATCTGACTCAGTCGGCTCCAGAGTCTGCTATTAGCCAACAATCCTGTATGTGCAAGTGAATATTGGGAAAATTGGTTCAACATATTACATAGAGTACATTCTCAGCATATACTGAGAATTGTTGAAGTAGTATCAATCAAATTAAGAAGACCTACCCTGTGTAGGCAAAAGGAAACTTTAGCTGTTCCTTTCTTATACTGGTTGAATATTAATCATTTTTTATATTCCCTCTCCCCATTTCTGTTGCTTCTTCAGGTTAGTGATCAATTTTATTAATTTTTATTTATACAAATTAAATTGGTTTCTACAGTTCTTATTTTTGAATCCTGCATTAGTGTGTTCTCCTAGCCTCTTACTCCCTTAAATGTTTTCAGGGTTCTTAGTAGCACTAATAAAGGAAATAATTTTTTGATAATGTCCCAAAAGAAAATTTTGGCAGTGACAAAAAAGTAGTCAGTCTAAAAACATGTAACTACATGTATGGAGTTGATAAATACATTTAAGTTTTACAACACAAGTTCAAAAATTGATGATACTTACACTATTTACATTGTCCAGACTGTTGTCCTCATCTTTGTTGCCATATTCATGACATTTTGGCCATTGTGTGCACTGGCCTCCTTCAAGTCAAATACAAACACTTAAGGACTCAGCACATATGCTAGGTCACAAAAACCTCCTAAGCCAGCCAAGAAATGAATACAATATAGGAACCAGTAATAAGAAGTGCTAAAGAAAAAATAGCAATATGAGCTATGTTAAAAAAAAGAAAAATTACTGAGACATTAAGTTTATAAAAATTAAATTTCATACATTGATGTCCTCAAGGACACTTGGCTCAGGTGACTTAAACTTCACCTACCAGAGCAGATTGTTCTAGTTCCACGAGCCATGCTTCTTCCTGGCTTACCTCAGTTTCAATTATTTCCCTTTAACTCAACTCACCAAGTTTTTGTTCATCTCTGCTGTGGCCAGGTATTGAATTCGCCACCCTCTTGGGTCAAGTCACTGGTTTACTTCAACCAACACTTTTATCCCCTGGGACATCCATATATGAATATTTGGGACTTATAAACATAATGTCTCAGTAACTATTTTTTATGGTTCGAAATTCCAGTCACCTGAAGAAGGCCAGAGTGTACAATGGTCAAAATGTCATGAATATAACAATAAGGATGAGGACAACAGTACAAGTAATGTAAATAGTGTAAATAATTACAATACCTCATCTCAGAAATATTGACGATATATTTTTCAGTTATGAAACTTCTTTGTTTTTTATTACCAGTTTTAGAATAGCTACCCACAAAGCATTGTATTCTATATTGGGTTTGTGTATGCACTCTTTTATCTTTCCTATGTACATAGTCCTCTTCACCATCTATTTATCCATACCTGCCTTCCCAAACAGGGCTGCATGGGATGATGTAGATGCAGTTTTTGTTCATAGTTTCTTAAGATATTATAACTACCTTGATTTTGTATAGATTTTAAATCCAATACATTTTTACTTTTATGTTGGGTAAGTTCACAATACTCTTATAACTGGCATCCTTTGGGTTTGTTTTATATGAAAAACCCAAATCTATTTGTTTTCATTATTACTGAATGTGTAAGAAGCAAGAATTTCAGCATAATAATGTTTTTTTTCTTTTTTTTAATTTTTTTCACAGGCCCACTAAATTTTGCTAAAATCAAAGGTGACAGAGGCTTCACTGGAGACACTGGACTCAAGGGAGACAAAGGAGAACGAGGTCAGCTTAGAGAAAAAAATTTTCAGTCTATTTTGTATGCTTGGTAATCTTGTAATCAAACCAAAAGTAAAGCCCGTCATTTATGAATGATGACCAAAATTATATATTACACATACATTGAGAATTTATAGACTATTTTCACTAAAAATTCTTTCAATGGTACAAGAAAATAAGGAACAGATAAAAATTAGTATTTGTATTTTTTTTTATTTTTTAAGAAAAAATGTATAAATTGCTTAGGTTTTACTCTAAATAATTTTATGTTTGTACCATAATTTAAAGAAGATTAATAAAATATTTTGGGTTGTCAAAAATATTTTATATTTGTATTTTGTCCTCAGCTAATGGACCTTCAGCATTATGCTGAAGGTTCATTAGCTGAGGACAAAAAAATAAATATTTATTGACACAGAGCTACTCAAAATTCTTGAATATTGGCCTTTTGTCAGAAGTAACTGCAGTAATAATGTTATGTCATTGCTGACTCAAGAATTCGGAGCAAGAATATCACACAAAAATAACTGTTCTCATCATTGTTGTAATTAAAAATTATAATTATGGAAGGTGCATAAAAAATTGTATGGACAAATTTTTGAATAAAAATTGAAAATATCTTTGTGTGGGGACAGTCTATACAGATTTTAAGTGGAAAAATAAAATCCAAGTGTCATGTCCACAAATTACAATACAAAATTATAAACAGTGCAAAGAAATAATTTTCACAGAAAAGGAAGAAGTCCAAGCTAAATATGACATTATATTTATACAGTAGATACAGATATTTACATATTAGAATTCAATTGTCTTTGTTGTGGCCATGAAGAGACCAATAGTTCAAGTGTTCAAAGGGAATTATTGCAAGTGAGTCTGCAAAATTTGAAATGATTTGTACACCAATGTGTGTGTGTGTGTGTATGTATTAAGCACACACTAATGAAACATCTGGCTGCTGGCTGATTGTGTGCATTAACAGTAATTTTAAAACACAGTGAACAAGGAAAGTTGAGACAAGACTTACTTCACCACGGCATTGTATGTGGGAAAATCATGGCTGACTAATTGTAATGTGTTGAGGCCAGGCTGGTTTGCTAACTGGTCTGTTTTGCAGATCTGTCTGCTGACTGTCCTGTTTAAGATCTGATTCTGACTGCTGCTGATTTTTGTTTTGTGTCAGCTCTGAATTGCTGTCAGAGTTTTACGCAGGAATGTACTTAGTAACCTGTGCCCTGACCTATTTGCAGGTCATCTGGAGTTCAACTGTGCTGATATCATAGAGAGAAAATCAGCTGACTTGTCATATCCAATCAAGCTACAGAAACCACTTATTTAATTTTGGACTGTGTTTGTACAAAATTGAAAAATGTTTTTCATATCTACTGAATTTAGTGGCATTTATTTGAAGTCGTCTTGTTTGTGCTTCACTTATTGGCAGTAAAATTATTCTATCCTATAATCATAATGACAAAGTAATAAAGACAATATTAAGGTATATGCCATGTTCTGAAACTAGTTTTAGGAATCATTTATTCATTGATTTTGTGGGCTTTTGCATTTTTTCATAGGAAACTTAAATGTGGTGTAATTTTCAGTTAAGTATTTACACACAAACAAACAAACAGAATTATTGCTGCTGAAATACACCTTTCAAACCTGTTTGGGTGAATAATATAGATGGTTTAAAAATACAAATAAAATTTTTAGTTAGACTGTTAAATTGTCATTTTGAGTAACTTGAAATTGTTTCCAGCAAACATGAGAATGTCGGAACTAACCAAAAGCAATTACATAAACAAAACACAATCTTTGTAAATGAATGTAGCAATATTCCAAAGTACACAGGTGAGAGGAATAATGTAAAATAAAATAAATATGAATTTTAGCAAATTTACTGATTACATAAAACAAATGATTTGGAAATTTGAAAAGTTAATGAAACATTTAATAGAAATTATTAATATTATTCAACCAAATATGTTTTGAAAAAAAAAAAAAAAAATTTACTTATTTATTATCCCTGACCGGTAGTACAACTCAGAGTTTCATGCTTAATAGCTCTGTTATATCAAGCACTATTTTATTAACACCAGCACTCTGTGCAATATCTTATATATATATATATATATATATATATATATATATATATATATATATATTTATAATACAATAAAGTGTTTTTTGTGATGTGACACCATAGCATCAATTTGTTAGTTGATAACTATAAAACCTCATAGGATATAATTTACACTATACAGTGTTTTAACAGATGGTTCAAATGGCATGTTGAGGTATGATTTAATGTAATATTTCTGTTATTTGAACAGTTATCATCTTTGTTTGTCACTTTTGATCCTGTCGATGTTCAACATTTTTACATGCCACTGTCTGAAATTTACATATTCCTTGTATACTTTTGCTTCTATTTAAAAAAAAAAAAATTAGGGTAGTTTTTATTTCATAGATAATGTGCCTCATCTTTTTGGCTACAACAAATGTTCTGACATAAAACAATGCATTCCATAATTGTCAAAGACACACTATCTCTTTACCTATCACATCAAACAAACATCCTCTGGCTAAGTTCATTTCTACAAGTCAGGGAGAGTGAAACTAATTTTTTTTAATTTTTTATTTTATATCCTCTTTACATCCATTGACCACAATGTTTACAAGTATAGAAAATTAAATTAATAAACCAGATTCACATTTCTCTTAAGGAATTTTTATGTGCACTTAGCAATAATGTTTTTGGGAAAGGCATGAATCTACTATTCCCTATGCACAACTCTATCATCAGGTATCTTATCACTGGCAATAGAGAATAGTGAGAGGGTGAGCACATGTAAAAACCTCTTTCTCTATCCAGGCAGTAGCAGTAAAAGGCTATTAAAACTTTGACTAGAGCCAATAAACTAACTTACCCAAATATATATATTAGTTGATAATGTAAAATATTAACATGATTATAGGTACCATTGTCCACAAATATCTATGCTTGTACTAATAGTTATTTATTCAGCTTATTTTTTGCATAAGGCTACACATGTTTAGCACTCGCAGACTAAAGTCACTACATAAACTAGATTACTAACTACTGTGAAATGCCATTGTACAGACTAATAAGAACAGGAAACTAAACCTCTTGTATATAAAATTGTTTATTCAATTCTCTTAGAACAAAGGTTCCTCTACAGTGAATTTATGTCCAGGATAATACAACATATTGCAAAACTACTGCAATATGGGATAATTAAAAATGATAGCAATAAAAATAAACACAAAAGGAATAGAAAGCTGAAAGAGTTTATGCCTCTAGATACACTGAACACCAAAATTTTAAAGCTAAGCATCACACATCCATGTATCTTCAGCATTTCTTGATGTAAAATCACAAGTTGCATTTGTTATATTTCTTCTCCCACCGATAAGACTCCATCAATAAAACTATTAATAGTCTCAGGAAATCTTTTCAAAGGATTAAATTGCTATTAAATTACCCAGTATTTAAAGTGACTATTTTCATTTAGGTCCCAGTGGTTTAAATGGAATTGAAGGACAAAAGGGTGAAAAAGGTAGCCGATCTCGTTCAGAAATACCTGGACTTAAAGGAGAACCTGGTTATCCTGGTACAAAAGGTAAGTGCCTTTTTGCTTCTTTCATAGCAAAAAAATAAGTAAGCAAATGGTTTTGCTGGTTGTAATTTGAAACTTTATTGCTCTCATAACAATCCTGTTCAGTAATTTATTTTTTGGTAGAGGTTAAAAAATAAGCAGAAAACATTTTCAAAAATGAAGGAAGTTTTTCTTTATAAAATTTATGGTCTTTCATAATAACAATAGTTCTTTCAATTGAATTTTCCATAACCCACATCATTACTTTTATGATCTTGATTCCTGAGTTGCTATTGGTGATTATTCTTTGACTAATTAGTCACTTTTAGTCATGCAGTAAATATGCCTCTTCAGAATGTTTACATTATGGTTTTATGAAATTTTAATAAAAAAATTTAATTCAAAAAATATTATTTTCAATATAAAGAATAAGAGTTGTTAATTTTTATTAAATTTTTCGCATTTTTAAGAATCTATTATTTCTTTTATTATTCCTTATTTGTAAGCATTCATAAAGTTGTTCATGAGGAGCAATTGACACACGGCAATCAAAAACATCAGATTAGACAAAATTTGAAATTTCTGTTTTTGGATAGTTTTCCTGTTTTTTATCTTTCCAATTTGCATGATAGCAAGACATGATTCCAACCATTGTTATTAAAATTCAGGTGGACCTGGCCTGCCTGGTGCACCTGGCTTGGATGGTCTCCCTGGACGAGATGGTGAAAAAGGAGCAGATGGAAGACCTGGCCCCTCAGGAAGTGATGGTCTTCCAGGAGAGAAAGGATTACCAGGATTATCTGGTAAGTTCATATCTCTTGATTAGAAATGGAAATGAACTAAAGTTGGACACTTTATTAACAAATTTGGCCTAGAATTACATCATCTTGAATATGCAATAATGATGGTCCCTGAAATATGAAAGCTTATCAGCTTAAAAACCTCCCTACTGTTTTCAAGGTCAATTAAATATACAAGTTTGATGTCTTCTTGTTATTAACTGGTTTATTATTGTTGTAGTAAAATCCTCACTATATATCCCCTCCATCTTTAGTCTTATTTAGTAAATATCAATAAAATATGCAAGTTCCAGTTGAAATGTTGGCTTATCTTTTCATTTATCTACATATAAAATTCTATGACTTCTGTTAGTCCATCATTCCATCACACCCTATAAAATAGCTATACATTGACCCATTGAAACCAAATTTGGAGAAGTGCAAGCAGGTAAGATGTGGAGGGGTATAAAGTACAGTTCGTTTTATTAGGGTGCATAGCTTAGTGTAATAAATTTTTATTAATTATTTTGGAAAAATCTAAAAGTTTTATTATATAACATACAAAATACTCCCACTATTATAAAAATAATTTAATGATTGAAATAAAAAATACTTACGCAAAAAACAAGATTGCATTTTTATCTGCATTTGAACTTTAGTTGATGATGCATCCTGCAACAAGGTTCATTGTAGTGAAGAAACAGGGTTCAAGTAGGAGGTCATGTGCTCCTTTTGTTCAAATAGACATTTAAGAATGATAACATTGTTGGATTTCAAAAGGCTGGATATTTATTTCAGAGAAATATTAGGCATATTGAATATGATATATTGCTTGCAAGTTGACAACAGTGGTCAAATGAACATTCTTACATACATAGATGAGATTCTCAATGGCCATGTAGTACAGACATTTGCTAAAATGGATGCATTGTAAAGATATTAGTAACATACTCCTCAGCATCCACATCAGAGATAAAAATAAATGTCACTCCAAGAGTGTTAAAATGAATCATTGAGAATTGTTTACATACAGCAGGACTGGGCATGCATGCCTCTAGCTAGACTTTCACTTACACCACAACACAGTCATGTCTCTAGAGGTATGGAATGGTGCTATGTGATAAGAGAGGTTTTGTGTTCATGAAAGTGATAACCATTTGTGTGTGGGACATAGGCCTTGGGAGCAACATCTTCCAGTACCTATTTGCCTGTGAAACAAAGGGGGTCTAACCTGTAGCATAATGGTGCGAGCTGTTATATGTACAACTTCCTCTCATTCGGTGCTTGTGAAAGGAATGTAGAACAGTACCATGCTTCTGCTGCCAATTATATAAAGGGAAGGCAACGTGCTATTCTAGTAGAATAGAACATCTGCTTCTATTGATATCTATATATGATCATTTCTTGTAATTCAGCTAATACATTGTCTGTACTTTTAATCTTGAGTAAATTGAAGCACATGTTCAGGATGTTGCAATTTCTTTTCTGTCAACATATATGAAATATGTGATTTAATGTATTGCTTTATAGGAATAAGTCATAATTATCCTCTGAAACATTTTAAGCTTGTCAGATTTAAAGATAAAACAAAATGGAACTTTCTGTTTTATCAGAAATCACATTCACTTTGGAACAGAACAAGGATACTTACAAGTATATTATATATTTTCTAATGTTTGAAAAATATAAGGATATATTAAATTTTTCATCAGATAATAATGCAAATTAACAATCTGTTCAGTGTAAAGAAAGTAAGTAAAATAATTGCATTAGTAATCTGCAGAGTCTCAACTCATTAAAAAGAATTAAATCTGTTTTTGCACTGATTGCTAATGTTAGAGATGTCAGTTTAACTAGGACATCTTTTTCATATTTAACAATATTCTTGACTACAGCAGACATCTGAGCAATATTAGGTAGATAACTGAAATTATGTGAAAAACAAAAAAGATGAAGATTAGTCTAAAGAAAACTATAGCAATTAAATCCCACCTATCCATATTTAGATGAGATCCCATTGATACTTGTTTTCTGAGTTAACAATCAACCCTGAATTTGCTTGTTGTATAGAAGACCAAACACTTTTCATATGCACATCTTGAGAATAGAAACACTTATTTGATGCAAAAACTATTATGGAATTAATCTTTCCATAAACTTTTCTTTTATTATTGTTATTGTTTTAATAATGAGAGAAAATAAACATTATATCTTTAATCCTTTTCATAAAAGACTAAATGATTTCTGTTTTTGACCACAGAATGTTTGTCACCTTAAGTTGAATAATAAATTAAAAAAGATTAACATGTTTCAACTGAATTTCATAAAAACTGAAAAAATGACTTTTTTGTTTTTTTTACATAGGTGAGCCTGGGCTACAAGGTCAACCTGGATTAGATGGTCTTAAAGGTGGTCCTGGTTTACCTGGATTACCTGGTTTATCAGGTGAAAAAGGTGATGCTGGACTGAGTGGTTTACCTGGTGAAAATGGACGAAGTGGTATGTATTACTTTATTATGTCATCTCTGAAAATTGTTCTTGAAAATTTCAATAAATTTAATTTCCTTTGATCTCTGTTCTTACCAAAGAAAAAACATCTGTTGCAAATATTTCATGGATTTCTCAGAAGTTTACAACTAGAATATCTATACATCTAATTGGTTACTTAATTTTATCAAATCTTCAATTAAAAATATTTGAATTCATTTACAACTAGATAATTTTCTTGTTTTTTTTTATTTACAACTTTTTTTTTAGCTATTCACTTGTTCAGTTTTTGAATAAAGAAGTAACTTTGGATAATTCCTATTCTATACAGGAAGAGCTAGTATTTTTAATAGATACTTTTCTTTTTTGCAAGGCCCAAGAGTCACTCGAGGTAGAGGGTTACTGTGTAGACTTATATTAGCATAGGAAAGAACAAACTTTAGGACTATAGAGCTGAAGCAGACTTTAGAAGGAACTGGAAACCCAATCCTAAAGGGGAAACAAGAAATAAACCTCTACTCCTATTTAAATGACCAGGGAGGATACTATGAATATATAAATGTCATAACCAATTAGGTTACCATAATTGTTATGAATAAATAGGAGTATCTTCCATCGTCTTTTCTAACTCTGTTCCATGATTAATACTCTTGTTTTTCAGATGAGGCATTTTCAAGATTCAAAATGTTTTCACTCATTTTTTATCTATTTTTGATGAGCTTTTTTACTAGTGAATCAATTTTTGCCCACCTAACTAATGTATAAAAATTTGAAAAACTAAAACAATGATAAAAATAGCAAAAAAAGACAAAATAAAATATAACTTTGAAATATTTTGTATAAAAGACAACTTGCACTGTCATAATCTAAATGCATTCTCCATGATACTAAAAGCAAATAGGCTGTAGAATGTTATTTTTGTGCTTCTGTTGTAACAACAAGCAGTAAAGAAAATATTTTTTTCAGATCCATCAGTTTTATTCTATCATCAATAATCATCACAAGTCTGGACAAAATGTATTCCCAACTCCTTGCTATCCTCTGCCATGTCTTACCAGCACCCCCAACCCATATTCTCTCAAGTCTACTATATTGGTGTATTTGTTATCTATTAGGCATTCTTCCATCAACCTTTTGCTCCAACTGTTATCCTCTCTTCTTGCCAGCTCCTCTGTCATCCTCAATTTTTGTCATTTAATCCCTTACTATTTTATTCTTTGATCTTTGTTGGCCTCTTTCTATATCTTACAGTTATCTCTAGAATTACCTTTTCTGTTGATATTTGTATATTTCTCAGTTTTGTTGCAATCAATGTTGTTAATTTCCACTTTTCACACACAAATCATTGATGGTATTATATATTCATTATACACTTTACATATTTTAATTAAATTGGCAAACTGTTTTTCATGTCTCTATTCTTACTAAATACTTCCCAGCCATTTGTTATGTTGTTTTATTTCCTTTTATAGCCTTCCTCTAATTTTATCATCTGTCCTAACAAGATGTTAGGGAATGATCATTATTTTAAAATTCTGCTATCTTTTCATGCCCAATATGTTCAACAAAACAATTTGAAAATGTTCCCCCTGTATTTGCTCTCTATTAGGCAATAATCAAACAACATTTTCCTATATCCCTTACCCTTTCTTCTTGCTGTGTGTTTTACCCCCCCCCCTTCATTTCTGTCATTGAATGGCTTATGATATCTCTTATTTGGATTTGTTTCCTGATCCATGTTGACCACTTTCTGTATGTTATACCTTGCAATACTCTTTCCATTAAACTTTATACATTTTATATTATTTTAAATTTAATTATCTTTTCATGCCCAATATATTTAATAAAAATTGAATAATTGCCTGTAGGTCTTAAAGGTGAAAGAGGAGATGCTGGTCGACCAGGTGAACCTGGACCTGCAGTTATGGGACCCAAAGGAAACAAAGGTTTGCCTGGCTTAACTGGACCTCCTGGCTTCCCAGGTTTGAAAGGAGATACTGGCCTCCCAGGTAGGAAGAATCATTTTGATTGGTTGTTTAAAAACTACATGAAGAAAATTGTGTGAGAGAAAACAAATGTTGAAAGGGTGAAATTTGTGGCAAACTTTTGATTCATCTGAAAAGTCATTCTGAATTCATCTTTGGTGTCAGTCGTTACTTTTACATAAAGAATGCAAAAACCACCTAACAAGGCTTTTATTAAAAAAAAGAAAATTCTACCAGAAAAAAATTCATGAAAATATTTAAAATCAAGAACAATTAAAAAAAACAAGTAAGTCAAAGTGAAAAGCATAAAAAGAGAATAAATGTATTGGTATTAAAATTTGTCTTCTTGGGACTTTTTGCAATTCATCCAAGAAAAATTAGACATTAATGCAACATATGGTATTTATTTGGATAGAAAAAAGTAAGACAAGTTTCCTGTTTTGTAAAATCACTTCAAGGCAAAAAAGTTCTATGTTAATTCTTTTAAGTATTTTACTGAGTTAGGTTTAAGGAAAATACAAATTTCTTCTGTTCATCCTAATAAATTAAGTTACCAAATTATTTCAGGCCAATTATTATAAGTTATGCATTGTGCTCATTCCACACCACAATGTTCATGCATTAATCAATTAGTAATCTTTATTGAGCAAGTGTCTAATGATTTGTTAGTTGGAAAAAACATTGTAGACTGCTTTTGAATGAGTGCATAAAATACAAAATTTAAAAAATATTTACTTTTGGGCTGCAACTGATATTTTAATGGCTTACTATAGATATATAAATATTTAATATATAAATAATAATGTTAGTATTATCTTTTAACAATAGTTGTATTTTTCAATGAATACAATTTGAATATTTTTTTTTTTTTACACTTAACTCATCTTTAAATCTGGATAATTCTAGGAAATCCTGGACTGCCTGGTTTGGCAGGTGAACGTGGTTTAATAGGTGAAGCTGGTCTGACAGGTTTGCCTGGTGCTGATGGAAGACCTGGTCTACAAGGAAAACCTGGACTTCCAGGTAAGAGAAAAAAAACTTATTTTGTGAGCAAAGATGAATATCTAATTATTAAATTAACAATTTTCAATATTTTAAATCTTAAATCAGTTTTTAAAATCAGTTTCAGATTAATTTGTCTTTATAAAGAAAAATGATAAACTGGCTATACAGTTATGTATGTATTGTGAAGAAAAACTTGTTTTCATAATTGGAGAATTTCTTTATTGCTTACTTGTCTCACATTGTCTTTGTTAACAACCAGGAACTCTAACGGGATCTATTAGACATAGTAATACAGTTCCTTCTTTTAAAGAAAAACAATTTATTTAAAATAAACATTTTTTATAATCATCTTGGTTATATCACAATTTTTTCTTGTAAAAATTTAAATATTTTAAAAATTTTGTAGCATTAAACCTAGAAATAATTTTTTTCTTAATATTATTCTTTCCTTGTGAAAATCTGTGATACCCCAATTTTTGTTTTGTTTCATTTTTGTTATATAGGTACACCTGGTTTGATGGGTCCTCCTGGCCCACATGGCCCACCTGGTCGCTCAGCAGCAGTTGGGTTCTTATTTGCCCGACATAGTCAGACAACAGAAGTTCCTGTTTGTCCAAATGGACTCACAAAACTTTGGGATGGTTACAGTTTGCTATATTTGGAGGGCAATGAAAGATCACATCACCAAGATTTAGGTAGGTACCCAATGTTCATTTGTGGAGTAATTGGCCATGATTAAGTTTAATTGGCAAAAATGCTCAACAAACAGAATTGACAAAGTTTCCAATAAACAATAAAAAAGCAAGAAAAAAGAACAGGGTAAAATAATACTAAGCAAACAATATATATGCAAGTCAAAACTATGCAAAGCAACAGTAATACGGCAAAAAGTTTTCACAAATTAAGAATGGTGTTTACATGCAGTCAAGTGATTGTAGCATTCTGACTTCAAGGCACGAAAGAAAAAAATATGGTGTATGAAATTGAGAAGTGGTCCATTTTTATTAGTTTGGAAGAAATTCTAGCATGCATCTTAGGATTTGTCTATTAATTTGAGAAGGCAGATGTTTTTAACAGTCATTCCTATGTTTGGAACCAACATTCATTTTTTTACAAACATTTTGATCTTATTATATAAAAAATTTATATTGTTTTTAAATTACAAAAATGGTATTCTTAGAGCTTTTCTTTCTTTTTCTTTTATTTTTTAATTCCCTAACGCATGTAATAAACCAATTTTTGTCTACCTGGATTTTTATTTTAGCATGATTTTTATTGATCATTCATTTAATTGTGATTTTTAGTAATACGTTGACATTCAGTGCAATATCTTTGTAAATAGACCATTGAGCATCCTGTAGTTTGACTATTTTTTTAAAAGTTGTTCTACCTTTGATTTTATGACTTATCTTTATTTACTATTATTCTTTGAAATTGTGCTTGTAGGTTGGGCAGGATCATGTATCAAGCGTTTCTCAACAATGCCTTTCCTGTTTTGTGATTTCAATGATGTATGCAACTATGCTAGTCGCAATGACAAATCCTATTGGCTGTCTACAAATGCTCCAATGCCCATGATGCCAGTTGGCCAAAATGAAATCCCACCCTACATCAGTCGATGTGCTGTGTGTGACAGTTCTACTAATGTTATTGCCGTCCACAGTCAGACCCTTAATTTGCCTGACTGTCCTCAAGGATGGGAAGGTCTTTGGATTGGATACAGCTTTGCTATGGTATGTTTTCAATTTTTGTTTTGTTTTTGTTCTTTAATATACAATTTCAACTTAAAATTGTTGCATATTTTTCTTTGTTAGCAGTGACATTTATTACCAGACACTGGCAAGAAAATCCAATTTTTATATGTGATCAACTGTCAGTTCAGATTAAAATGTTTTTTTTATTTTGTTGGCCATATCCACTTACTGAAGGATTAAATATAGACCATATAAAAGTACACAGTGAATTGTTTGTTTGCTACACAGGCACAGATAACTACATGCTTGCTAATATTCCAAAGTAATCATTTTCTTTCACCAACTTTGATTAACTTTTATATTTAACTCCATACTTCTGAAAGCTTTTTCACTTTTAAATATCATGACAAATTTAAATGTCAACCTCAAAGATTTATGGTTCTTTTTCTTGCCATTTCTAATGTATCATTCTCTTTTCACTTTCTCAGCATACTGGGGCTGGTGCAGGTGGAGGTGGTCAATCCTTGTCCAGTCCTGGCAGTTGTCTGGAGGACTTCCGTGCAACCCCCTTCATTGAGTGCAGTGGCCATGCTGGAACTTGCCACTATTTTGCTAACAAATACAGTTTCTGGCTGACCACCATTGAACAAAGTCAGCAGTTCCGAGCACCACAACCGCAGACTCTCAAAGCTGGCAGCTTGAGAACCCGTGTTAGCCGATGTCAAGTGTGTATGAAAAAGATTGGTGGGCGTCGTCATCACAATCGGGGATTCACTGGACCTGCGTAACTAACCAACTCGATATAGGAGTGTGACTTTTATTAACTAATAATGCAAAGCAAAGAAGAAACTGAAAAACAAAAAAAAACATCACCTTTCTATATGATGGGCATGTCTTATTGACATACACCAAAGCTGCCTTACAAAAAAAAAGACAGAAAACAAATGCAAAAAACGTCCCCAATAAAGTGATGCTCTGTATTTAGCTGTAGTATTTTTGATACCTCTTCTTGAGTTTTCATCAATGCTCAAAATGTGGCATTTTCACATTGGAAAAAAATCAACCTATATGCATATTAATATATTTTTTTTCTAATTTAGTACTTTTTTGAAATAATTGACAATTGTTTGTTCTTTTTTCTTCTATTTATTTTTTTGTTTCGTTTTCCAATTTTTTAATTAACTCCTCCCTGTCCCCATCCCTTTAGTTTAATCATTCACTGATGTGAACAATTGTTGTGCAACTGGCTTTTTGGCTTTTTATATCATCATCTTTCTGGCCCCTTATCATACTGTGATGTTCTATGCGAACACTGCCAACCATGTCAAGCAAATGATTTTCAATGGAAAACAGAAAAAATAGCAATCAAAACAAGAACAAATATTGGTGGGAACGTTTCTTGAAATTCTCTAGCTTTTTTAGAAAAGGTAAAAGAAAATCTGATTTGTTTCTCGAGGAACATTGAAGTATTGCATGTTATTCTAAGTGGTTTATGCTTTGTTCATAAGATTTTCATAATGTTTCGAAATTGAAATAAGTCATTTAAGCTGGCATGTGTGACATTAAATGAAATATATTGCTGGGAGTAAAAGAAGAAAAATTAGCCAAACAAGAAAAGAATGTAGTGTTGCATCCATGTTGCTGAAACTTGTGGATTTTGAAATAATTTCTATTTCCTCTAATAACCACATATTTCAGTCTACTTTATAAAGCAAAGAAATCTTAAGACAAACATTGGTCAGTAAAAGTTATCTTTAAGTTCAGTAAGAAGTCAAAAAAAAAGAGAAATGTTACCTGACAAAAATTAGAATTTCATTAGAGCTGGCAAAGTTCAAAACTCTTATGGATTTAGTGTTGCCTTTTCAATGTAAATAATGTCATGAAAAACTCTGGTTTGAAAATTAACATTTTTCTTACCAGTCTCTTTAAACTTCTCTTTTTAATTTCACTTTTTGCCATCCCAACACTCTTTAGGAAATATTTTGTTGATTTACATTTTGCTCAGGTCTTAGGAATATTTGTAGTCAACATTTATGATAAAAGGCTTATAAGAAGCCCAGACAAAATGCAACCTTTTTGCTTTTTTTACATTTTGGAGATTGATTTCAAAAACATAAAAATGGAAAGAAAAGCTTTATGGCATTCAAAGCTTTTTATTTGAAAACATCTTAAAAATTATTTATGCAATCTTAAAATGTCTTCTACAACTTGCAAAAAATCTTTTTCATTTTTTTAATGACAACTGCTTCAATTTGAAAATCTTTTCTGGTTTCTTTTTGGACTTTGCCAATAGTCAGCAAAGTTGAAAATATCCCTGCATAATATTTCAACCTACAGATCATAGCTACCAATCAATTTATATTCTATAATTTGGTTCTTATGAATAAAGGAATATTGACTAAATAGAACCATGTATTTTTTCTTTACCAAATTTTCATTTTTAACACTGAATATTTTGACACAAAGAGCGGCATTGAATTTGTTATCAACAACTGTTTCTTATTGATAACTATTTGTTGTAGGCTTAATCAAAAAAATTAATCCCAATTGTAACATAGGTTTCAAATTTCCTCTATCTTTGAAATATATTTTTAAAGATTTTCTATTCAAAAAAGATTTCAATAAATTATCTAAACCTGGTTTCATATTGTTTCCACTTCCTACAATCCTTGTTTTGATGGTTTTTCATTTTTTTATCTGCAGTCACCTTTTATCTCTTGACCAATCAGCTGAAAGGCTGATTTCAATTTGGGATTTGTTGGATTGGGTCATACTTGAATTTATCTTCTGATTATTTTTTTCTGCCAAATATGACTATCTTTCAGAATCTCTGCAAGAATTGCAATGATGTCTATGAATTTGACAAATCTTAGAATTGTCAAGTGAAAGCAAAGTAATAATTTAGCTTATTACTAAGTGAATCAATATTTTTATTCCCCATTACTTATTAAACATAAAACCAGCCTAATGGCCTCTTCACAATCTTATACTGCCTAACAATTTTCTAACACTGTCTAAAAGATATGCGTCTACAATAGACCAAGTTTTTTAGCAGTTCTTACAAAAGTCAAGTGTAATGTTATCATATGCAGAATAATAAAAAAACATGAGACCAAATCTCTTATACATAACATTACATTGCATTCAACTCCAGACTTAGCCAATGGATGTATGACTTTGTAGTTTTCTCAGAACATGAGTTCTATATACTCACCAAGATGCAAAAGACTCTCTTCTTTTCACTCTTAGGTGGGTATTTATATGTGTACCTGTGTTGACCATATGGTTACATATCAAGGGTTGCCACTGACATTAAGTATGGATTTGAACCCAGTAGCTAGGAGTCATCTTTTCAGACACCTGACTTATTTGATGGTCTGATGTGACACTGAGTGCAAAGTCTATTCTGGCAAAATCTGGAGTGAGTTACATACTACACAAGATTAATTACATAAGTGAATTGAATACATTACTATCTAAGAAGTCAATTGTGATTTTATATTATTTTCTCTGAACCTTTGGCTTAATTCATTCATCATTTGCTGTTATAACATTTCTGCTACTAATATCAACAAAATAAAATTGGTCCATGTGAATGGAGTTAGCAATTTTGGCTTTTAAGAAACTCTGTGTGTGTGTGTGTGTGTGTAGGTCTGCAAAAGCAACTAACAGATTTCTATATGAACATCAACAAAACAGACTGACACAGAACTGTTCATTTCTGCTACAAAAACACATGTGCAAATTTTAATGTATTTCTTGTAAATCTTCCAATTTAAAGAAATAAATATTTTTTGTATATTTCAGTATATGTGAAATTTGAATTGTAAATATTAAGTCTTTGAATTTTATCATATAGCAAGGTAACTGCATTGATTATGAATTTAACAAAAGAAGTAATGTTGGAAATACTGAGATTTACTGATCAAACTTTTAACAGCAAATTAAACAACTTTCTTGGATGTCATCCCAATTTGTAGAAAAGATCTTAATTGCTGTATTTCATAAAAATAATTCATTTAATGCTGATCAACAGGTATGTTTGCCTACCCTCACACTAGGCATTTTGTTTTTTAGAAGTGAAACTGATATTGGGTTATGAGAGGCAGTTTACATAAAAAATAATTGATTATCACAGGGTGAGGGGGTGGGCAGCATCTAGAGAGTAGCTAAGTGTGAGCGTGTCTCCTCCAAGAGGAGGAGAAGGAGGAGTAAAGAACATTAACATGGATTGATAGTCTCCTACAAATTATACTTGAGCCTTTTGCACATGTCTGTACTTTAGTGCTAAACATCTATAACTGGTTGGTACAAAAGTTGTGTCTCATAGAAAATGAAGGCTTTTATTTTATAATTTTATTAAGTGATCACTTTTTCGTAGTTACTTTACTGAAGGTCCCAATGTTCCCCTCTAAATTTGCCATATAAATTTTTGTACATTATAAGTATGACTGAACATTTAATTTGGTGGGTGCAAAGGTAAGGGTTTTAGTAGTTTTCAGTCTTTGATCCTGTTAAATATCGAATTGATACTTTTGATTGGTTCTTTGTCAAACTCTTTAGAGAGGCTGTACTGAATAATCTGATAGGAACCGAAAGAGGATGGGAATATTCTTACAATCATAGAAATTCCAATGCTAGAGCAGTGCTGATCAATTTCACTTAATCAAAACCTCCAGAAAATGATGACCATCTTATACATCTTTCACAAGTGGCCCCATTTTCTGTATATTTCCACAAGCATTGTACTGGAAGTGAATGAAGTAAGATCAAAATCCTTTAATTCATCAAATTTGTTTATTTTCATACATGTTCAAAGTTGTTGCGCTGGAACCTTTCCTACATAAAATGAAGGTAATTCTGATTCAATGCAGTATTAAATTGCTTAGTATTACTTTCTCAGCTAGCAAACTATGCTGATGATGTCTCTTTGCTTGCCTGTATATTTATATAAGATTGCTTAAAGCATAAAATTGACAGTAACCATGCAGTGTTGATTTCTATGTCCACATTGTTTCAGTCTATACCCACAGATGCATAACATATGTATACAAATAATCTAGTACTAAATCAGCTAAATTCAAACTTCAAAAGTTGAAAGTTCAGCTGGTTTTATAAATATGCACCATCTTCATCAGCAGAATTTCCATATTGTCAACTTTGCTCTTTTTAAGTTCCTCCAATAATTTTAAGATTGTTTAGATACTAACTGGAGTTATGAATGAGAATTCTCTTCACTATGTAAATGAGATTCATTTTCTATATCATATTGTTTGATTAAAATTACTTGATCACTTGTCTGCATTTCATCATAGCACATATCATAAATTATTCTATAGATATCATTTATGAAATTGCTTAAAAATTGACACACATTTTTCAACACAAACATTAGCTTATCTGAAAAAATTTTCTCACTTTAAAGCAAAAGTTAAGAATTGATTAGTATGAAACTTGATGCTTAAAACATTATTTCTATGGTGCCCAATGCAAACATGGGACTAAATCTCTCATACATAACATTACATTTTATTCAACTCTGACCTTTGTCAATTGCTGTCAGACAGTGGGTGCCTTGCTTTAGGGCATCTCCAAACATGCATTCTATATCCACATTTGTATACAAAAGATACACTCTTACCCCTGGGTGGGTGTTTATATATCTGCCTCTCACCATTTACCCTCCCCCCTTACACACACACACACACACACATGCACATTCTTGATGCAAATGGGGTGGTCACATGCTCACATGTCAGGGCAGCCACTGACATTGGGTGAATCATGCATCTCTGCCCACAACTAGGAGGCAATCCCTCAGGTTAACCCTGCATCTGACTTATCAGACTTTACACTCAGTGTCCTTCAATTCTGAAATATGAGGTGAGCCCAGTATATACTGCAAAGATTTTTTTTTAATGATAAAAATAAATGATTCTTTAATCTCTTAAACTACCTTTCTTGAGTAAATTTCTGGAATTCACAATCAAAAAATAGTTTCAAACAAAACTTTTACAGAAAATACATGTTGCATTGTCCTATCCAAATCTGCTTTGTTTCCAATTTTGAATTTAACAGCTGAAAAGCAAATCTAGTACATATGCATAAAATAATCAATGCAAAAATGAACAATAATTTAGCTTTCTTGAAGCGCCCTTTGTTAGTTGGCAAATTATACCCAGAACCAGAAAAGATTGTATCCATGTGCTTATTTCTTAAATATTGTGAATTTTACAAGAACATGATTATAAAAATCATTAGGGCAGAGGAAAAATGTCATGTTAATCTTTCATATTTGGCAGATGAACTTGTCTGATTTGTTGATGAGCATGAAAACACTTGGGTTCCAGTAAATGAATCACCATGAACTACTATTATTATCAGATGGTAGTGACAAGAATTGAGATGACTAAATATTATTGCTTACTAAAAATCTTAAGTCTTCATTCAATAATGTAGTTTATTTTATGCAATTTCAGAAACAAGGAAATATATCAGAAGATACTGAATACTCTAACAACAATAGTTCAACACTGGGATTCAATCAGCCTAAGATTTTGGGAATCTAAAATAATGATAGAACAAGAGTGTGATGGATTCACACTTTTCAATATTGAGTTTAATTGTTTGCACCTTCTGAACACAAATATGTTGAGAATCTTCTGCAAATTTAATACATCACTTTTTTGCAATACCTTTTAAATACCTTAAACCTTATCAAAATAAGTTATCAATTCAATGGAAAATAATGATGTGGAAGAAAGTCAAAATCCAAATATTTGTTTGGTTTAAAGACATCATAACATCTGAAAAACATAATATAATAAATAATTAAAAAAACAATAAAAAATGAGATTTTTCATGTTAATGCTTAATTTAAGAGAAAATCTAAATCTAAATTTTTATGTTTGATTTCTTTGCCATTAAGCTTAGTTTTAAGGTTCTCTTTGTTGGGATACTCTCTTTCATCTTGCAGGTTAAAACCATGTGAACCAGCACTGGATAGATGGCATAACCCAAATAAAAACAATTATTTAAAAAAAAAGAATAAATAAGAAAACTAGCAAGAGTCATGTGAACACCCTCATAGCTAGGGCTGACATGAAAGAGAACAAAAACGAATCCCTGTTCTTCTAGAGTTTTGTATGATAGTTTGGCTGTTGCCACCAACTTCAACGACACTATCGCCCACTTTCTCTGGCAGCATTCCCCAAGGTAAAATATGCAATTCAAGCCCTCCAGAAAACTTAAACGGCAAACATGTCTCCTTTCCATCAAATATGAACACTACGCAAGGAAACAAGAAAAATAGCTAACGATGTGGGAATATCTTCTACCCACTAGTTGAACTGAAAAAGAATCCAACAAAGTTATTTTGTCTTCATAAACTGAAGAAAGGTTATCTGACAAAATATCAAAACACAATATATATAAAAAAAAAACAATAATCTATGCCATTTGCAAAAACAAATATAAACGTAATAAGCAATTTTAAGAGGAAAGATTATGCAAATTTAAATTCTTTGTTGAGATGCACATTTTAAGATATTTCCTTTTCAACCCAGATTCAGCAACAATTCAACTTTATTTGGACTTTGCTCGCTGAAAATAAATAAAAAAGAGCCGATTGTTAAAATATTTTGACACCTTTTCCATGCATCTTGCTCAATTTCTAAGGCTTTAAATTTTACACAAGCTAAAATAATTCTGCAAATGTCAACATTTTCCAACAAAAGATGAGAGACAGAAGTCAGTATCTAACTGCAGCTCCTCTATATATGTGCGTGTATACATATATATGTGTGTGTGTGCGTGCGTGTGTATGTGTGTGTGTGATCGGATGTTGTTTATGCATTTCCACAGTTTTCATCTGATTTCGATGAAATTTTTTGTTCAAGAGATAATTCTTCAGTGCCGGTTTTGAGTCCAAATTCAGTGGAAATAATTACACCCTTGAAGGTGAAAAATCGAAAAAACACTTTACACTTTGCGCAAAAATCAAAGACAAAATTTAATGTCTGTAAACAACAGCGTACAATCAATTTAGAGAGTTGAAATCTAACGAAAAAAATTATTAGAATTATAAAAAAAATTATATTATAAATAAAAATTATCGTATATTATTATTATGACGGTCCATGGAAGTGGTTCCTTCCTTGCAAGATTGAGAACGCAAAACGGCCCTTGTTAACCCCCATTTGGGGATGTGCCTCAGTTGCACCCAATTGTTGCGACTAATATTGATTTCCGGGTGGGCTGATTTTAAACTTAAATTGCTCCAATTGAATGGCAAAAATTCCCAGTAATGAAACACCCGGTCGAAAACGGGATATACTGCTAGTCTATATCTATAATTCTCAAAATGTGTGTGTGTGTGTGTGTGTGTGTGTGTGTGATCGGGTGTTGTTTATGTGTTTCCACAGTTTTCATCCGATTTCTATAATTTTTTGTTTTTGTTTTTTTTTTGTTTGATAGATAATTCTTCAGTGCCGGTTTTGAGTCCAAATTATACATTCCTCTTCTCTTGGCCAACCAATCAATCTCTCTCAAGTGAGGTTACCTTTTCCGTTGCATAAAACCTACTACTACAGTTTTAAGGTGTTGCTTTTATTGACGTTTATAGATGTTCCCAATTTAATTTTTTTATTGTCCTGCTAGTTTTTGCATTGCATTCGTCGTAGTAATGAGTAAGCTTGATTTTTTATTACTCAACACTTATTTTTCCAATCTTTTTTAAAGTTATTCGAGCTTAGTGATATCTGTAGCTTTCCGCGCATTCCATTTGACAATTCATACTTGCCTAAGACATGCTGCCAAAGAAAAGAACTTGCCTAGGTCACAAAACCGATGCCGCCAGGTCCGCCATGCAAATAAGAGATAACGAATCGTCTTTACAAAGTTCAGTTTGCCTGCCTCAAAATGCCTCTCAGAATGCTTCAATCAGAGCCACTGAACCCGAAGATCAATGTAGCCATCGGCTTTCCAGAAGAGCATACCAGAACTCTTCTGCACGCGAGGCTGAAAATGATGATCAAAGTACTGAGGAGAAACACCTCTTCAATTGCTGCTGAGCGAGAGACTGAAACTGCTGATCAAAGGACTCAACGCCTGAGGAGAAGAATCGCCTCTTCAACTGCGAGAGACTGAAACAAAACTGAGAACGCAAAAACAGCCCTTTTCAGGGCCACCCCCATTCAAATTGTTAACCTCCCATTTGGGGATGTGTCTCATTTGCATCCAATTGTTGTTACTAATATTGATTTTCAGATGGGCTGACTTTAAACTTAAACTGCTCCAATTGAACGGTATAAATTACCAGTAATGAAAGACCCGATCGAAGACGGGTTATAGTGCTAGTATGTATATAAAGCAATGGATTTATAAATCAAGCATTACTTCTTATTAATATAGATATTATATATAGTGGGTACTTGTATTTGTGTAGAAATCCATACTTTATATATATATATATATATATATATATATATATATATATATATATATATATATATATATATATACACACAACAACAAAAAAACAAAGTATTGGTAAAATCATCAGACAAGCTGTCAGGTAACCAAAAGAAAACTTAACAAAAACCAACAACCTATAAAAAAATGTCAAGAGAAAACCAGTTTTAAAAAACAGGGAAAATGAAACATAATCTAAGATAAAAGAGCAAAAGACACCGACCTAAACGGTAATAAACTGTGCTCTATGCATAAATTACAAAGACAGGGCAATTATGCTTCTCAGCATCACAACTAAGAGAGCAACAAAATTCGAACTGCTACTTGTTTCATGCTACCACGATCAACAACCAACCAAGATGGTCTAAAGCACGCCTGAAAAGTCATTTGATAAAAATTTGCTGAGGATACCGTAAGGTTGAAACCAAGACAGTGGATTCAACTGACCTCCTGATTTTTAAGATATATATATATATATATATATTAAACACCTAGCAAAATCGATTCTAACTCTTAATAATTTCACCTGGACTAAATGCCATAATCCCAAACAAACAGGCATATACAGAGATGACGATGCACTCACGTTCATCCCCAATAGTAATGGTACACTAACCATGAAGATCCAAAAGTAAATCATTAGGGCCTTTAAATTACTAGAATTGAGATTTCCTCTAACCTTAAAATAGTTGCTTATTCAGATATCACCCTTAACCTCAAAAATAAAACTTTTAGACCATGCAATAAAGACAATGAAACCCATACTTATATTAATGTTAATTCTAACTGCCCCAAAGATATTGCGAAACAGACACCTACTACCGTGAACACGAGGATTAGTCGAATATCATCCACCATAAATATCTTTAATAAAAATAAAAAATGATGTGAAAATGCTCTCCAAAAAAGTGATTTTAAAAATAAATTGTCTTAAAATAAATAACACCGAGAAATCTGAAATTAAACATAGACACAGAAAAAGGAAAACTGTATGGTTCAACTCCACCTTCATCAAGCTGTCAAATAGGACATGGGACAGTTTTTTCTAAATCTAATCAATAAGCACTTCCCCCCAAAAATAACCCTCTAAGTAAGATTTTCTGTAGGAAAACAATTAAGATTAGCTACTCTTGTACCAGCAACATTTATAAAATTATTAACTCACACAACAACCAAATTTTAAGGAAATTCTATGAGACCAACAACAAACCTAGTTTCAAGCCCTCCTGTAGTTGTAGATTTAAAGATAATTGGCCAGTAGAAGGCAAATGCAAATCTACCAGGGTTATATATCAAGTGACCATCCCCCCACAGAAAATATGGTAAATAAAAAAGTTTACATTGGAATTTCCGGGGAGGGGGGACAAAGATTTTATACCCATAAGCACTCATTCTCTAACCCTAAACTTAAACACCAAACAGCTCCTTCAAAACAATTTTGGAAATTAAAGGACGAAAATTTAAACCCACAAATAGTTTGGAAAATTATAGGTTCTGCACAGACTCCTAACAGCTTTAGAGGTAGGTGTATTTTATGCTTAGAAGAAAAAATAATATAATAAAATACGATAATGAAAGCCAATGAACGAATTAGTGTTCAAATGTTGACATTAAAACAAATTCGAATTTCCATAATTATGCCTTAATTAACTACCCTAAATCACTCCCCGATTCCCATCCCCTCTAAATCTTCAAATATCGACATAAAAACAAATTCAAATTTCCATTGTACAATTTTACCTTATTTAGCTACCTTAAATCACCCCCCCCCACACACACACACACCTGCCTCCTCTAAAACCATTTTATGCTATATTAATTATAATTCATAAACTTTCCTCTAATTAGAATATTCCCCTAATTCTCTTTCCGTTAATCCTTTACGTCCTTGTACTTTATACATTTTTTAATTTTTTTTTAAATTCATTTTTAATTTTAAATTTACTCTTTCCTATTTCTAATGCCTTTAATAAGTAATAAGTACAAACCGATAATTAAATAAAAGAAACAATATAAAGAAAAATGAGATATAAAAATTAAATATCAATAATATATATAAAATTATTACATTATTATATCATTATTAAATAACATTATTATATTATATTAAATAATATCATTATTATTAAATATTATTAAATGTTATTGTATTAAATAATACTATATAAAAAATAAAAATACCTCATTAAATAACATTATTATTATTATATTATTAAATGATATATCATTATATTAAACAAAAGGTGTATGATTCGGTCCAGATTGATGATCTTGTCTGTTTATATATTCTTGAGATTCTTAGTAGAATTGTGGATCCTAAGCTAGTGGGTATATATAGAGCCGATGGACTTATTTGTGTTCCCAATAGCAATGGTCCATTTACTGTAAAACTACAGAAAAATTATTATAGCGTTTAAGTTACTGGGATTCAAGACAGAGGTTACTTCTAACCTCAAAGTTGTAGATTATCTAGATATCACTCTTAACCTGAACACCAATACCTTTAAAGCTTACCATAAGGAACATGAAACTCCTAACTACATTAATGTTGACTCAAACTACTCCGGTACTGTAGGCTCTAGAATTAGTAAGGTTTCATCTAATAAATATATCTTTAATAAAAACAAAGAATTGTACGATAATGCACTCCAAAAAAGTGGATTTAAAAATAAACATATTTGAACTCAAAAAGTAACACAAGGGTAGATAAGATTACTTGCAAGCATAAAAATAGACAAAGAAATATAATATGGTACAACCCTCATTTTGTAGGCTATCCAGAATTAACATCGGACAAGTTTTATAAATAAAAATTTCCAAAATAACCACCCCCTAAGTAAAATCTTCAATAGGAAATCTATCAAAATAAGTTATTCGTGAAAAATAATATGTATAAAATTACTGATTCCCACAATAAAGATATTCTAAATAAATTCTATGGTATTGGCAATATACCTGATATGGATCCCACATGTAAATTGTAGAAATAGCGAACTTTGTCCAGTTGAAGGAAAATGCAGAGCCTCGAATGTGATTTACCAAGCAACCATTTACCTCAAAGAAAACAAGATCAACCACCATATTTACATTGGGATTTCCGCGGGTGAATGGAAACAACGACTATATACACATAGGCACTCTTTTTTCCAACCCAAATTCCAAACTGCTCTTTTCAATAAATTTTGAAAATTGAGGGAGAAAGATCTGAATCCTCAGATTGACTGAAAAATCATAGGTTTCGCTCACTCCTAGTAATTTTAAAGGTAGATGTAATCTGTGTTTACAAGAGAAAATTAGAATAATTAAATTCGATAATCAAAATATAATATTAAAGCAGAGGAACGAGTTAATTTCCTAATGTTGTCACCTTCCCTAATGGCCTATGTCTATTTTCTTGATAGAAACCTAAGTGAATATTCTAATATAAGTCAATGTCACGTCTACATGTATCAGTCTCCTGTCACTATCCCCATATCTAAACATTACTACTCTTTCTTTACCTTCTTCTTTCTTCCACTTCCTATTTTGTTTTTTTCATTCTTACTTTTACTTTTTCCCTTTTTCCGTGTTTCTTCCCTTCTTTTCCTCTGCCTTGTTAAAATTTGCTTAAGGCCTGGTTTCATTTTATTTTATCTTATTACCTTGATCAGTTTGAAAATCCTTACAAGTAAATCTTAAATTGTTAAGGTGAAATGATTATAACTATGAGGTAATTTTAAATTCCTCTTGTATGCAATATATATATATATATATATATATATATATATATATATATATATATATATATATATATATATATATATAGTCAAACCTAATGAGCCAGACACACCTACCAAGGTTTCACTTAGGCAGATCGTCAGAAGAAAGAAGAAGGTAAAGAAAGAGCATATTTTTCATTAATAAGATTTCTCCAATATTCAGGCCGGTAGACGAAAACAAATATACTGTTTAATAAATAAACAGAGTGTTTAATTAAATACGAGTATCCACTAAAAATAACGTTTATAATACGATATATATATATATACATATGTAAGCAAATATGTGGATATAGATCCGACAGTATGAGGAAAAATATGGAAAAGCAAAAAATCCGAATATGCAGGTTTACTGTTTTTAATGATGTCGACATTGAAACAACAATAAAAACAGTAAACTTGCATATTCGGATTTTTTTTTCATATTTTTCCTTATATATATATATATATATATATATATATATATATATATATATATACCCATCGATAGCTGTGCTAGCACGAAGTCACAAGTCATCGTGACCGAAGGTTTAAGTGTGCTGGCGTTGTTCAGATTGTTGATCACGCTAAATAGCACGTTCTTTCTCAGGTTGACCAAGGTCACGACGTGACTTCGAAACAGTATAATAATAAAAAGAGATGAAGATAAACAAAAATTATGTAACTGCAAAATCCTCATAACTGTCCTCTTAATAATAAATGTCGCACTGAATCGTTAGTATACCAACCATCTATTGAGGATCCAAACAACGTAAAAGTCTACATTGGAGAACAAGACATGAGTTCAAAAAACGGTTCAACCAACATCAAAGCTCTTTTATGATAAATACCGAAATCAGACGTCCCTATCGAAATATTTCTGGCACTTAAAAGAAACCAATAAAACACCTACCGTGAAATGGAAATTAATAAGAAAAGCTAGAATATGTAGGTCATTAAATGACCCATATCCTTTGTGCATATATGAGAAACTATATATTACTAGATTCATAAAAATAAAAATTTACTTAATCAAAGAAATAAAATAGCTATTCAAATGTTCCTTAAGTAATATTTAATTTTAAAAAACTGATAAATGATATATACATATTTATATTTGATATTTAATAATAATTTTTAAATAATTTAAGTAATTCTATTACATTTATTTGTTTTAAAAGATGTATAGTCTATTAAAATATTATTCTTAATTTTAATTACTAATAGACTTGTAGTTCAATACTACGTATTCATATACAAGGTAACAAAAAAAAGTTCTGTCCGTTTTTTGATTAGTCATTGAATGAAGTTGAAATATATACGAAATGCGTGTAGCAATTGTTTTCAAATTCGGACAGCCAGAAATAGAAACATCAGATGTTATAAAAAAACACACGCACAGTGCACGGCCATCAGTTATAAGCCGGACAGCTGTGAGAAGGATGGAAATGTCTAGAGATCTCGTTCCGGGCTGTTTGCTTTACGAGTTCAAAGTGGGCTTATCAGCAGCTGCATCAAGTCGCCGCATATGTCAAGCGTTTAGGGATAGTGCTGTGGATGAACGTACTGCAAGGCGTTGGATTCGAAAATTCAAGTCGGGAGATTTGTCTCTCCATGATGAGCCTCACAGTGGACGACCACAGGTCTTGAATGACGGAGTCCTGAGGGCGACCATTGAAGAGGACAGTAGTCTAACGTTTGGTGAACTTGAAAGACAGTTCAATGTTTCCAATGAAACAGTTAGACTTCACCTGCACCGCCTAGGTAAGACGTACAAACTGAGCAAGTGGGTTCCGCAAACGCTGTTGGAGGTCCACAAGGGACAACGAGTGGCAGCCTGCGTATCGCTGCTTTCTCGCCACCGTACCGCATCCTTATTCAATCGAGTGCTTACCAGTGATGAAAAGTGGGATCTGTACGAAACTAAGCGTTCCAGACATTGGTTGTCTCCTCAGGATGCTGTCCCTCACACCGCAAGAACACCTATGCACCCACGCAAGAGTATGCTTTGTGTCTAGTGGACAGATCGTCAAGTGGTTCATTATGAACTGCTACCAACGGGCCAAACGGTCACTGGAGACCTATACTTGCAGCAATTGAAACGTGTGCATTGTGCAGAAGGAGACAGCACTGGTGAATCGCAAAGGTGTGCTTTTCCTCCATAACAACGCCAGGTCGCATGTCGCGCGAGTGGTCAGGGATACCATACAGCAACTTGGGTGGGAGACTTTGTGCCATCCACCTTATTCACCCAACCTTGCGCCATCCGATTACCACATAATCATCTTCGTGGGAAATCCTTCACCAATGAAGCAGACTTGCGCAAAACCCTCACGGACTTCTTTGCATCAAACCCCCCCGAGTTCTACCGCAAGGGCATTGAACAGCTGGAGACACGTTGGCAGAAGGTGCTGGATGCCGATGGCGATTACTTCGAAGACTAAATATAAGTTACACATACTGTGAAGCGTCTTCTTTTTTTCCTTTAAAAACGGACAGAACTTTTTTGGTTACCTTGTACAAACAACCCTTTTAGAAAAAAAACTTTTTGTATACAAGTACAAATTTAACGGTGAAACAAAGGTGCCGAAAAATTTTTTGTCGTTAAAAAAAAAAACAGACGACATGCGCTGAACGGATGTCATCATTCGTTTGAAAAGGCACCCCTACCCTACCTTAACTTAACCTCTTCGAAAGTAACTAATATATTGATACAATAATTGTCAGTGAAAAAGAATACCCTGTCGCCCCTTGTTAAAATGATTGGATTTCCCATATCCATAGAAACTAATATTATGAATGTATGCGCTCATAAAACTCAATAAATATCAAAATAAGTTATTTGAAAATGAAAAAGAACTAAGGACCTTAATTTAATTCTATAATTGAATTTGAAGTTTTTAGCTTTTGTTTTTGAAAGGTGGTAATTCCTGTGTAGCGATGGAACCATATATATATATATATATATATATATATATATATATATATATATATATATATATATATATATATATCGGGTGTAACTTCAAAATTGATCAAATCTTGTGTAAGAAAAATTTTCCATTTGGTAGATTAAGCTTTGAACCGTTGTATCTTAGAAATGATTAAAGATATCTTACTGGAATTCTCCGAGATTTTTTATAAAACTATGGGACACTACTTTGAGCAATAAGAATGTATAAATACTCTCCAAGCTTAACAGAAGAATCCTAATAGATCGATCCTAAACGAAGATAACATTTTCATCATTAATTAATCTTAGCTAACGATCGGAAGCTCATGAAGGATTAAAATTAAGTTCAAATATATATATATATATATATATATATATATATATATATATATATATATATATTATTCTAGGATCCTTTTCAAACTTATTCAAGATGATCTTCGCCCTCTCTAACATTCTAGCTTTCTGTCCTGGAGTAACAATTTGTCTTACATGTTTCATGTACGATTTCATTTTCAAGTCTTTTTTCACTGCTCCTATAGATGAAACTCCTCTCTTATAGATTGATTTGGATCTTTTCTAATTTATCTCTTTAGTTCTTAGTTGAAATGATGATACCATTACTGAAGGCTTGAATGATATTATTCCTCTAACCATTACTCATTTGGGAAAACAGCGGGACTGGCGCAAATAATCTTAATCTGTTATCTTTCTGGCTGACTAGCTTAAAAGGCCTTTAAGTCATTCTTAAAAAAAAAGTGTCACGATGGCTAAACGTCTTATCTGAAAACCTGTAAAAATGAAATTCAATTAGTTTAGTGTTTGTTTTTGTTTTTTTTAGATATTAAACAGTCCGTAGATAGATACGGATAGACATATATATATATATATATATATATATATATATATATATATATATAGAGAGAGAGAGAGAGAGAGAGAGAGAGAGAGAGAGAGACAGATATATAGATATAAATAGATATATATCTATATCTATTTAGATAGATATATAACTGTATATTTCTAGATAGATATCTATATATAGATAGAAATATATCTGTATATATAGATATCTATATATATATAGAGAGAGAGATATAGATAGATATGTATATATATAGATATATAGATGTCTATATACAAATAAATATAGATAGATAGATAGATAGACATTTGGTTGAATAATATAATAATATTTTATGTATTTATTTTAATTTTAATCCTCTCAAATTCACGATCTCTCTCTCTCTCTCTCTCTCGATATATATATATATATAAATATATATATATATATATATATATATATATATACATAGATAGATAGATAGATAGATAGATAGATAGATATTTGTTTGAATTATCTAGATATATTATATCTATTTATTTTATTTTAACCCTCTCAAATTCACGGTTCAATTTGTTAGTGTTTTTACAAAGCTGATTAAGAAAGACGCAGTAGTTTTGATTATTTCTTTTACTTTCCCAGATGCTTTTAATCTCACCCAAGATCATTTTCAGGACTGAATTGCTAAGACAAAAAATTAATGTAATTGATAGTTGTGAATTAGTTTATTCAGCCAAACATGCTTGACTGAAGATCTGCTTCTTAAATATACATATAAAAATAAGTGTGCGTGCATGTACAACATTCAGACTAACAGAGAATAATTGAATGGTAAATTTGAAAAACTTCTATGTTACATATTTCGTCTTTTAAAAGGACACTTTGAAAATAATAATGTTTTGGCAATGGTATCATGAATATGTATGAGAATGAATGAAATTCAATAAATGTCAGTTACAATTCTACATCGACTAATGCTAAAGATACGTGCATGCATTAAATTAAAATTTTACATTTTTCCCGTCGGTTGCACTTTGATATAGAATCTAGCCAATTTCATTCAGCCTTCTACTTGTTTAGCTTTTGCTTTTAATACTGTTGTTTTAAAATATTCAATATTGTAATAGAAATAGCTTTGTTACGAAAGGAGATATGTTGTATGAATTTGGATGTAAAATTTAACAAAATTAATGCTATTACAGTGTGGGATATTACAGAAAAAGGCTAAAATGAAACATCTTATAAGTGTAGCGAGAGACAAAATGTTATCTCTCCTTTGACTCAAAGAAAAATAGCAATAAATATTAATTATAAATATTCACGAGAATAAAATAAAAACAGTCACGTGATATAACAAGATTCGCACAAGACATCTTAGGTGGAAAAATCCTGGAAGTTAAGGTATCAAGACATGCATTGCAGGCTCGTGACAAACCAAACAGATAAGTACAAAATTCATATTATTTTTGATACATAATCTTTTGAAAGTTAATTCATGCTAACTTTGTATTAAGACTTTAGAATATATATATATATGTATATATATATATATATATATATATATATATATAGAGAGAGAGAGAGAGAGAGAGAGAGAGAGAGAGACAAGAGGAAAAACTATACTTAGCTGACGCGTTTCTTTCTCTGAGGGACATTTTCAAGTCAATGTAGGATTTATTATGCTGCATGCATTTATATACACAGAGGCGAGGAATTTATTGGTTTATCAAGGTTTGTAAATTTGAGAATGTTCATCAGGTCGTTGACAGGTCACTCAAAGCAAGTGGAGGGCACAAAGTGTCCTAATTCAAAGTCTGGTGGAAAGTAAAGTCAGAGAGTAATATTCAATATTTTTTATTAATAATTGAATATTGTGCTGATTATGATTAGATTGTTATCGTATGAGATGGACGTATATACTGTACATCTTCAAAGGCTGAAGTGATGAATTTAACCATTCTCGTTTGATTTTTCAACGTATTTGTGGTTGTGTATGTCGGCTTGGGAAAGTAGTAATTCTTTCATGGTAGGTGAGATTGGGGAAAAACCGGGGCGTCGATTTATATTTTGATATTTGATGGCGGCACTTTCGAGGATTTTGCTTTTGAGTAAATTACTTTCTATTTTGATCAGTGTGGATTTTTTTGGATCAAAATTGTGGCCGAATTTATTTTTGTGTATGACTAGTGCATTTGTTAAATTGTTATTTATGAGGACCCTTTTGTGTTTATACATACGTTTTTTTACATTTCTGCATGTTTCCCCAATGTATTGTGAGGAACAGTTTTGCCAATTTATTTTATATGTCTGCTTCTGAATTATTATTGTTATGGGTAATTTAGCTCCGATTATATCCATAAATATTTGGGAAGTGATTGTGACTATTTGGATGTTGCTTAGATGGGATAAGTTGTTCTGGATAGTGGATATTATACTGTTGGTAGGTAATGTTATGCATCTGTTTTAGTTTGATTTATTATTGTGGATAATGTTATTTTTATTGCGGTCGTGTGTTTTTGTTCCTTTCTCTTTGCGTTGTGGATGAAGAGATAGGGGTATTGGAGGTTTGTGAATGTGTTTTCTATATGTGTTTCTTCTTTCCGTAGGTATTCGGACTGCAAATTCTTAATACTCTTAAGTAGAAACTTATAATTATATCAAATTTAATTTTATAGGAGTGGTTTTGAGTAGAAGTTGACTAGGTCATTTTTGTTGTTATATTTTCTGTAAACGTCAAAGTTGAATATATATATATATATATATATATATATATATATATATATATATATATATATATATATATATAGTAAAACCCTTAATATCACATTAAGGATGGTAATAAATTTATTTCGACAGATAATTTTATCTGTCTCTTCAGACCGATACATTTTAATAAATAAATTCAGCCAGACAATTCAAAAATTATACATTCAAAAATAAACCAGACAAAACTGGATAAAAAAGAAAGAAAGAAAAAAGGTGAAAGGAACTAAGGAAAGAAGAGGGAAAGAAAGAAAAAGAAAAAAAGAAAAATAAACAAGACAAAAGGAGCATAGTTAACATGACCTAAAAAATTATTTCTGGTGAGTTTACATAATTTAAGAGGAGGAAGGGAAAAAGAAGGAAAGCGGAAGTAAAGGCAGTCAGATACCACATTAAATGAATCAAAGTTATACATTAAAGTATCATCATAATCTTAATAGTAAAATAAAAAATAAATAATAATAAATAAATAAAATTATATAAAATATATATATGCATACATAAACACATACATATACACACACATATGTGGGCATGTACATATACACACATATATAACCATACATATACATACATACAGACACACACACACATATACATACATACATATACATATAATAGCTGGATAGCAGACGCTCGCTCATTTGTGTTTCTTTAACACGCACAGAGCCAACCTGCGGTTTATACTGTAACTATGCCGAGCAGAACATAGTTACAGTTTCTGAGAGATCGTATTATCCAGCATGATCAATAATCTTAACAACGCCAGCACACTCAAACCCACGGTCACGGTGACTTGTGACTTCTTGCTAGCACAGCTCTCGACGGCTCCCAAGTGTTCCGTCTACCCAATTTCACTCACAAGGTTTCACATACATGCATACACATACACATACATACATATACACACATACACACACACACACACACACACACATATATATACAAATGCATACACACATGCACTGATATTACATGCATATACATACATGTATGCAAAATATTAAGGAAAACCCAATATAAGCACAATTATGAAACCTATAAAGAATAAAAGGTAAAAACATCTATAAATGCGTATGTGTATGTGCAACACCATATCATGATCATCATAAAAATTATATATATATATATATATATATATATATATATATATATACGTATACATATAAAATACACTTATACACACATAGCTATAAAAGTATAATTTTATATTTTACACTATATAACTAAAATAAAAGTCTATTATTAAGAAAATTTATACTTACTTCTATGACGACATTTAAATATTATCTCATTCCTTTGGTCATGATTTTTTATTTATTAATTTTTTTCATACTACCTGTTTTTAGATGGCGCCTGTTTCTGAAGCTGCTGGGAGTCTGTGATTTACAGATGATGCTCCATTCCATCTATGGCGTGAAGCCTCTGTCTTTCAATTTCCACAAATGTTTACAGAGAGCTGTTTGATGTTTTAAGGAAGTGTCAGAGAATGAATGTTTGTAGTTATGGAATCTCTGTTTCCAACTCCCAGCAGAAATTCCGATGTATACATTTTATCCTTTATATTTTCTTTTGGGAAGATGGTTGCTTGGTATATCATATTTTCAAATTCACATATACCTCAAACTAGGCAGTTGTCTTTGTTCTACACTTGCAAGAGGTCTTGATAACTAATTGATTGTTATTGTAAAATTTATGCAATATTTTATTATTATGGTTATTAATAATATTATAGAGGTTGTTTGTGCTTATATTGGGTTTTCCTTAATATTTTGCATACATGTATGTATATGCATGTAATATCAGTGCATGTGTGCATGCATTTGTATATATATATATGTGTGTGTGTGTGTATGTGTGTATATGTATGTATGTGTATGTGTATGCATGTATGTGAAACCTTGTATATTAATATTTTTTGTTTTATTATTTAAATTAGTTTCCTCTACTAGTTTAGGCTAATACAGTCATCATCAGGAGAGAAAAAATCCCTACTTGTTAGCAGCAGTGTGCTACAGGAGTGAATGATTGTCTCTGAAGAAAGTGAATTTTGTCTGTAGTTTTCATTTTTTTATCGTTAATTTTGGTCAGTTTAAAAATTGGTCAGTACTGGTTAAACAGCCTCTTCCAAGTTTTTTTTTTAATAGAGATTTAGAGAATTCATAAGTCTCAGAATTCCCTCCTTAATCATTTTGACAGCTTTATTGCTTGATGGGAAGAGGATGCGTGTGTGTTAAGTGTATGTTATCTTTTAGTTTTTTGTTTTTCTTGTGGGGGGATGGGCGTGTGTGATGTGTGTATGTGTCTAGATTTGTGGGAGTGTGTGTATGTGGCAGACCTCAACACGTCTACAAGCATGTTTGTTTAGTCTGGTTGAGAAAGGAGTGCCGTGTTTAGGGGTCATAAGGAATTCAGTGAGTTTCTCTTCACTGCCCGTGTGTATAAAGAAGATATCATCGGTATATCCTGCATAGAATATGCTGTCGTTACCGATGAAGGGATAAATATGGGTCTCCTCAAAGATTGTGAAGCTACAACGGTGTACATGACACATCCTTTTACTTGTAGGTAATGTTACATATATATATATATATATATATATATATATATATATATATATATATATATATATAGTGTAACCTGGATATACGATAAACCCGGATATAAGAGAAACCCGGATATAAGAGACGTCTTCTCCGGTCCCGACAACTCTCTTATATCCGGGTTACACTGTATATATATATACATGTGTGTGTGTGCATGTGTGTGTGTGTGTGTGTGTGTGTGTGTGTGTGTAAGTCAAAGACCACCTTAGACTATAATACATTTTTAATAAATTATCTATTTGTAAATTAATGTTTTGAATCCCTTTTTTCACAGCATGTTTATATACACACAGGAGGATCGTTGAACCGTAATGAGCTTTTGCATTTATGATTGATAAATACAGTTTCTATTTAATAACAACATCACTTGACCACTACAAATTATTACTACAGAATTTTAAAAGATTTAAATGTTTATAAATTATTCTAATTCAATTTTTTCAAAAAATGAAAATAATTCTTGTATCATCGAAAAAAGTTTTTTATAAGACAATAGCGTCCGTATAGTTTATTCAAAAAGTCATTAAAGGTTTTATTGGGATTTTCCCAATTATATTTCGTAACAAAAATATTGTGACGCCGGCGAGAAGAAAGGAACACAAACACAGATGGAATTGTTTGAAAAATCTTGTATTGTAGGAAAAGAGAGGAAAGTTTCTTGCAAACAGTCGGGTTTGCGGAACTTATCTGAAAGATGCGTCCTTTTAACGGTTATACATTTCCTGTGTCGTTTTTGGCTGGGTTGAAGAAATAGAGCCTTGACTTCTGTGCTTCAGATGCTGTCCAAATCCTCACACGTGTCATGGTGTCTCGATGACGGAGAGTGCAGACGGGGAACGTGTTGTCTCTGAGTGTCCCAACAAGCAAAAGAGGAAGAGGGTTCGTAAAAACCGCTCTCCTGGGAGTTTGTGAAAATCTAAAAAGGTAGCCTGTGATTGGTTGTTTTTCATCCATCACAGGGCACCCAGTTAGCGACTCCGTAATAATTTCAATAGTTTTTCTAAATAAATAATATCTTATTTTAATTGCATTTTCTATTTTACGATTCAGAGCAGTCTTTCTGTAACTGGGGGTCCTGTTTCATAAAAAAAAATCGTGATTCAAATTCTCCTAAGATTTGTCCTTATAACAAATATAAACAATAAATGCTACACTAAAGAATTTCTTGAAATTTCAAAAACTTAAATAAGTGGGGAGTAAAAGATTTTCTAAAAAAGAAACTTTTCAAAAATGATTTCATTCGTTTCTAAATGCATTGAAAGTTTCCGACAATTATCTGATGTATGCAAGAATTTCCAAATCAAAGTGTTTTTTTTTTTACCGCAAAAAAACTCTCAATTTTATTAATTTATGGTCCCACATTGACGCCGGGAAAACAAGATGTTTAACTAAAATTTGAAAGGTTTTAAAAAGGAATTAAAAAGTAATGTTAACTTAAAAAATCATTTGATATTTCCTCTTAATAATAACACAGATTTTGCTCATTTTTGGAGGTACGTATATATATATATATATATATATATATATATATATATATATATATATATATATATATATATATATATAAGGTATGCTATATGTATAGGCTAAAATGCTCAATATCAGGGATAGAGTGGATGTAAATATAAAGTGGACACTGAAGTCAACATCCAAGCGCGACAGCCTGTTTTATGCTAAACGCAATTGTCAGGCCATATGCGTTGTGTTTTTACTCAACTATTTATATATACAGGTCAGAGATGCATTGTGGTTTGTCAATTGCATTATTTTAACGGTTATTTTTTGGGATGCGGTAACGGTAATGATTCAAATTGTTGTGGATTCCGGGATGAATCCGATAGCAATGAATAACAAACGCCAGGAATAGATAAGGAAAATAAATGTATTAACGTAATTATACAAACTGGTAATACGGGTTAGTAGATCCAGGAATGCGGGTTAGTAGCAATAATATATATAAAGTCTTGGTATTGAAGTATCGCGGTATGACTCCTTACTAAGTCTACGTGCTCGTTACTGTGACTCTTGTGCTACCCTCCTCTATTACAGACGGTATTTTGCTACCCACCCAGAGAGCTGCATGTGGCACAAGGCCGGGTTTAAAGTGGGTTACCCGAGCCCGTAGGCTCGGACAGAAAATGCCCGTAGAACTCGTATAAACGGGATCGGGTTGGTCAACCTCCCCGAACGAGACTCAGCCCTTCGGTGGAGCCTCTTCCGGGTTCCTCTCTGCTCAGAGGCAGAGACTTCGACCGTCTGGCCGAGAAGGCGTAGCCGTCTCCTCTATTACAGACTGTCCGGGTATTCACTAGTAGTAGTATATGTATACCTCGGGTGAGTCCATTTGTGTAAAAAGGGGAGACCCCCCAATACCCCCTCCTTAAATCCCTTTTGCGGGAAGTTAATATCTTTTCCTTTCTCTTATGGTCGACAATTAAAGGCACTGTAAATTTTCTCTTCCTGCTAGTCCTTCCAATTTCTGTGACTTCTTGTGGTCTTTGAATTTCAAAAACTTCAAAGATCGCCTCCATCGACTCGTTATTTTCTGCGGGTGACGAGCTTGCCTCTTCAACCCGTCTTTTTTGTATTTGGTCAATATGTTTTCTGTCGGTAAATTTTTCGCCTTTTGTGTACATCACGTTTCCTAGTCTGTTAATTATTGTATTTGGTTCCTCATAAGCCATATTGTTACTGAAATAGACCCATTCTTGTTGAAATGATCTCTTGAGTACTGTAGGTGTATACCGGTTTTTATTTATTTTTTCCTTCGTCCTCTGAATAAATTCATCCTTTTTCGCTTCTTTTCTTATCTCTCGCAAGGTCACAGGTAGTTCCTGTATAACTCTTTACTGCCTTGTATAACTCTTTACTGTTTTAATCTGTGGTAGCAAATGGCGCATTTCGCCTCTTTTTACATATTGGTTGGACATTTTTTCAATTCAATTCTAGATGCACCCTTACAAAACTAGCTGATAGGAGAATCCCATACGTCGAACTTTTGCATACAGTCTGTGCCCACCAGATTTTCTGTGTCTTTCATTACGTATATCTTGAGTTTTTTTGTTTTCCCGTGAAATTTAACATTTACGATTATTTCTCCTTCGAATTTTATACGCTTTCCTGTCACCGACTTATCAATTTTTTGTATATGTAACATGATTGGTCTGTTAAGCTTTTTCCATGTCTGTAGGTTAATTATCGTTAGATCGGAACCCGAGTCTAGTTGCAATTTTATCTTTTTATTTAAGATTTCAAGTTCCACATATTTCCTTATGTTGGTATTGTCTTCGTCATGCATCCTAGTAGCTCTTACCCTACTAGTAGCTTTTCTGTTCCTACATTGGGATGCCTTGTGCCCCATTTTTCCACACACAAGACAGTTTTTATATTTAAAACGGCAATCCTTATTCTAGTGTAGTCCTCCACATCGATAACATGCAGATGAGGGGGACTTATATTTGCTTCGATTTTCGTCATAATTTGGTCTATATGTTGTACTTTTCCCCTTATTATAGAATTTTTGTTTTCTTTCCGGGGGGGGGGTGAAGAACGTAAACTTTTGTTTAACTTACGTATATGTTATACTCCTGACTCGTCAATGTGTAACACTATTTAGAAACGGCAGGTTAATTAACCAATTAATTAACCACAGAAGTTAATTACGGGGATTACTTAAACCGATAGATATAACGAAAGACATACTGAGCGATAACTTAGACCGATAGATATAACGAAAGACATACTGAGCGATATTCTTTTTGTTTTGTTATTTTCCCAAAACGGGGGATCGGAAAAGATTTTTTTGTTTTGTTATTTTCAAGTGCGAATCAAGATAATCATTTTTACTTTCTCGCTGAAGTTTGGTGCTGAGATATGCCAGATTCTCTGCGATGACAAAGGAAGGAAAAAGAGAAAGAAAAGAAAGAAACAGAGGGACAAGACTTAACAACTTAGATGATAAAAGAAAAAAAAGGCCACCCACGAAAATTCTGATGGTCATTGTCGTAGGGGTTAGTTGATGAATTCCAGAGCTTTTGGGCAGATAAAACATTAACTGTGTCAAGATGACGAACTTATATTATCAGTATTCGGTGGGTCGTCTGCCGACCGCGCACAGAGCCCGGCCCTGGATTGAGGAGAGGTCGGCTGGGCTGGACAGGACATCTGTGTTCTGTTGAAATTCGTTTGTGATAACAAAAGCCATGTTATTGTGTCTTTCTTAATTAACCCAATTTTCGCCAAAATTCCGTCCACTTAATGTTGGCGAAAAACTTGATTGAGGAATTCCATATGCCGTGAAGTTGGATAAAAATTGAGATTATCATTTGACGCCTATTGGCCGAATAGCCAGGCGGAGGTGATCATGTGACGCAGGGAGGAGGCCTGCCACCGCCCATTGGGAGGATAGGTATGAGATGTTACTGCGAGGAAGTGGGAAAACCGTTGACGCCCTCTAAAGTATGGTGAGATACCCATATGAGAGCAGAAGAGGGTGGGAGTGGAAGAAGATTTCCAAAAATGGAAAATGATAAATATTTCTGACCGAAAACAAAGGAAATCTTTATTGGGATTTGAAATCAACGTGGTGGCCACACCACGTCCGACCCCACGCCAGGTTTTGATCGGCGTCCATATAAGCAAACGTCTTCGGGTGTTTTAGACAGTGAGTAGAGAGAGTACAGTCAGTACAGTAAGAGAGAGCAGTGCAGTGCAGTTCGCAGAGAGATCCAGTCGAGCCCAAGACCCAGGACTCAGAAGATAACGCCTCGCACGGGTGACCGCACGATTCCATGCCTTCCGACTTAGACTTCTAACCAAGAACAAATTTGTTGAAGTCCGACTTTAGATTTCCCACCAAAGCAAGTTTCCGACTTAGACTTCTAACCAAGAACAAATTATAGAAGTCTGACTTATATTCTCCGCCAGAGATGACTTTATTGAAAAACAACCCAGATATCTAGAAGTAGCTAAGAACGCAAAAAGTGTTACAATCCACATTTTTTTTTCTTCGGGCTGGGAGAGAAAGAGAGAGACGCACTCCTGTAACTCAACAAACCGACATAAAATTAATCACTATTCCTAACCAGTCGCTCGCCTTGAAGTTGTTGTTTGTGCTATTGTTTTTTTTGTCTACATTTATTGTGCAGTATCACCTTGACCCGGATTCGGCTGGCACTACGGCCCGACGTCTGATTGATCTCGTCAATTTAAGATCAAATCACAACGTGGGTAGGTTGAATCGAGATCAAAGCAGGTGACCAGGCGTTGGAAGCGAGCCGGGTATGACAAGTTGGTACTAGAACCCAACAAGACTTCAACCGATGTCCCAGGGTTAGCCCGTCACAAAGGACCGACGTCACATATTGGCGTCGTGACTGAACAGAGGTCGGGTGTCACAAATGTTCTTCGAGTCTTTCTTTATACTCAGGCATTTTTGGCAATCTTCTGATAATTGTTGTAGTGTTAGTCCAGGTTCATTTTGTAGTTTTGAAAGCATTCTTTTGCGCATTTCACTATCTTTTGCTGAGACTAACCCTTGAACAAAAATGAGACACTTGAAATTGTCCGGTGTTAATTCTGCCAACTTGAAGTCGTCGCAATGTTTATTCACGATTGCAGCGAACGTGGAATAGTCCTGATTTTCGTCCTTTACGAGATTAAGACATTTCCACCTTTTGTGAAATAGTGACGTCTTTGGACTGAAAAGCTCTGTAAGACATGTAACTGCTTCGTCAAACGTTAATTCGTTCGTCTTTTTTGGCAAAATGTAATCCACAAATTTTGTGTATTCTTCTGTTCCTAGTTTTCTGAGCAACAGACGTAGCTTATTTGCTTCTGTCCAGTTTTGACAATCGATGTTAAAGATGTCTTCGCGGCGTCTAAAATAATCCCCGAAATTTTTAACCTCTTCTAGGGAGTAATTGAATGTTTCTATAGTATTCCACACTACGTCTTGGGAAAAATTCGCCTCTTTTTCGATATTTTGTTGTTTGTTACCCGCTACCTTTAATATTAGTTCCTGCGTTTGTAGTAATTGTTTTTGACATTTTCTTCCATTCTTTCCTGGAGTTGTAATTGCTGTTCATTTTGGTATTTTACAAGTTCTACTAAAATATTTTTAAAATCCACCATGATAAAAGTCTTACGAAAAACTCGTTTTTCCGTATTTTAGTCCTCGTAAATCTTTTGTCGCCAAGTTGTTGTGGACACTGGCAAAAAACGGCAAAGGAGTTGTTTTTTTTTTCTGTGTGAGTTCGAATACCTTGTCGTCAATTTGTTGTGGACAACTAAGGAGAATTTTGTTTCGTTTTCCTTCCCGTGTGAGTTCGAAATCCTCGTCGTCAATTTGTTGTGGACAACGAGGGAGAATTTTGTTTCGATTTCTTCCCGTGTGAGTTCGAATTCCTCGTCGCCAATTTGTTGTGGACGAGGGAGAATTGTTTTTTTTCTTCTTCCCGTGTGAGTTCGAATTCCTGGCCACAGATTTTGGCCAATTAACTTCTTTTACCGACTTTCGGTGCAAAAAATCACTACCGTAAAGGAATGACAAATTAAAAGAACAAATTAAATAATACAATAAAGTTTCTTTTTTTTTTAAATTGAAAGCGGACAAATTGAAAAAAAAATTAAATGATGCTATAAACCCTTATTTCGTTTCTAGCATTTTTTTTATTTTTTTTAATTTTATGTTGTATGTTTATGGGTTAAGTTTAGGGTTACGTGTTACGGTTAGGGTTTGTGTTTGGCTTCTTTCTGTGTGTAAAAGGGGATAAATTTAAAAAAAGCAATAAATAATACAATAAACCGGATTAGGTTTAGGGTTAGGTGTTAGGGTTAGGGTTTGTGTTTGGCTTTTTACTGTGTATAAAAGGGGACAATTTAAAAAAAAATTAAATAATACAATCAACCCTTATTTCGTTTCCACTTTATCAAGTTTAAAATATAAAAAATGCTTCATTGTATTATTTAATTTGTTCTTTTAATTTGTCATTGCTATTCTACACAGAAAAATAGTTTTATTGTATTATTGAATTTGTTTTTGTTTAAAGTTTTCTGTTATAAATAAAACTACACTTATAAAAAAAATTGCTTTACGATAGTGCGTAGTGATTTTTTTGCACCGAAAGTCTGTAAAAGAAGTAAATTGGCCAAAATTTGTGCTTTCACCGTCGGATGTATCCCGCAGTAAATTACTAAACAGTATGGCAGTAATGGTGGACGAAGATCAGCAAGAAGTCCGATTTTTTTCTTGTCAATAACTCCAAAACGGTAGGTTTCTTTATAATTTAATTGTTAATTCTAGTTCAGCATGTGCATTTTTACACGGAATTATGACAATTTGGGACAATTTTGAGAGATATTTAGCGCGGGCGTTAAAAAGCAAATTTACTGTTTTTAGTTTTAAAATTTTAAACTTTCAGCTGAAATAATTATTTCATTACAGTTGAATCACCAGTATTTTCGAAAATCCACCAAAAATCAAATAATAACCAGATTTTAGTAATTTTTTCAGGACTTATATAAAAGGTTTAATGATATGTTACAATCAAACATTTATATTGGAAAATTTTTTTCAAAAATTTTTACCCCCCCCCCCCTTAAAAAAACGGTAAAAATGTAAACAAATACCGGTCCTGCTTTTAGATTTTGAAGAAAATACCATTAACAAATTTTTCCAGTTTAAATTTTCAAAATTGTATGCTGGTTTTGGTGCCCGCGGTGGAGTAGTGTGAGGTGTTTGGCTTGGGACATTGAAAAACCCCGAAGAAAATTATTAGTCCTAAATTAATAAATTTAACTTATAAATAAATAAATATTATATTAAGACACAGAACTATACAGCCGATTTTGTTCTCGGTTTCTTCATAGGAAAGTAAAAGCAAAACAACTCAAGAAGCAGACTATCTTAAATTTAGTAGATAAAACCAAAATATAGTGTTCACAGATAAAATATTTATTTCAATAAAACAAAATTTCCATGCATATTGTTCCATATGCTAAATAGTAACAGAACATAATAATAAACAAAGGGATTTACTTACATTAATAATTTTGTCAGTCTATAGAGTGTATCATTCTTTAAACTGACAACTTGAAACATCTTTTCTTTTTCAACCTTTTCTTTATCTTTTTACAATGAAGAAGTTGTTTTAAAATCTTTTCTTAACAATCAATTTCTTCAGATACTTTTCTCTTCTTTTCTTCACAATTCTTTTTCACCTTTTTGGGGGCTGAAAGGGAGAAATAAAAACACAACGCCTAACCTAGTCTAATAAAATCTGATTCCAAGATGAATATCATTTAAAATATTTTAAAATCTGGCTTTAAAGAATGAGAATTGGGACCGAATTCCCGCCTCGAACGACTCTGCCACAAAAAACAAACGTTGACTATCCGAGTCAACAAACAAATCAAATGCAAAAATCCTCTTCTTAGGAATTAAATTACTTCTTTTACCTTCTTTTAGCTTCGAAATTCTACCGAAGCAAAATAAAAATATTTTCAAAGTTTCTCAAATTCAAACAAATCTCAGCTACTGAATTCTACCGAAGCTAATAAAATCTTTTCTTCAAAGTCATTCGATACGAAAACTCTCCTTCCCTTTTCCCCCTCCCTAAATAAAACCATATATATAGCATTTAAAAGTTAAATAAATATTAACTCTAGTAAGGAAAATAATTCGACACTGTAAGTCGAATATTCGAGGTAACACGTTACTTTACGTGACAAACTAAATTAGTTGACCACGGAGCCAGAATACAAAGCGTAATTAATCGACCAAGGAAAAATCTCTGACTGAGGACAAAGTCTCTCGATCAAAGGAGGCGCCGTCTCCCGCCTCCAACCCCATAAAAAGGCGGCAATAAAAAAACCATCGTCTACTTTGCCATCAGATGTGTATCGTTCCAAATTTCAATACATTAAATATTTCTTTACTGAAGTTATTGAAATGTCTTCGATATATATATTTTTAATATTTTAAATTTTTGCAAATAAAAAATTCTCAAAACCCATATATTTTTCCTTTTTTATTTTGTATTTTTTTAATATGTCCTGAAAAAATTACTAAAATTGGGTTATTTGATTTTTGGTGGATTTTCGAAAAATACGTGTGAATCACCCGTAATGTAATTGTAATCTATTACGGGAAAATAGCTCCCACTGAAAGTTTAAAATTTCAAATTAAAAATTTGCTATTTTTATAAACTGTAATACAAATAATTTTTACATGAGATTTTGAAAATTTTTCCTCTTAATAATACGTAAAATATATACTGAGTTTCATTCACCACCCCACTTCCGAAGCTTTTGCGTAGCAGGGGTTTTTAATTTTTTTTTCTTTGGATCTATTTCCAAAGGTTCTGTGAACTTCCTTTTTCTGGACGCTCTTCGTGGTTCTGGCATTGTTTGCGGCCTTTTTATATCAAATGTATCGAAAATCGTATCCATCACTTCTTCCTGAGGTGGACCGTTAGCATCCTGTAACAGTCTCTTCCTTATTTGGTTTACGTTTCTTCTATGTGAGAATTTGTGTCCCTGTACTATGTAAAGCATATTCCCGATTCATTTTTCAATTGTACTTTGCTCCCAGTAAGATGTATTATTTTTATATGCTTTAAAAAAAACTTTTTCTCCTGGGTGGAATTTTCTTTTTGCTACGTACGACAGTGTTATTTGCTTCGTTTAACTTGGTAGCAATTTATCAAATACAGATCTGATTTTTCTAGCGAACATCACTTCTGCGGGTGTTAATGCCGATGGCGTAGCATTATTTGGCGTAATTCGATATACCTGAAGAAATTGTTGTAACGCTTTTTCCGTAGGCACATCATATGCTTTTCTTAAGGCTCTTTTGAGTGTATCAACAAATCTTTCCGCTTGCTCATTTGATCTTGGGTAATATGGCGGAGATTTTATATGACTTGATACATTTCGCAAAACTCTTGGAAGTCCGCTGATGTGAATTGCGTTCCATTATCTGTGACTAGGCAATCCACTACTCCAAACCGAGCAAACAGCTCGTGGAGGCAATTTATGGTAGTTTCCGAAGTAGGATTTTTGCAACGAAACACCTCCAGCCATTTACTATAACTATCCACTATGATCAAATAGTAGAAACCATCAATTGAACCTGCATAATCTGCGTGTATACTTGACCATGGACGATCTGTCTCTGGCCATAGCTTATGGATGATTAGCGGTGCTTTGGCTGCTAAGGAACAACCCTTGCATTTTTCCACCATCTGAGTAATGTTCTGGTCCATGTTTTTCCAATATACATATCTTCGCATCAGCGATGTCATTCTATTTTTTCCTGGATGGCCCCTGTGGAAATCCTTTAGGATTCGCTTTTGTAGTGTTTTGGGAATTACTACCCTTTCGTTGTAAAGTAGCACATTATCGCATAAAGAAAAGCTATCCGATATTTGCTTATTTTTTTTTCTGCTATTTTTACTTTTGTTTCTTTTATGAATTCATCATTTATTGCTTCATTTTTTTATCTCTTGTAGTGTGACGGAGAGGTTTCGAACTGTACAACATAGTACTGTCCTGATATCTTCTTTATGTCGTAGGGCTGCGATTACAGAATCTTCCAATAGCTCAACCATCCGCATGCCCGATTTTTTTCGTTGGTAGTTTCAGATTGTAGTTCAGAAGAATTGTACCCCATCTTAGTAACCTATTGGCAGTGTAAACCGGTAGACCTTTTTTCGAACCAAATATTGTTAGTAACGGCTTGTGATCCGTCTGTAGAGTAAAAAAATCTACCATAGATGTATCTATGAAATCTTGTGACTGCGAAAATAATTCCCGGAGATTCTTTCTCTATTTGTGAATAATTTTTCTCCGCTGGTAGTAGGGTCTAGAAGCATGCGCGATGGGTTTTATTGTCCCATCCGGCATTTTATGCAGTATACACGCCCCTACTCCATAGGCGCTCGCGTCACTTGCTACAATTATTTCTAATTTAGGATCGTAGTGTGCCAAAAATAAATCCGAAGTTAACGTCTTAATTATTTTGTCAAACGTTTTCTGGCATTCATCTGTCCACTCCCAAACTTTTTCTTTCTTTAGAAGTTCGTTCAGTGGTGCGCGAGGTTTATGCATGTGAAGAATGAATTCCTGGTAGTAATTCACTAAGCCTAGAAAACTTTGTAATTCTGTTGTTTTTTAGAACTGGCATTTTTTTTTTATTGCCGTTGCCCTTTCAGGGTCTGGTCGTCTTCCTTCTTTATCGATGATATGGCCCAGGTATTTAATTTCCTTCATGAAAAAATCGCATTTGTTTTCTTTTACCTTGAACCCATAGCTTTGTATTCTCTTAAACACTTCTTGTACGTGTTCCCAGTGTTGTTCAACACTTTCGCTATTTATCAATACGTCATCCAGGTATGCAATCGTGTACTCTAGTCCGACGAGCATAGTATCCATTGTCTGTTGGAATATAGCCGGTGCGACCTTAATCCCAAATGGTAATCTTTGGTATTTGTACAATCCTTTGTGTGTGTTTATGCACAGTAATTTTGAACTTTCCTCATCGACTGGAATTTGTAGGTACGCTTCACTTAAATCTATTTTCGAGAAAAATTTTCCGCCGTTTAATTTAGTGAATAATTCTTCTGGACTGGGTAGAGGATAGTGGTCATCTTTTATCGCTGCGTTCAAACGCGTTGAGAAATCAGCGCATACTCGAATCTCTCCTGATTTCTTTTCGACGTAAATCGTAGGTGCGGCCCATTGACTGTATTCTACTTTTGTCAATATGCCAGTGTTTTCGAGTCTAGCCAATTCTTGATCTATTTTTTCTATTGACACAAACGGTACGCTCCTTTTTTCTTGAAGATAGGTTGAACGTTTTCTTTTATTTCGATATTTTCTGCCATTTATTTACATCTTCCGAGACCTGCTGAAAATACTTCGGGGAAACTCGTTTTTAGTTTCTCTTTTAATTTATCTGCCTCGGTTGATAAACTTTTTACATTTTGGCAGTACGTACTTATTGGTAAATCCCAAAGTTCGAATTTTGCATCCAGTTCGTTCCGAATAGGTTTTCTGTATTTCTTAAGACGTACATTTTTAGTTTTTTCGTCATTCCATTAAATATCACATTTGTAATCACTTCACCCTCAAATTTTATTTTTCTCCTCGTTACCGACCTCGCAATTTTATCCGTTTTTAACATTGCAGGTTTGTTCAGTTTTCTCCATGTTTGTACGTTACTAATAGTTAAGTCCGAGCCGGAATCCAACTGTAGTCTGACTTTTCTGTTTTGCATTTCTACTTGTATGTATTTTCTTATGTTAGTCTCATCCGCTTGGTCAGTCCTCGTGATTCTTATTCTGCTTTTGCTTTCTCTTCTAGTCCAACAATGAGAACTTTTATGCCCTATTTTTTGCATGATAGACAAGTTTTAAAACGGTATGGACAGTCTTTATACCAATGCCAAGTCCCACAGCGATAGCATGGACTGAGTAGTAGTTTTTTCTGATATTGACTTTTAGAAGTAGAAAATTTTGTTTTACCTGTTTTTGAGGAGGGAAAATGTGTTTGGTTTGTTTCTGAGGAGGGAAAGTTGGCTTGTCTTCGTACTTTACGTATGTGCGCGATGCCAGCTTCTTCTATATCTTTTGAGTCTTTCTTCACACTGATGCATCTCTGGCAGTCTTCGGCCAGTTTTTGAAGTGTCAAATCTTTTTCACTCTCCAATTTTGTAAGGATTCTGCGTTTCATTTCCGCGTCTTTGTTTGAAACCAGACCGTGGACGTATATTAAAGACTTGAAATTGTCCGCGCTGAGTTCCGATAACAAAAAATCATCTCAATATTTGTTTACAATGGAAGCGAAAGTTATGTAATCTTTGCTGTCCTTTTTTGTTAGGTTCAGACATTTCCATCTTTTGTGGAATAGTGAGGTATTAGGACTGAAAAGTTCTGTTAACAGTTTTATGGCTTCTTTGAAAGTTAACTCACTTGTTTTCCTTGGTATGATGTAATCTACGAATTTGATATATTCGCATGTGCCTAATTTTCTTAGTAATAGACGTACTTTTCTTGCGTCTGACCAATTTTTGCAGTCAAATTCATATAGATCTTCGTACCTTCGGAAGTAAGTTACAAAGGTTTTGTCTTCGTCGGGTGCATACGTGAAATCTTCGATAGTGTTCCAAATAGCGTCTTGTGAGAGAACTGTTTCATTCTCGGAATTTTGCACGTAGCAATAATTCTTGTAATTTAAGATGTTTCTGTTCGTTTTTTGTTGCTGTTCAAATTGGATTTTGATAAGTTCCACAATTGCTGACTTAAAATCTTCCATGTTAACGTAATTTTGTGTAAGTGTTTTCCCTTAGTGTAACCTGATATTCTGAAACCTGAGTACGCAAAAAAATTTCCTTTGTTGCCAGTATAATTGATGTCCAAAAAGAAAATTCTTTTTTTTATGTGTTCGCGTAGAACTTGTTTTTTTTTAGTCTTTTTTTTGTTGTTTTTTTTAGAAATCTCCACGTAGAACTTCTTTCTTACAGCCTACTCGTCGAGCCTGTTATGTGCGACGGATAGCAAAAAAAAGTATGTCCTCCGCGTAGAGAGTTCGTTTTTCCTTTGGGTTTCCTCGTCGTCACTTGTTATGTGCGACGGATAGCAAAAAAGAGGTATGTCCTCCGCGTAGAGAGTTCGTTTTTTCTTGGGGTTTCCTTGTCGCCACTTGTTATGTGCGACGGATAGTAAAAAAGTATGTCCTCCGCGTAGAGAGTTCGTTTTTTTTCTTTTTAGGGGTTTCCTCGTCGCCACTTGTTATGGTCCAAGTTCCTTGTACCACAGTGATGGTCCAAGGTAGAACCAATGAAGAAATAACTCGGACACAGGTATGGAATAACACAGATATATTACAAACAGAAATATGTACAAAGAAGTAGAAGTATTAGTAATGACTATCAGATTTGGTTAGAGTGAACTATGTTATCTCGACAAGTATCACTATTCCAATGATCTTACAATAATCCTCTCTGCTCCCTCTTGAGGCGCAGTATTTATAATGTCCGGAACAGTCCATTATTATTATGGGTAAGTTCCCATAACAGGTATATTCATATTACTAACACACGGTGTTTTTTAATAAAAAATTGAAAAAACGCAAATTTTCATGAAGAAAGTTTATTACATGAATTGGTAGTCAAAAGTCACAAAATCAAAAATTGTTTTTTCAGTGACTACCATGGAACTGCTTCATTTTGAAGGAATATGTTGTTGGAAAAGAGAGAAGAGCTTTTCCAGCCTCCCTTGTCAGAATTGGCTTATCATTGAGCTGAATCCAAAATTCTGAATACATAAAATTTTTAAAGCGTTGTTTCTGGACTTGATTTTCTTGGAGGTCTAGAAGTTTTGGGGGCGCTATTGGTGTTGGTAAGAAATTATCAGAAGGTTTTTGTCGAAGGTTGCGTTTTTAAAATTAACACTCCACATTCAATTTGCAAAGAAAACACAGAAAAGAACAACAATAGATGATTGAAAGATCAACAAGTAAAATGTATATTGAAACAAATACATATACAATGACAATAAAGATTAAGTAGTAAAAAGTGATTTCCCTTGTACCGTGTGGGAAATACAAGTGTATGTTGTAAGGGGTTTCTTTGTTGATATTTGTTTAGTGTTTAAGAATGTTTGATGTTTGAATTTGAACGTTAGATGTTTGTGCAGAAGGATGTTAAAGTTCTGAATAGTTCGCTTGGCTTTGATAACAGACAGCCCTCTGTGTGTGTGAATGTAGTTAATGTCTGAGTGTGTTTGAGTAGAAGATGGAGAAATACACGTGATTATAGTTGTGAACATTTATAATCTACTAAAGTTTCTTCCTTAAACTTCTGATTTTTATACAGTAAAGTAGGCTCCCAGAACGAGCGAGGGAAGAATATTGAAGAAAGTGTCAATTTATGTGATTGGCCAAAAATCGACCAATTGTTGATTTTTTACTATAGCAAGTTTGGTGAAACAAAATACGAGAAATTTTTATGCGGCTCGTGCGATGCGTAAATTGTCTTTACGAATAGTACTGTTTATTTATTGTCCAATTGCTGTTGAGTAATTTGTAGGCGTCACTACAAGTTCTTCTTGAAACTCTGGAATATCTTCACCAAGTTCACTAACGTTCACACTGAAAACATTTCTGATCCAGCTATGCTTCTTGATGTCAACATTTTCTGGAAAATACGTGTCCATTTCTTCTTGAAGATTTTTCAGATGGTCTTCGAAAATGTCTCTGATGTCAGTAAGAGATATTTCTGATGATTCTCCCAAGATAGAATTTAGTTCTGGAAAAGCTACAGTTTTTCCTTTAGCCAACTTTTCTCTCCAAAGAGCAATTTTTTTCTTGAATGTGACAATTTCCCCCCAGTACCTGCCATGGTATGATTTCGGCCCTGCATGTCTGAATTCAGTTCATTCAGGTGCATATGTTGTTCAAATAAGCAAGCTTTGCCAACCAAGTAATATTTTAAAGCAGTCTGAAAGGGCATGCGTTTTCTCACACAGAAATATTTCAATTTCAGTTTTTAGTTCAATAACTCTTGCAAGAATCTTTCCTCGAGATAGCCAACGGATATAAGAGTGGAACAGCAAGTCTTGGTGATGTGATCCCATTTCTTTACACATATTATGGAAAATACGTGAGTTTAAAGCCCTGGACTTGACAAAATTTACAATTTGGATGGCATCATTTAGAACTTGATGGAGATCTGATTGCAAGTGGTGACAGGCATGGTTTTCTCAATATAAAAACACGAGTAACAAAATCTTGACGACATCCCATCATTGATGGAGCTCTATCAGTACACTGAATTTTTTGGAATTGTCTTTGTTTTATAATACCGGACAGATAAGAATTGGATTACAGAAACTTACTTTTATTCGGGAGGGAATGAATCTTACTGGTTCGAAATTATACATTTAATATTTGACTGGAATTAATATAATAAAAGTTCGTCAAGCCTACCTGCGTACAAACCTTTTTGCGTTATTCTAAATTTTACTCTCTGTATGGTAATAAAATATCGTAATAATAAATAATTTTAATTTAAGAAATCCTTTAACCACTAATTCTAAAAATAGAAAGTTTTAGACAACTGTAACATTTTTTTACAGTCTGGCTTTCTTTAAGATACATTTGGCTCAAATGTATGTGTAAAATACAAGCCTAGATGATTATATTTATTTACACCTTTTAGTTTTAACTAATGATTAACTTGAATTATTTGACACTACTAAAATATAAAAATTTCATAATAAACTATAAATTGATATTGATGTCATAAGAAATAACGCCAAAATGATGCCAGAGAAAAAAAAATTGTTTATAGTTACGTTGTCCTGAATTGTCATCATTGGCCGACTGAACTTGCTTTGTTTCAATTATTGTTTCCCTTAGATTGAACTTACCATTTCTTTTTATACTATAATGTATTTCAGTGTTATCTTTACAACAATAAATTTGTGGATATTTCCTTAAATAGTTTAAACTTATCGTGGCAAAATTTAACAGGCCCGGATGTGATGTTCTCAAAACCGGCCATATTTTGAATTGAAAACGGATGCGGTTTCATTGGATGCTTAAAAAATCAATGGAGATAAAAAGTATAAATTCTCTAAGGAAGTCGGTTAGTAGTTGGTTTTGATCCACATGTTTGCTATATAAGAGGAAAACTTTTGATGTAAAGGCAGAAAAGTATAGGCCAGAAAGTGGAGGCCATGTTCAGGAGAACGGCTGCTGAGAAGGGATAAGACTGCTCGCGAGAAAGATTGTCAGGAAGAAAGGTTTTAGCGCTTCAGCGTTTAAAGTCTGTTGCTGAGAAAAAATAAACCATGTAATGACTGGGATGATAAGATTTCTTCTATTGTCTCTATTTCCGAAGAAAATAGAAGAATATTTTAAATTCTCATAAGAATGACTTTAATAAACCTGAGAATATATATCTTAAACTTAGGGATGTCTGTGCTATAAGAAATTTAAGCTGAAAGAAAACAGACACTGTTTTAGCCTCTAGCTTAAACTATCGACTTTCAAAAAATATGTTTCTGTCCTTCCGATTTGTAGAAAAAATAGCGGCGTGTGATTTATTTTGGCACCAATCAGAGGGCTTTCCTTCAAATCCCGAGACACAATCTGGAGCCGGTCTTGGTGTATAAAAGAAAAGAACTTAATTGAATCATAAAAAGGACAAGAGACAACATCAGCTGCAAGGAGAGCCCAAGTCACTCTGGTCCAGGAGTCGACAAGCTGATGGTTGAATAAAGGTCACTCGAGTGAAGAAGCAACGACAAAAGGAATTTGACACCCCCAGGCGAGGATTAAAAAAAATCAAGGTCGCTCCCTCATCTAAGAAAAATTCATCGACTGGTGTAAAATCCGCTTCTTCACTGTTAACAAGAAGAGTCGTTACAGACGTTGTACCTTCTACTCGAAAAGCATTCAGAGACATACTACCTTTCCCTTTTCTATATTTGTTTTAATGTTGTTTGACTTTCTGGAGACCCCATGAAGCATATTTTATATTTTTATTGCAAAAGCAGCATACTTTGTTTGTAGTACATCCTTTATTGTAGAAAGGTATATTTTATATCCTTTATTTTAAAAAGGGCATATTGTTTGCACTATATATATTTATTTGCACAAAAAGCACTTAATTTGTGTAATTCTTTTCATTTTGTGTGTTCAATAAATTTAACGTATTTCTCTTTTGTAAAACTCGCCTCATGTCGTCTTTGTCGTGTGCTTTTGGCCTTATACATTAACGTTACCACAAACATTTGTTTGTACTACGAAACCCTTTTTTCATATTTTTTTTACCTCATGAAAATACTATTGTGCTAAAAATCTGAAGATTCGTCAAAAGAACTCCAGAAAAACTACTTCAACCATTTCTCACTCATCTTCGAACTTTAACTTTCAATATCGAACTTCAGCTTTTAACATATGGACCAGCGACATTTTGAATTATTAACTTTTCGAAGTAAGTAAATTTCTTTAGTATTTAAGAAATTTGTTTGTGTCTAAAAGAAAGTTGTTAAACCCTTTGTTGTTAAGGAAAGCATTTGCTTTACACAAACTGTAGTTTTTTAAGAGACAATAGATTTGTATTTGAAAGAACTGTTAAACTGCCTTGATAATCTGAGGCGCACAAGGAAAATTATGTGCAATTTTAATTGAGAAATATTTTTGTCATTGTAATAAATGTTTGTTCCTTACAAATTTTACACCAGATTAAGAATTTTGTATGTGTCTGTGTTCTTTTTTTTGTTTCTTTTCACCATTCAAAATACTCTGGATAAGCGATTTGACATCCACTCTTCTCTATTCTCCCAAGAAATCATTTTCATTCCGAAGATACCAGAACCTCCGAAAAAATCGATACTAATAGCATGTATCTTCTACAAAATCATCTCATGATTCGACGTACTCGGTATCGATTTCACCAACATCATTTCTAATTAACAAAGCCTTTTTCTAACTGTTACATTGGTGCTACCAAACTCATATCCACTGCGTTTACAAATTCATGGGGTCCCAAAACAAAGCTAAACTGGATATATTAGAAAACGTCTAGGTGACTACAATTTTTTTAACAGTTACATACGTCAACTCATTGCTGGCTGTTTCAACCACTTATTTCCCAGAATGTGCTACATCTAACACACCAGAAATGTCAACAGCCACAGTGATTAACTTTATACAGTAATTCAAACTTGTTTTGTCGACATGTTCACGCACATCTCAACTTGACCATACAATCTTCCTTCATTACGCTACGAAAAACACCAATACCTTAAAAATCTTAACATATTAAAATGTATTTTTCCCTTTCTTAAAACACGCTAGGTGGTTTTGTATAAAGCAATATAAAAGGAAAAGGCTTGAACACACACACGCGCGCGCGCGCGCATGCACACACAACTCTCTGTCTCTCTCTCTCTCACACGTGATACATCACGCAAACATATGTACACGACAGTTAAACACATAAACATATATTCATCTTTTTTAACTATACTGTTCCGTATATAATAAAATCCATTATGTCTTGAATTCATTTATTGAAAATGTTGAAATATTCAACTGGATGTCAGTACAGTTAGTAACCACTTTCCATCACAAGTGATGACCCCGACATGATTTGAATATGCAGCCATTACGATGAAAAACAAATTTGAATTGCCAAAAATGTCAGGAAAGCAACTTTCAGAAATAAAAAAAACAATTTTATGAATGTTAATTTCAAAGCTGAAAAACTCATTGGCAAACATTATAGGTACCACCACGAGTTTTCTAAAAAAATAAAAGAAAACGCATTTCAAATAATTTAAATGCCTTCTTTGAACTTAAATTTCTGTTTGATGCGGGTGATGCGTCGAGTGATTAAGTCGGAAAACACGTGTCTCCTGCTATATTTGTCCCACAACAAAAATGGCGGACTTGGTATGTGAGTCCGGGTAATAATGACCAAATACCTACACAACTAAAATAACAGTTTGAATATTTCAAAGGAGCTGAATAAATTCATATTCACCCCAGGAATTACTTAAATAATTATGTTTCTCTGCATTGTGAAGATCATCTGACTAGGAAAATTCAAGTAAGTATCTTGAAAATAATTGTTTAATCCAAAGTATTTTAATTAAAATAAAACTAAAAAATGAATTGGAACACCAGTTTCACTCTGTCAAGTTATGGATAATGCTGCCTGATCTATTCATATGAAGTTGCAGAGATTGGTACATTATCTCTATGACTGGTTGGTTATGGGTCTGTGTATTAATACCCCTTCTAGACGCAGCAGTAAGCTAACTTGCGAACTGTTTAATGGAAAAGAACAATGACAATTCTGTGCACTTAATGGCCCTAAGCAGTGGAGTGGAGCTTGTGAAGAAATAAAAATAAAATGAAAGTAGATTCTCTAGAATAAATGTGGTATTTTTTTTTATTTACCACATTAAGCATATATTCTTTAAATAGGGAAACGAAATGACAATATTTTTTTAATTTTGTTTTTCAGGATATTTAGGTAATCATGACGGACCACAAATTCCTTTTCTTTATCATCTACGAATTACTAAGCATTCTTGGGAAAGATAATGAAATATTTTTCTGTTGCTTTCTCTACGGTTTACCTTCTCTTAGACTGGTTTCTGCCTTAGGCTAAATAGCCTGCTATTTTATCCTTAGCTGGGGATGGGATCATGCCTTCTTTCCAAAAAGCATTTTAGTGTAAAAGAGAACGAAACACTCATGCCTGGAATTTGAACTCGGCATGCCGGTTTTACTTTCCGCGCTAATATCTATTAATTACTTTTTAAAAATCCAGTCCCAATATTAATGCGCCAGGTTGGTAGAAACAACATTCTTAATTTGAGGTGGTAGCCGCATGACACGTAGTTATACATGGGAAGAAATATCTAAATGTACCACCATTTTTTTATTTTATTTTTTTTTTTTTAACTTCAAAGGTATAAATAAGAAAAAATAGAAAAAATACAATTCTAACTTAAAAATTTAAGTTTTCATATTTTTCCCATGGAAATTGGGCAATTTAATTCTTTAGGGGAGACAACTTTTAAATAAATTGATGGAATTCTCACCCCTGAATTGTTTTATTTTGTTTTGTTTTATTTTTTGTTTTGTTCATTGTTTTTTTTTCCTTTTATTTCGGGCATAAAATTCTGTCTGCTTTTCATTCTTAATTTTAATTTTTATCAGAAACGATTCCATCATGCAAATATTATGTTGTCGAGATATCAAACAAAATAATTGCATTTTAGAACTAATTGCATTTTAGAATTTTCTATTCTTTTGAAAATCAGTTTTGGTAATGGAATAAGTGATTTCATTTGTTATTAATATTTATTCTCTTTTCTTTCTTTAAGGTCAGGGTTTTTCAATCTTTTTAAGCAGAGGCACGCCTAGCAGCAAATGAAATTATCACTGCACACTTAGTAAAATATTTAAAGGGTATACATTCAAATGTTATGAAATAAAACCGGAGATTTTTTAAATACACACACAAATATGAACTTTAATTTATTTCAATGTTTCTATTCAACTATTTGAGCAATTTAATTAGTGTGAAACCTGTGCCTAATGCCTTCGTGATTTCTTCAATGTTTGGTCAAATGTGCGAATAGCAGACCCTCGTTTCTTCATACTGAATATTAAAACAAAGTATTTATAATAACATAATGGAAGAACAGTGACAAGAATTATTTGAAAAAAAATTCATATTTATTTATTCAAATACTAACACTGTATCATTACTATTCCACACACACATATGCAATGTGTGCCTTAAGAGGATTGGGAGGCACACTAGTGTGCCGTGGCATGGCACTTGAGAATCACTGTTTTAGGCCCCATTTTCACCTTCAAAAATTGGCTATAAATTTGAGTGATTTAAACATTTTTTTCACTTTTTTTGTGGAATCGTCCATATTTTTCCGCTCACCCCCGTTAAAAATAGACTATTCCATAAGAACTAGTTTCAACCAATCAACACCACACATTGTGAAACTCGGCTTATTATTAGTCGAGACGACCACAGAATGTGTATCCATGGCCAAAAATCTGTTTTTTCGCTAATTTCACTGGAGCCTACTTTGACTTCTCAAAGTAAATAAAAGGACGAATTTCAGTCCAATTCACCATTCAGTAATTCGCCTTCAGAGAGATTCCACACAGATTCACGCGTGTCTACATTTTGACTTAAGAACTTTTCGCGCGTCAACACCTGACTCAACTTTCAACCTCTTTCTGTCTCTCTCGAAATTCATTACACATTTCTAAAAAAAAGTGTTAACTACACTACTAAACAGAAATTGTAATTCTAGCATAAGACAACGGAAAATACAGTCCAGGGTGAACAACTCTGTCAGAACAAGAACAAACAAAACAAAACCAACTTAAATCTCACATACATTACTTTCTAATTTATCTCTCGATAAATTTTCCTGAATATTACTTGTGAACATTTTTCTAAACAAAAGAACATTGCTGAACTTTAATGCACTTAATATGCTTGATGCAAGCTACCAAAACACAATCTTTTCTCTAATTGTAAAAATTGTATATAAATGTTCAATATTTTCTAGTTGAATGCACACCCACCTTTGTTTTTGTTTATTTTTGCATTGAGTTTTATTCGACTTGTATGTCTATGCTTTTATTTGTTGTGATTAATGTGAAGGACATGCTTTCAAATTCATCACTCTAGTAACAAAAACCTTCTGATTTCACACTCAATTCATAGCAATCCCAACAATTTCAATTGCCAACTGAACTTTTTTTGAACAAACTGATGAGTGCTTATTAAACTCGTGGTCAAAGGTGAGACATTTTACTTAAAAATCTTAAATATCTGTAAAGTAAAAACAAGAAAAAGTTAGATACTTTATGTTATTAAACCTCATTTTGTCAACAGTATCTACCATTATGCCCATTATATAACCCGTCAACTTTCCATTTACTCGGATAAAGAGGAATATATATGTACATATATGCTCTAGAGTGCATGTACGTAGGTGGTAAAGGCAATTTGTCTAGATGGAAAACTATCATAAAGCCAAATGGGTAGATAGAACTCATTAGTCATGTAAATGGTAATCTATCTAGGAGAAGGAAACATTTATAAAATATGAACCTAACCTCATTAAGCCCATGACAATGCCAAATAACCCAACTGAAAACTACATTACATGGTTTAGCAAGGAACTGGCAAGGAAAAGTTTAGTCAGATACCTAACCTATCAACAAGAAATAAAAAATCGACTGAAAAATCAAATAAACTTCAAATGTTTTTCAAAAGGAAAATAGGACAAATGAAAATCAAGGTAAGATCAGATGATTTCAGAATAATTCACTTTCTAAAACAACGCAACAATGCAAACGATGGTGGTTTTATAAAAAAAAATACATTATCTGGGCATTGACTCCATTTCGCTGAATTTATAATTTCCATTGAATTGGTCTGAAGGAGAAAAGACAACATGCAGTTTGAATCGCAATATGCAAATCATCAAATATTGTAATAGACAATATCTTACACCAGTCAGAAAGACTTATGGCTGCCGACATAATAGGGTATTGTTGTAAAATCCGAGTGATATCAGCCTATGCTCTTGTTGTGATCTCGTGATCAGGAGAAATAAAAAATTTTTTTCCTATTATTCCCTCGTAAAAAAGGAAAAATCCCTACTGACGAAAAATTTAAAATCTGATGTCTTTTTAACAACCTCTCACCATGAGAGCATGCAAAAATATGCCTCTCCGGGAATGAAGACTAAAGATAAGTTTTAATCAAATATCACTTACTCATATTGACTATAAACTTTTAATAATAGACTTATGACAAAGAGTTACTCATTCCACAAGATAAAACAAATAAATATCAAAACATTTCACAACTACATTAAGATAACTTTTATCTACCGAAACAACAAAACCTTCCGATAATAAATCTTTATATATTTATGTATAAATGTCTCACTTTGTTATAATGTATATCTGGATATTTTACTAATCACAAAAGTAGGAATCATAACAATCGAAATGAAAAATGTGTTGTATCCAAAAAAGAAGAATTCTAGAAAATTTACTACTATTCTGTGATAAAAAAAACAATCGAAAACCATCCATTAATAAACATTTCAATGCTACCGTTCGTGTATAGAATCGTCCATATTTTCTACTCACCCCCGTAAAAAATACACTCTTCCATTAGAATCAGTTTTAACCAATCAACACCTCACATTGCAAATCTCGACTTTTTATTGGTCAAGACGACACGAAAATGTGTATCAATTGTCAAAAATCTATTTCCGCCAAGCTCGCCGGAGCCTACTTTGGTCTCCCAAAACAAATAAAAGGACAAATTTCAGTCCAATTCACCACTCAGTAACTCAGCTTCAGAGAGATGTCACACGAATCCACGCGTGTCACTATTTTGACTTAAGAAACTTTTCGCGCGTCAACTGCTGACTCATCCACCAACATCATTCTCTCTCTAAGTCCATTACAACTTTCTTTAAAAAAGTGTTCATTTACACTACTAAATAGAAATTGTAATTTCAACCAAAGACAAACAAAAGACAGTCCAAGGTTAACAACTCTGGAAGAATTAGAAAACAAATCCTACTTTAATCTCGCACATTTACTACCTAAATTACCTTTTTTCTTCTTTCTTATCCTATTTGAACATTTCTTCAACAATTGAACATTGCTGAACTGTAATGCATGAACATACTTAATTCAAACTTCGTCAACTTTCATATAACCAAAACACGAGCTTTTTCCAATTGTATTAATTGTATATAAATGTTCGATATTTTCTAATTGAATTCACGACTACCGTTGTTTCTTGTTCAATATTGCCTTGAGATTTATTCAACTTGTATGTCTATGCTTTATATTGTTGTGATCAATATGAAGTACATGCTTTCAAACTCACCATCTTAAAACAAAAAACCTTCTGATTACACACTCATTTCATAGCAATCCCAACAAGTGTTTTTGAATGCCGCTGTCCCTTCGATGAAAAGAAAACATCACCCGTTGAAATGGAAACCTCAAACAATAATAGGGGGACTCTTATTAAATTTTTATCCAAAAGGATTCTCAATTCTACATACGAGGTTTTATCATTACATGAAACACCATAACACTTAGTATTGTTGGGATAAAATGACCAGAGGTTATTGACTTCAGTATACACAGCATAGACTATGTGTTAGAGCGTGAAGAAAAATCATGACAATATCATAGAATCAAAACCAGAACAGAAGAAATGTCCCGGTCTCAAATAACACTTCAAGTCACATTTCAATGTCAATGTGTGCTTTTTTTAAGTTCACGCAGAAGTTAAGAGTCTTGTTTGTTGCGCCTTGGTGTTAGCGATATGAGAGGGGACGTTTTCTCTCCTCCCATTCCATCCGAGAGAAAAAAGTTATTTTATTTTCCAGAAAAATATGTTATTGTAAAAGAAAATTGCAATATGAGCACTGGTTGCTGAAAACATTAGGTTTATAATACCTAGAAATTCATACCCAGATGTCCTCAAGGACACATGGCACAGTGGATAAAGGCGTTGGTTAGATCCAGTGACAGACCCAAAGAGTGTGAGTTCAATACCCGGTTAAGGGAATGAAAGCAATGATGGAACATAGGCTCTTGAAAATTCCGAATGTGAAATTAATAAATATTAAACACTTCAAATACCTCGGTGTATGAATCTGTTTAGTAAAAGAGATAGGGAAACTGAGCATAGAATAGGCTGTGCTAGTTTTTTTCTCCGACACAGCAAGATACTACAAAAGCAAAACATTAACCTAAGAACATTAGTGATATTCTTGTCAGACATAAACATTCATATGGATGCCATGCATGATGTCCAACGCATTCAGAAATGTCTAAATTATCACCTATATACAACCATATTCTCGGGTCACTGATTAAAAATATCTCCAAGCAAAAGATTATGTGGGTCTTGAAGAAGAATGTCCTTCACTTCACTGAATCTTGTAGAATACCACTACAGAATCACAAAGAATTAAATAACAAAAAAATTGACATTCAACAGCAGTAACAACTAAAATTGATATCAAAATAATCAAAATGTTGACATTTCACACTACTTAAACAAAAGGTCAGGAAGGAAACTTTCATCAGTAAGAGAAACAAGCTTTAAAAGATATGTTTTGTTTTCGTGGTAATGTTGTGTGTAGATGTATGTATTTATAAAGATTTACACATACACACGTACATTTTTTTAAAATACTAGTGTCCGTTGAATTATAGTAAACTTTTCTATTTATGATTATTGAATACATTTTTAATGTAATAACAATATTACTTGACCGCTACAAATTAATACAGAATTTTAAAAGATTTAAAAGTTCATAAATTATTATAATTAATATTTAAAAAATGAAAACAATTCTTTCGACAAGATTTTTTTCTTATGACAATAGTTCTTATAATTTATTCATAAAATCTATTAAAAGTTCTTCAAATATAAATGTCTGAGTTGTGTTTGATTTTTTTAAAATTTTACTCATTATTGGCAGTTACAATCTTAACAATATATAATATGCAGATGACACAGTGTTGATAACAGACACAGAAAGGAAACTATAGAAGCTTCTACAGAAGGTAGTAAAGAAAAGCGAGAAGAGAGGATTAAACATATATTAAGTCAGAATGTATAGTTGTCAGTAAAAAAGAACAACCCAAGATGCGAACTAGAAAATTGAAGACACCAAAATCAAGTCCTGTGTATAAGAATAAACTACATCCGACAGCTACCATAGACAAATTAGGTCTAAGGGTTATATTATCTTTATGCACTTTAGGTAAATACGTACATACGTGGACGTTGGGATACTACAGGTTGAGTACGATCATATACTATTTTGGAAATGAGGCTGCTCTTGTATACAGAGAATAACCGTCTCTGTACTCACGTCTCTATTTTGCTGGTATCGTCACAGGTAGTTGCAGGACCGATTTTCCGAAATTTCAAGGAATTATGTAAAATGATTTCCATTTTATCGATGTAGTCCTGACTATTCAGAATAACCGCCCAATAGCCTTTACCAGGTTTAGTGATATAAGTATCACTTCCGGTTTTTAAGGACCTTATAGTCTGTAAGTGGGCACTCTGCCAAGCGAGAAATTCCCGGTCGGCAGAGAGCGACGAATATTCACAATATAATTCAAATAATCTTGTTTTACAAAGAGGCAGCTTGTACATAGAGGTAAGTTTATGCAAGTTCAAGTGAGAGAAGAAAAGTTCAAACAGCGAAAATTTGCTCCTTGCTTACTTTGGAGGAAGGAATGCAAAAATCTTGTTGGGATTGCTATGAGTTTGATTTTGTTATTAAGATGGCTAGATTATGGGCATGTTCGCCATATTAATCCACAACAATACAAAATATAGGCATTCAAAACGAATCAATCACAAGGTAATTGAATAAGAAACAACGGCAATTTAAGTTTCAATAAAAACAACAGGCATTTATGTACAATTATATACAATTAGAGAACTTGTAGTTTGATAATTCAAGAATTGACCATGTATAAATTTGATGTCTTATTCGTAATTGTTCATGTGTTTAAGAATAGGTCAAATGGAGTAAAAAGATTTTAATATATATATATATATATATATATATATATTACGAATATCCGTAAAGTTCAAAAGGATATGCTGCGAATAAGTTTTTTTAGCGCATTTAGCCGAATAGGATGTAGAGGTTGATATAATATCAACAAAACTAAATATTCTTCTAGCTTGGAAGTTTCTACATCATCTGCTTCAAGCTCTGACAGTATTCCAATGGGAGACATACTTCATGAGAATATACTTTCCAAATCTGGGTGAGATCTCAATAAAAACAAGTAATGCTATTTGACTTAAATGAAATCTCTTTCATTAAAAAATAAACATATACACTGAATGATATTCTTTTAATAATTTATATTCTAAAAGAAGATCTGATTCTCTATTCAACACACTTTGTCAACGTGTGGCTTTATGGAATTTAAAAGGTTGTTTGTTTGTGTGTATTTTAGGTGCGTGTGATAAACAAAGAAGAAACATATAAAATTTAATATTTCTACCACGGATCGTGTATTTCTTTTTCTTTTTAGTGTCTGTAATAGTGAAACAAGTTCTTAATGTCTCTTAGTTATTTTCTTTCTCATTCTGGTCTTGAAGTTAGAGTAGATAAGTATAAGTATCGTATTCATGGTTGAGTTCAAGTCAGCCTTGAGCAGAGTTGGAACAGCCAAAGGAAAGTTTCTACTTATTTTATCTTTGGGATGTTTAAACGTGTTTATGGGATGTCTGCTTCCTTTTTCTTGATTCAGAAGTTAGGCTAAGTCAGTATAAGCATCGTTACAATTGTAGTGCTCAAGTTAGCCTTGCACTGAGTTGGAACAACCAAAGAGAAAGCTTGAATTACTATACGTGCAAGCGCCATACATTGGAAAGTGGGAAGAGAGTTCGGTATTTTAAGCATTTTAATTTTTTATTGGCTATTAGGTACTTTGGTTTTATAATGTAACTACCTCTCTGATTTTCTGGTAATGTCGTGTATGGACGTCCGTATTTACAAAAAGTCGACACGTTTATACATACATAAAATAAATTCAAATTTCTTTTTAAAATAATGGAGCTCGTTAAATTGTAGTAAACTTTTCCATTTATTATTATTAAATACAGTTTTAATTTAATAACATCACTTGACCGCTACAAATTAATGAAGGATAATAGAAGTTTATAAATTATTCTAATTTTAAAGTTTTAAAGAATGAAAACAATGGTTGTAAAAATTCATTTTCCTTCGGATTTTTTTAATAAAAACTGTTGTGTCTATAATATATTTTATTCATAAAAGCAATTAAAAGATTTTGCAATGAAATGTCTTAATTTTATTGTATTTTTTATTTTACGATTTCGAATAGATTTTCTGTAACAAAAATAATTTGAGGATTTAACTTATACTTAATTACCTTGTCCTTATAATTAATATAAACATGAAAGCTACAAGAAATAATTTCTTGAAATTTCATAAAATTAAATGAGTGGGGGTGTAACATATGCAAAAATAATAAAGATTTACCCAAAAAGAAACTTAAAAAATAATTTAATTTCTGAATAAGCCTGAAAGTTTCATTAAAATCCGAAAATTATCTGTTTTCCAAGAAATTACAATACAAATTGTTTTTCATCGTAAAAAAGACGTTCAGATTTCCCATACAAATTGAATCCAGGTAAAAAAAAAAGAAAAGAAAAGAAGATTACAGTTAATAAGTCACAGGAAAAAAGTTCTGGAAAAAAGTCATAGGAAAAAAATGCGTTGTTCAAAAATGTGCTGCTATGGGTTTATGTATAGTTGTATGTCAAACATGTCACTCGTAAAAGCAAGTACAGACGTTTTTTTTTCTCTACCAAGGAGGTTAATCATATATTTTAACCATTGTTGACAGATTTTCTCGTTGGCGTCCTACGTCAATCGGACTTCAAGTCACATCCAAACAACAGTAACAAAAGCGATATTAAAAGATTGGATATCTGTTTTCGGAGTATCCAATGTTATCACCACCGATCGTGGCACAGAGTTCCGATCAGTACTTTTCCAAGAATTCAGTAACTTACTGGGCGAAAAATACATAAAAACAACAGCATACTACTCATGTGCAAATGGATGAGTCGAGAAATTCCACAGACAACTCAAAACATTTTTAATGCAACAAAATAAAATTCAGTCAGTTGGCTTCATAACTTATCTCTTATTCTGCTATCCATAATGAATATTATTAAAGAAGACCTTGGATGCACACCAACCAATCTAGTCTTTGGTACACCCAGGTCATTATCAGAACAATTCTTTGAAGATGATAAACATTCAACCCAGTCATCGCAGCTTATACAAGAACTGAAAACCAAAATTTCGAAATTACAATTTCGCCCTATCGACATTCGACGAAACACACATACCAACAGATCAATATACCTGCAAGTAGATTTTTATACAAGAAGATGCAGTTAAAAGGCTACTCAAAGCGAATTATCAAGGCCCAGTTAAGGTTTAAAACAGAACCAACAATTATTTCACAAATCAAAAAGGGAACGTTTCAGACAACATCACTATTGACAGACTTTCTTGGAAAATTATCACCAACCACACAAGAATTATTCTCCTGATGCACAACATACACCACAAACCAATACAGCAGAAATTCAAATTAGAAAAGTTACATTTTCTAAAAATTGCAAAACATTTATGTACTATCAATCAGTTGATTTTTTTCTCAACCGATCAATTTTCTAAAAGGGGGTGGGGGTTGTCGTACCTCCTATATTTGCTGGACTCCGAAGTAAACATCTCGGCGACGTAAGTGTTAAATAACAAAATGTGTCTTTGAGCCAGTGGCTCCATGCATCTACTTCCGGTTTTCTTCAGGTAATCAACCAATCGAAACCAGTGTTCTATTTTTTTTAAATCCATATCGACAATATAAAAAGAAGAGCTGAAAGAGTGGTGAGGCATGAAACACGCAACAGGACATTCATAGTTGTATTCATTCTTATAACATATAAATTTCTCACTTTCATGTTGGCCTCATTTGTGATTATTTTGCTTTTACCCAATGATAGCATTTCAGGTCATATCCCATGTCTTTTCAGTGAGCGTGTGCGGATCTATTACGCACGAACATACATACATACATACATACATACAAAAATGCAAATCACATACAACGCCAAGCATTCATTGGTTAATTAATCATCACTATGTTATTATAAGCAATTTACAAATCGCAGTAATGCGACAATTTTGTAATCGATCTATTTTTAAGTAGTCAATTTTATGCACTTTTGGGAGAAACAGATCACAGAAGCTTTCTTAAGTCGCTCACTGATTGGTCGATGCCAACCAATCAGATCGTTTGCACGTGAAGAATAATTCTTCCCGCGCAGCGATTTGGAGCCTGTGGAACAGTCAAATATTTCTTACCTGTCCAACCCTAGAAAGAACAGTCCATTCCACACGCCTACGTGCTGGAGAACTTCAACCAATAGAAATTAAACAAAATAAAACAAACGATCTAATTGGGTGATAACCTAAGTTCACGTGCGGAATAAAAAGTGCGCCAAAAAGCAACTGATCCAATCTGCCGAACCTAAACATTATAAAAGCAAAACGCAGACAACCCCGGCAGTCAGTCTAACGCATTCGCAGAATCAATCCACGTCACTACGAAGCACACCTTTCCCGCGCAAAAACGACCCACGCTGACTCCTTTCGAATGCACATCAATCAACGTATATCCACCAACATACATCGAACAGCACACATTGATCGACACTGCGAACATTTGCTTAGAAACAATGAATACATCTCATCACCAAAAATAAGCAAATGACAAGACGCTCAAAGGTAGACAACTCATAAAAACTCTGATTACATACGAACACAAAAAAGTCAACGAAAAGAGACATTTCACAAATCAGACAAAACCCATACATTTCGTACGCAGACACCATTGATTGTATCTTGTTAAATTGTACATAAATGTTACGTTGTTTGTTTGAATTATATGTCTCGTCTCTCTTTCTTTATTTGCCTTTGAAGTAATTGTTATTATGTTCGGGACGCAGCATTACACGCAACCTACAAAATTCCTTCTGAATCTCTCTTCAAATAATGAATGATCCTGCACGTCCCCTACAAGCCTACAATCGCTTATTTAAGCTAAGGACTTTTCATCGCATTAGCGAGAAATTCAACTGCCAAACGAATCCACGACAGATTGAAACCATGTGCCAACTTTCTCACTCACACACACCACTCACATGCTGAACATACCTTGTACACACTCACATAAACTCTTCATACACAGCAATATCTTTCAAGAACAATCATTACAAGAGACTCTCATGAACATTCTTCCAGTGGACTTTGGAACACTAAATTAACAGTTGAAGAGAGACAACTCTTGATTAATTTAACCTTTTCTTACTTAAATGTATGCTTTCCTTCACATCGTTGTTTGATATTGTACATCTTGTTAAATACAAATTTTATGTGTAACAATGTCTTTTGGTTATCCTTTTCTGCGTGAGCCCTGTTTCCTAATCTAAAGTTAAATTAATGTGGTGAAGTCCGCCACAAGCGACTTCTATTCACCATATAATTTCATCAATCGTAAATGGTGGCAATGTTAATATTTTAAAGCTGTAGTTTGTTACTGTGTGATGTGTTAAACTTATTCTTGATTTTATCATGAGAAGTTCATACGTGTAATAAAAAGGGAAATAAAATTCATTGAAAAAGTTGAAACTTGCCAAAAATATCAACATAAGAAACAAACCAGGTGAATGGATATTTAGTGATTCATTTTAATTAGATAATTTCTAGGTACCACTAACTGATTAATTAGTGATGCCAATAGTCTGCACTTGGAAACTTGGTATAAACTTTTATATAACTTCCTGGTTGGACACCTCGAGGCGGTGTAATGGTTAGCAAGCTTAACTCGCTAGAACAATTACGACTGAGTAGTGTGTTCGATCCTAACTGGGTGCACCATACTTTCAGCATTGTGCCACATCTAAGCTACGCTTGGAAATCACTACATAACTACCTGGTAGTAAGTAGAACAATAATTAACTGATATGTCTCGAAGAAGCACGATGGTAACCTTTAAACACTCCCAAAACAAAATATTTGATTGGTTGACAATGATGTAATTTGGTAATATTTTATGACGTTTGCCAAAATAAATACATTATTTTTCTCGTTTCATAACCCAAGTTGCTTTCAGTTTTTTATTCGGGGAAATTTGTACATGTTTCAAGTGAAAAGAAAAGTTTAATATGGCGTCATCTCTAATAACAACCGATCATTCAAGCGATGAAAATATTTTTATTAAAATTTCTTTTAAAGAAGACATTGATATATTTAATAATGATGGTGATAATAAGGATTTATCGGAAAAAGAAGTGTAGTGGACCGATGCGGTGTGTGAATGGAAGAAGAGAAGATGAGTTATCTCTAGGTTATGACTTCCGCTGGCCGGTCCAGCTACATAAGAATGTTGGACTTTAATGGAGTCCAAAGAAACAACAAGACCGATATATATGTACAAAACAATTATATATTAATGACAAATGTATTAATACACAAATTACAAATACATTTAAGACATGAATAAAACGTTACAGTGTATGTATGGAAAGTTATTGTGTGTGTGTGTTGAGTTGAATGTCCGTACGGGTGAATTTTGTTTTGGCGTGTTCCCAGAATATGGGAAACGCTGGTTGTGTATAAGAGTTCACATATTGGAAATTTTAAGAGGAAGTTTTATACCTCGCCTCACGTGCGAGGTTTCGGCCCGCGGCCATAGTTGAGATAGTTGCTCGCACGTGCGCGTAAGCAGAGAAAGAGAGAAAGAGGCGAAAATGTCAGTCAGTATTTATACTCCCGGGAGAGAGAGACCTCGGGTGAAGGGTTAAGGAAATGAAGGGGAGCTAACTGCGACAGAAGTAATCAGTGGGGATCAGGCCTCGGTGGGTCAGTATTGATTTTCTTTTTTAGAATTCTATCATATGAATAAAAAAATATCTGGTTTTGTTGCCTCAATACTCTGATCAAATCATCACTATTTATTTGACCAGCTAGGAAATCATACCAGGAAATAAAAAATAAATACAGTAAAAGGATGTTTATGAGAAAGGAAGAAAAGAGTCCTAGTCCTGAGAATTGTGAGTGGCGCAAACGAAAAACGCAATATGCAAAATTTTAAAGAAATTTACATTTATTAAATGAAATTAAAAAAATAATATGACCACAGAATACAAAATTTTACCAAACAAGCATGCACAAAAGTTTCCTTTGTGTGTATGTTATATAGGACATTGTAAATGCTGGTTGTGTTGAAAAGATTGATGTGGCTGCATGTTGTATAGCATTTAACAATTATACATTTTTGAATTAAGGAAAAACAATGGAAAACCGATTTTTGTTTCAACGATAAAATATATATTAAAATCAACAAATACAAAACATTTTTGGAATGTGTGAAACAATAAGAAAGAAGGAGTAGTTTCCCTTTATCTGTTAGCTGAAAGATTAAATGTAATAAAACAAGTTTTCTGAATAAGAATGTTCAAAGTTCTGTATTAGATAGAATGATGTTTTCAGAAGAACATGTAGTAATTCAGTTATGGATTATATATAACTAACAGAGCTGTTGCAACTTGGCTTGTTGCATAGAACTGATGGTGAATGATATTTAAGTTCTGTGTGTGTGTGCGTGCAGTGAGTAGAATGAATAGTCTGTGTAGACGCGTGTGAGTTGCTGAGTTCTACTTCTACTGTCTATTTTTGGAACGAATCCTGGTTTATATTACTATCGGTAGGCTCCCCGGACAACGGCGGGAGAAATTTAGAGAGAACACAAAAAATATCTGATTGGATGAAAAATTACCCAATCGGTGATTTTATAACAAAAGCATGTTTGTGAATTAACAGTAGGAAAAATTCAGTGTGGTGAATGCGATCAGTAAATTGTTCTGTGATAGTTAGTATTTATTATTTGACCAATCACAGTTGAGAAAAATGTAGGCGTGGCAAACATAGTAGTAATCATTACAACATAAATGAATGGATTTGTCCGTTTATGTAAATAAGCGGAGTTAAGCGGAGTTGAGCAGATTTAGCATTAGGTCCAATGCTAAGTGTACCTTCGTGTAGTAAAACTTCTATTTCATTACTTGCCAACGTGTTTGTCTTCCTTATTTATTTTCCTCTTGAAAACACGAGATACAACAGCGTCACACAATTAGGTAATATAACAAGTTTAATTACAATTCTGTTGGGCTTCTGGTACCTTTCTTAAATCTATAGGTAGCCGCCAAACAGCAGGTGGTGAGACAGAAACGCATGTCGTGTAAAGAACTAAGCGATCATCTGCTTCCTTTTGAGAGCCGGGAATACACCGTAGATTGACACCGCACCAAAGTAACCACACTCTCTACAGTCGCCAACAAAACGACAACAACTATCAAAGTCTGATTCGTAAGCTAACAACTACTCAGCCGAACGAACTTTCTCCAACCCGATTTACAAAGGATTTGCTACAATCGAAGTCAATTAAATAAACAATATATTATTTGTTTATTTAATGAAAAACAAACACGGTAGGAGCTTTACTTGAAGCTTTATTCAACTATAACTCGGCTCTGGCAACAAACAGGGTAGAGCTTATTTCTTTTATAACTATGGTTGACTTCTACCACATTCTCCCCCTTTAAGTTTTGTTCAATCGTGAGTGACCTATTCGCCCAATCGACTGGATTTTTTGAGAATTCTTCCGGAACGTCGTGGCTGTCCCTGATCAGTGGCTTCGAGCGCCGGAGGGTGTGTTGCTCGGAATAGTCTAGTTCTAATTCTTTTCCGTCACCTACTCGAAGTTGAACGCTCGGTGTCCGAAAGCGAGTCACCAGCGTCCGTACATGGGTATTTTCGCTTTTGTGGAGCTGATCTGGTGTTGATATCGGAGTCTTCCCAATCTTCTGGGCGTTGGTCCTCGGAAGAATCCTTAGGTAGAGTATCGTCGGTGCTATCCGTGTGGAAGTTTATAGGCTTAAGAACCGGGGGGGAGCCTCCCGGTGGATACGATATCCATCTAGCGGGTGCCAAATCTCTAAGCGAGACGTTTGATTGCCTTCCATCAGGGTGCTGGATAAGAGCGTAGTGTGGGTTCGCTTCCAGCAGTTCCACATCATTCACCGTTGAGTCGTATTTGTTCTGACGGACGTTTCTTTTTAGCAAAAGAAGAGAGGTCCCAGCAGAACTTCGTCTTGGGAATTTAAAAAATCTTTCATGCAGTGTTGCATTCATGCTAATGCACAATAGAGTTCCGATCGCGTACAGAGTCTCATGTAACATCTCCTCCCAATGTGTAATTTGTCGCTTGTGTTTCTCGGTCGCTAGTTATACGGTCTGCCATATAATCCCATTGTAGCATACGTATAGAGCGTTACCATAGGGATTATACGACGTGGTTTGACTCACAGCGTCGTTCCTCTCACTTATGATTTTTTTTAATTGTTTTGACATGAAAGTGTGGGCGTACGCTGGTAAACCGAAAATTGAGAATAAGGAGCCAAGACATTATATTACTGTTTCTGTTGAAATACCTGGACAGGAAAAAACGAATGGGTACCTAGAGTATTCAGCGATTACCGTTAGGATGTATTTATTTCTCGTCTTGGTTGGTAGCGACACCTTAAAACCTAAGTCGAGTCTTTTAAAGGTTTGTGTAGCTTTTACAAAATTTCCTGGTTTGGGTTGGTAGGACCGGGGTTTGATTGCCGGGTACGTCTGACAGTTGTTCGAAATCCTCCTGACGTCCTCGACGGAGAAAGGTAGTTTTCAATTACGTATCACATGTAGCATTCTGGTGATACTCGTGTGACACAGTTCTTTATGCAGTTTCAGGAGATCTTCAGGGCTTTTTACTAATCCACATACCCTTGAAATGGCGTCAGCCAATACATTTTCTTTGTCAGGATGATAGACGACGTCAAATGAAAAATGCCAAGATACTATAGGATATAAGCTCCTATATTATACAGCCAATAAGTGAAGTACTAACAATTCTAAGACGCCTTCAAATAAATCTCACTAAATTCTGTAGATACGAAAAGCTTTTACAATTCTGTACAAACACGACTCCAAAATTAAATAAGTGGTTTCTGGAACCTGATTGGGTTTGAAAACTCACGTGATGTGCTCTCTACGACGTCCGCACGGTTGAACTCCAAATACCCTGGAAATAGCTCAGGGCTTTGATTACGGAGTACATTCCCGCGCAAAACTCAGAATTAGTGAGCCGATCACCGACTCGCCATAAAGACGGCTTATAAGCGACAGTCAGGACAGATCTACGAAAAGGAACTGTCATTAACATGGCCCAGCCGCGACACGTTACGATGACAACACATCAGTCAGCGAAGATCTTTCTACATACAAAGCCGCGACGAAAATAAGTTCTAAATCCCCTTCTCTGTTTTTTTAAATCACTGCTATCACACACAACCAGTCAGTAGTCACACACGTTTCGTTGGCATGTGCTTCACACATTTACATACATATTCATTTACACAAAATATCATATCTGTCTATATCACTGAGATGGTTATGATTATTTACATTATTCGTAAATATTTTCATTGCCATATTCACAACGTTTCGGCCGTTGTACGCTCCGGCCTTTTTGATGTGATTGGAATTTCTAGCCGAACCCTTTATTTCGTCCACCGGAGTAGTTATTTCCCTTTAACTCAACTCTCTTTTGTTTGTGGCCTGGTATTGAACTCACAACTCTTTGGGCCATGTGTCCTTGAGGACATCCGTGTATGAATTTTTGGGACTGATAAACCTAATGTCTCAGCAAAAATTTTTTTTTTCCAGTGCTCATGTTGTAATTTTTCTGTTATTATATTGAATTTTTACCAGAGCTTATAATGCATTTTTGTTGTGATTCATTGCTTTTCTCTAGCACTCTTTATTACTGGTTTCCATATTGTATTCATATCTATGATTGGTCGGCTCAGGAGATTTTTGTGGCTTAGCATATGTGCTGATACTTTAAAGTTTTCGTAATTTCCAGTGATACTCTCTGTCTATTATTTCAACAAAATATCACATAACACAAGAGCATTATCCCTCAACTAAATAAGAGTACGAAAGATAATTACAATAGATAATTCTAAAGTGTACTACAATGAAGTTGTGAGCATTTATCGCATATATCAACATTTAGATTCCCAAATATAGGCCTAGGAAAGTAAAATGCTGCGGAAACTGTACCTCGTAGTTCGTATTTTGCCTCAACAAGTAACTAATTTCTTTCGCAGAGACATAGGGACCGTAATACTGAAAAAAGGATTTAATTATGGTTACTAGATTAGTATAATGTTTCTATCTGTTGGTAATACATTTATGTAGGTATGTCCAATTTTGGCCATTTTAGCGTTTTTTTTTTAGTTGTTTTTTTGTCAGTTGAAAGACACATTAATTTCGAAATTCTTGTAAAAATTAACTACTTGTTGGATTTTAATGAAAACTTCAGAACTTATTCAGAAATGAATGAACTTATTTTAGAAATGTTTGTCTCTTTGAAAGTCATGGTATAAATATTTTTTTTTTATATCTGTTACCCCCCTCGAACTTAATTTTATGAAAACACAAAAAAAAATTTATTTGCAACCTGAATTTTTTTTTTAATTAAATGCACAAAACTCTGAAAAATCTAAATCATCGATTTTTTTGTTAAAAAAATGTCCGAAATTGTCCAAACTTTTACCTCAATTGTAAAAATACAAAACCCAATAAAACTAAGACAATATTTAATTAAGAAAGTTTTTAATGGCTTTTCTGAATAATATATACGAAGGTAATTATTATCTGAAAGAAAAAAATTTTTTTGATGAACAATGAATTTTTACATTAATTTTCTTTTTTTTTTTCAATTTTAAATACACAATATGACAAAAGGTTGTTATATATTTATACATTAAGTTCTTTCTGCAACCTTATGGAAATGATATATTATGTTCTCTTCTTTTTAAAGATCATAAATTTGAAAGCTTATTAAAATCTGACAACCATAATTATTTTAAAAATAATTTTTAATATTCCAAAATTGTATTTAAAATCGTCTACAACGAAAGTACGGATGCACATTGTTGAAATAATGTCACATGAGTAGTTTCCTTTGATAGAAGCAAGTTTTTTCTTTTACTTCAGAAATGGCTTTGATTCGTTCAGTAACAACAAAACAACGCTTGTCAAGTTTTCTGAATATCGTCGTATTATTTTAAATTTTTTTCTTTTTCTATTCAAATATAATCGAATAGAGTGGGATAAAAGAAAATATCGACTATTTACAATTACAAAAAAAAAAAAAAAACGCCCTTGGAAGTCCACCCAAATTTTCAAGTTTGAAATCGAATGCATAAATTCATTGTACATTACTTTGTAATTATTATCCACACGACAAATTATCAATTAAAACGATTTTTGGAGTTTAAATTTTCTGGAGTTAGCTCGCTACTACTCAAACTAAAAAATACTTGTTGAGTCAAAACAAAACCAACATAGCATGTTAATTTTATTAATAAATAAAATAAAACTCATATTACTGCCATATAATTATTAATAAATAGAAAAAAATCTGCCTTAATAAAAAAGAAATAAAATCTCATTTCATTAAGTTAACCCGTTTCAATTAATGGTGGTTCATGTAATTTTTATATTCTCAGAAAAATATTTCATGACTGAAATAATAAACCTCAATTTAAAAAAATTTATTTTTTTTACTGTTTTATTTTTACTTGTAAAATTTGATTTTCTTTCATAATTTAAATGTTATTTTCAGTGCAGAATTCTTCCTCAAACGTAAGGTAAAAAAAAAAAAAAAATTTGAAAGTGAATTTTTTTTTTTTAAATCTACTAACCAGATTCACTTAAAATTAGAACGAATTATATCACTTTGGCGCTACCGTCCAATAAATTTCCGTGTAGTAAGTTGTGAATATATTGACGTACATCAATTAACGCCTGTCAAAAATGACTCAAAATAGACCACCCTGGTTAGAAATATCTCTCTTAAAAAATGTTCTGCTAAAAATGTAAGTAATGTTTCTTTCAAATTACATTAAGTATACTTTAATCATTCTAAATTTCCTAAGATAACAAAAGAAAAAGGTGTAATTGATTTTTCATGATTTTTTAACTAACAAACTATGATCTTTCCGACAGAAATGTCGATAAGTTCGATTTTACGAAATTTTTTGACTCGAAAAAAAACAAGATTTTAATAAAATTTTTAACATTTATAGGAAGGATTAAAAAATCTGAAAAAATATTCAGAAAATACTTTGGTCTTTCCTCTTTAATAACAACATAAATATTTAAACGTTAAAAATTGTTTTATCAATTTGGGGACTTTTTGTCGTCAAGGTATACCACTTTTTAGCGAAATATTGGACATACCTACATTTATGAGGTCTAAATTGAACCAGAAGAAAGTTTGCTGTGCAGTGTACATTGATGTTTAGCGGGGTGGGGGTCGCCATTTTTTAAATTATGCAAATTAGACACCTTCATTTATTCTTGGGTCAAGCACAATCCAATTAGGTATCAAAAACTAAAAAAGTTTTTGTAGAAATTTGGGGAGGTCAAACCATATATTGACCTGATTACTGATTTGGAGCAAATTTATTTTAAAAATAAAAGTGGTTGTCAATTTTTTTATTTTCATTGTAGAAAAAGTATCCATTTTAGTTTGGGATTTTTGATATGACCTAAAATAATTACTGGAAAAACCGAAAAAAATTAGTTAACTTAAAACAACGGATACATACAAAGAAATTTTAAATATATTAATTTTACATAGCAATGATTAAAATAACACTAAAACATCATCAACGTCCCAAATAAAAATAAAAAAAAGCTTTACCATCGGGAAAAATTTCTGAAATCCAGGAAAAATTTCTGAATTCCGAAAAAAAAATTTTCTTTTTTTTTTCTCGGAAAAAAATTTTCTTTTTTTTTCTCGGAAAAAAATTAAAACTGATAATAATTACTGATTATAAAAACAAACTATCAATGTCAAGAAATAATAAATATGAAATATTTATCACTGTGTATATATTAACATGGTGCTATGAATGAATATATTGCCATGGAAGTAAATGTTTATTGTTATCGCTTATTTTGTAGTAAAAGTAAGAGTTAAGTCGTTTGTAATTGCGAGTTACCTCCCTTAGTAATAAGTTTCTGTTTTGTTATGAATTCGGAGAAAAATGACTCACTTAACAAGAAGAGAAGGAATTCCCCGGTTTTAAACATATAAATACGTTGTAATAATACTGGGTTGCAATGAAGATGAACATGGTTGGTGATATGATGTTATCTTTAACTCGATACATTTGCCTGAAGAACTTCAACGCATTTTAAATAAAGGTAAGACAATTTTTGATTAAAATTAAATTTTCCAAGTTTGTTTTCGTCTATTTTAACTACGAAGAAACTTACATCTATATTACAAAACATAAAAAACTGCACTAAGTAAAAGTCAAAAAATAGAAATTAAAAATTTTAGATTAACAGCAGTTTTTTTTTATCCTCGCATTTCTCAGTTAGACTGAAAAGAAAACAATGCAACTGGCACCAACTCTTTAATCATGTAAATTTAAGAAGTAAATCATGATTAAAATTTTTTTAAATGAATCTATTCAATTTCCTTGATTTTAGTTCTTTTTTTCATTGCTAGAAATGTCTCTTTTTATAAAATTTTATATTCAAATAAATCGGACAAAACGAATTTTTTGTCATGTCGGTAGTTTTCGATTAAGCAAATATTTTTTTACATTTTTTCCACAATTATCCTAAAATTGATAACTTCGCCATGTAAAAATTCTGCAATTTTATCCATCAGATAATCGAATGTTCGAACAAATAATCGAAAATCACAAAAATGAAAAATAATCAGGAAAATGATGGGCATAGAAACAAATTTTATTTTAATTGATTTAAAAAATGATACTGATCATCACATCAATAATTTATTTTTTAAATCGTGGAATAGCAAAAAATCGAGCTAAACTCAAAAAAAATATTATTGAATTTGTTTCAAAATATGGTACGTGTAAGAACAAAGAATATAAAATAACAAACTCGATTTTAAATAAAAAAAATTTCCTTCGATTTTACAAAAAAAAAAAAAAATTAACGTTTTATGTTTACTTACAAGAAACTAAGAAAGTGTAAAGTTTTAAAGTAGTTAACTTTCAATTTAAAACTGTCGAAAAAATGTACGCCTTTTTTCCGATAAAAAAAGGCGAACGAAATACAGATGTTTTTTAGTTTTATGATCATTGTAACGGCAAACAACACCATAATAATCACTTCTTTTTTAAATAAAGTGTTTTTTAATAATTTTTTTTAAAAATGTGATGCTAAATTTTAGCAGCTAAAAAGCTATTTCCATTTGTCTAGGGATGGTAAATTCCACGAAATAAAGAAACAAAACTGAAATCAAGAGACATTTTTTTCTTTTTACTTCACGTCTCATCGTCCAAGTTTTTCGTTTTTCTCCACCCCGTTTTACCTTAAATTTGTTGGATTTTTTTTATTTTTAAATTTTGTAAAATGTTTGCAACATAAAGAAATCACTGCTAGAGAAAACTACTTTTAGTTTTGTAACTTTTAGCCTGATAAACAAAAAAGTAATTTTTTTGTTTATCAGGTACTTGCGACGCGAAACGATGCCTAGAAACCTTAAAAAATTGTAGAAAATTGTAAATAGGTATTTAACTGCGCCGTCACTGGAACAGTGTGTTGTAGAGTGGCTCTTTCGTTGCTGTTTTTAGACTTGTCGTGCGGTCCATCATTTCATTCACTCTTTCTGATAGCTCTCCACTACTTACTAATTCTTGCTCCTTACTCCTAGCCTAACCAGACTATCAAAATTGAACCCAAGTATTAAATTTAGCTTGAACTCCATTTCTTTAAAAGTTAAAGTTTAACAGAACTAAAACTGAAGTGTCCACTTTAACATTCACGGTTCGCGACAAAAACAGACCTTAATTTCCTCCAGCTCCACTTCTAGAATACCGCCCCCAAATATCAGTCATAAAAAGCGTTTTTCGCAGCGGTCATTTCTGAGACACTCATTGTCTATATAACCCCACCCAAGATCTGGCCCAGGATGGCATTTAATGGTTGACTGCCCTGTCTAGGCCATCAGCAGCGCCTCTATCAACAGCAATGCTTTCGACCAGTGATAAAAACAGCAACAGAGAGTAATTCTCGACTACTACAATGCGATACCCCGGACCAAGCCAATGATCGATTTTTATTTAAATCACGTGAAATAAAAATTATTTTAGTACTTATTTCAATCGTTGAATTTGTTGACTTGACACTTTGACTTTCTTTTTTCTTGTTATCGGTAAGACTAACGTTACAAAAACAACTATCGAGTACCCTTACCCAGATTTAACTACTTTGTCTTTTATTAATTTTTTTAATATAATAATTATGCAGTAATTTAGATGGTAAATTTTGGTTTTAACACCCGAGCGCTAAATATCCCGTAACCAAAATTGACCTGATTGGCTTATTACTTCCTTGTACTGAGTACTACAAGGAATTATTTTGTAAAAAGAGTTTCATTTTACAAAATAAAATATTCATTTCCTAAATAAATATAAACTTTTCTTTTGTTTTTTTTACCATACCCACAAAAATCCTTTTACAAATTATTGTCACTAGCAGAACTTGTGGAATTTCCACGGACCAACTAATAGAATGTTGAGTAAACTGTAAACTAAGCAACAAACTTTTTCTACATAAAAAAAATATAAGAATAACACATTGAAGGAGGAGGAATTAAAAACTTGACATATGTAATTATGAGATATTTAGACAGAAAATAGTAAATTGGGTATATTTGTACAAATACATAAAGTTTAGGTATAATCATTTTTTAACATACAGTACATACTCATTGACTGGGAAAATAAACAATGCAGAGGTACTTGGGAGTGTCCACCATGTATGCGAAGATCGCCAATTCTAATCAATCCGTGGTACTCTCCCTCCCAACATAGAGCCATGCCAGTTTCCTCCAATATGAATACAGAAAACAATAGACTTGTATATGTGCAAAACTATATAATACATGCCACATAAATAGTTTCCTCTTTCGAAAGCTATTCATTTAAATTGTGTCTGTGTGTGTGTGTGTGTCTGTATGTATACATATAAACCAAGGAAACATATCTATTGCAATCAAGGATCTCCAGAATTTCTGAAAATACTCCACTCCTTCAAGTCAGTACCTCTTGGCAGACAATGTTCACTGCCTTCTCCTTCTTTGTCTCCATCACCTTAACCCTTACATCTGAGAGTTTGTGAGCTCTAGAGTATGTCACATTGCCCATGACTGAACACTGGCTGAGGTAAGAACAATCCCACATTCTAAAATGTCTACCCCTGTGACTTGTTAATAGTCATGGCATATGATAAACTGACAGGAAACTGGGTTCTCTCCAAGATGAATGACAAGTTAGAGTTGCTTGGAGCCAAGTTTATTTGGGGGATGAGGACAAGTCTACCAATTAGTGAGCCACTAATCAAGGAAGCCTCAATTGAATGTTGATGCATGGCCACCAACTTCCAGTTTTTTACCATTGCAGAGTCCATTTTGGATAGAAATGTTACGAAGAAGCATTACTATTGAGCCAGGTTTTAAACTCAATTTATGAGGAGGCACTCCTGATGATGTCAAGTTTAGAAATTCAAGTGGGTAGCACTCAGCCTCAGAAGGATCATCTCTCAAAACTTTATTTGTACTATAATAGGTGCAGCAGTCACCTGAAAGTTGTCTCAAAACTTCTTCATTGATTAGAAGGCAGTCTAAGTTATTTGGCGAAAGAATTACTCTGCTCCTGCAGATATCATCCACCGGTGAGCCATCAACGCATGAAATTTGAGGAACTTCTATGTCATCAACAGCAAGATTAGGATCTTGTGAAGCTGCTGATGTTCCATTGCCAAGATGCAAAAGCTATGCTTCAAATTCCCTTTGATCTGCTGTTGTCCCGATGATTTGGCTTAATCTGTATTGGATGAAAATCGGCCATAGAGGAGAATTTTTAATACAGATTTCAATGATTGCCTCATTACTTCTTCTTTGCAATATGGGTAGGACTTGCCTAAAGCCTCTCCTCAAGAGCATAATTTTACCATAAAAAACAGCAGCAATGCCAGGGATATCTCACAAGGCATGAAGGGGGGATCATAGATGCTTCATCCAAGATGATCAAATCCAGGTTTCATAAATAATTTGCATGGTCTAAAGTGGCTGGTACATTAAAAACACTGGTCTCCATGAGTGGAACAGGCAATTTGAACAAACTATAGCTAGACTTTCCACCTGACAGTAGTGTAGAAGCAATGCCTGTCCAAGCACCACTGCACACATTGCAGTTGTTCCTTTGCAGATATGAAATTATGGTATTAAACATATAAGTTTTACCATAACCTCCTAGTCCATCTACATAGAAACAGGAGTTTTGGGGCACCTCACCTCTCCTCTTCTTATCTACAGATTCAAGCACAGCATTAGCAATCAGTCCCTGTTCATCAGTAAGTGTTACAATGCCTGGGTGATCGAGGTATTTATGATGGTCAAACAGCAGTACTCTAATAGGTTCAGGCAGCCCAATTACTAAACAATGCCATTCTCTATCAGAATTGCATCAATTGAGTGCAGTGCCATATTTCTGCATTAAAATACATGGTCTGCATTAAAACTGTGGTGCAAGAAACCTTCAATCATGTGAGTGGTCCACAGGTGAAGAGCATTTGCAGGGTTCATATACATGCACAGGGCAACAAACATAACATGCAACTGTAAGGGTATCTGACAGGCAGCAGCTTCTAGTAATGCATGTTTCAATGTGTCGTCATTTGAAAGAAGACCATATCTCAAGCACAATGCCTTAAACATTAGCAAGATTTCTCCTACAGTGTGAAAATCTTGTAAGCTCACAGCACCTGAAATATGCAGCAGCAACATTCACAAATGAAATGTTTCTGTGTCTCTAGGGCTCACTGTATACATTCCACTGATGACATTCATATTCCTTTGCCTCGGTGTCCATCTTCTAGAGCCCTTATTAAACACATAATGCAGTGGAATGTCAGGGTACAAGTGGTTCCTTGCATCATCATGCTCATTCAGTTTAAACCATGCAGTGAGGGTAGTGTCACGGTGCCTCTGTGTCGGAGAAGCTTGCTGAGCATTGCCTCTGTGAAAGTGTAACAAAAGAGAAAATCACCTACTTCAAAAAGAGTTTGTGTTTTGAGCGTGGTCTGCTAAAGAAAAATTAAAGAAAATAGTTAGCAAAAACCTGCTACTTCAAGTATCAGAGAAACTATGCTAATGTTTTTTCCTCCCTGAATGGTATGGCCAATCAGAAAAATCACTTGGTGAATAAAGACTGTTGCTTTTGCTTATCAAAACAGGAGTTTTGAGCTTGGTGAGCGTAAGTGTGTTTCTGCTGTTGTGAAGGGAAGGTTGGATTTCTGACCCTGTTTTTCATTACTACATTGCCTATTGAACTGTTTATAACAGATTCAGGATTGAAGTTAGTGTTGGCACTCAGATGTTTTGTTTTTTTTTGTTTCTGATGACCCCATTGGTTGATACCAAAACAGAAAGTAAACTCTTTGCTGGTCTTCAAGATGTAAAGCAAGTCTGTAGACATTTTGATATGTGTCATGTAGCTTGAACTCTGACTGTCTCCACATAGCTTCTGGAGGAAAAACCTTGGCAAGTAAGATAATTAGTAATTTCATTGTGAGCTTGATTCTGCTCGCGATCTGCTGCTAGGTTGTCTCTTACTTCAACCAAAGCACAGTTATATGCCTTGTACACATACTTGAAGATATATTTAATGCTTTTCACTGATAAACAAATTTCTACATTAATGTGAGCTCTGTACTTTTTCAGCAGGTAGGCATTGTACAGCACAATGTTCCTACTGTCAACTGAGTGATGTCCAACTTGAACTGTGACTCCAGTATTGCATCTTCTGTACTCTGGATAGCCATTCAAATTCAGAAGCGTTTCATCTCTGTAGTTCTTTGGGAAATTCTTTTGGCATCAGCCATTTTCCATGCAAGGGGGAAGAAGGATATTGTGTTCCACAAGGACCATGTATCATGCATTTTTTTACTAAATCATGCAAGACTGGATCATCATTGGCATTAGGAATTTCTTATCTATGTTATTGCTGCCTTATACTTTGTCTGTAGAGCCTCATTCTCACATGAGCAGCTTCCAGTTTTTGTTGCTGGTTCATGATGAATGCAGTTTATAAGCACAAAAGTAGGAACCTTTATTTTTTCACGATACCTAAGGTTTAAAATGAATTTTTATAAATAGAAAAGATTTCTTGAATCTTTCATTTTATCTTTAATTGAAAGTTAATGGATTAAATTTAAATTTCCACTAAACATAATACACTGGTGTATTCCAATTAAAACATGTAGTTATTTGAATCGATTTTTTTGGTCACTTGTAAAATCAGTCATATGAAACTAATTTGAAAGGAAATTGAAAAATGACATATAAATTAAAAAATAAGAAATTCAAACAGAAATTTAATTAGAAAGGAAGTTAAAGTAAAATTATTCTATTCTGTTAAAATAAATACATAAAATAAAAATACTTAGTGAAACAGGAATTCAAAAAACTAAAACTTACTTTAAAATTTTGAAGGAATGACTTTCAAAGCTTTTTGAGACACGATGAAACACAGAAATGAAATGAATTCCAGCCACCAAAAGTTGAGTGGGTTTTCCCAATGAGGAAATTCAAGGTTTCAAAACAACTCTTATAAGTTAAAATAAAAATTGTCTTTTTCTAGAATTAGATTCTAATTAGTAAGGAGAAGACAACCCTTAAAACACATGACTTTTTAATTGTGACACTGAGCTGTTGGCCTGTGGTCAACTCCCAGTCACGGCACGAAACTGTGATAATTCTCCTACCGGCATTTTGGGTTTGGCTCTTAGTCGCTGCCACCAGCCTGTGTCACGGTCAATCAGTGGTCGTCGCTACCCAGCGGAATTCTTTGGTCAGGGTACCAAGTGGGATGGTCAGTTGATACTAACAGCTTCAAACCAGCTGCAACCGGTTTGACACCAGCTCCGTCGTTCCCAGCTCACTTCCAACGTCTGGTTACCGAAGTAACTGCTTCGATCTCAAGTCTAACCTACCCACGTTGTGATTTTGATCTTAGGTAGACAAGATCAATCAGGCATCGGGCCATAGTATAAGATGAGTCTAGACTGGAGGTGCTATCACACAAGCGTAAAGAAAAAGAAGCAAATAAAAACCCAAGAGGTTCAAGTATGTTAAAAGTAACAAATTAACTTTTATCTGTCTGTTATATATATGAGTGTGTTTTTCTCCCAACTCGTTTACTGTTCGACAGCCCGAGGATGTTCGTTTATATGGATACCGACCAAAAACCGGTGCAGGGTTAGACGCAGTCTGGGGTTTTCGGTAAATCCCAATTTCTCCCAAGAAACCTCTTTGTTGTCAGGCCAGGAAAATTGATTACTTCCCATTTTGGAAAATTAATCACTTTCCATTTTAGGGGATCCCTTCATCTGTGAGGAGAAGTTGGAGGAGAGCTATCCTTCTAAACTTCCCCACTTCTCACACTGATACCTTGTACCATTCCCTTCCATGGCCGTTAATAACTTCCCCATCCTTCTCATCAAATTGCCTCTGCCTATCACCATTGCTACCACTCGACCAATGGTGTCCCGGCTGTGTGGGCATGGCTAAGCTGACCTCATTAAAATTATAACCCAGAATTTTTGGTTTGCAAAATTCTTCTTTTTTTTTTCTCCATCGGCATAAAATCTTTACGAATCACACATTGCTACTTAAAATCTCTCAGATCTTTTGGTCACTCTGCGCCTTCTTAGCCAGCACTCTTTACAAATTCCACCAATCACTTGTCAAAGTCTGCCATCTGGTCCCTTCATGAAGTTAGCGTTTACTAAAACCCTTGGCTTCTTCAGAAAATGAATTTCTTTATCTCCCAAATCACAATTCTTCTGAGATATTTTTCTCATGCCAAAATTTTACAATCACCATATGGCTACTTAACGTGTCGGTACTGAAGACGACATTTTGGAAAAGTAAATAATAGCAATTCTCTCCACCCCATATCAGAATATTTTCTCAGGCCGAAATTCTTCACAATGTACAACTTGCCGGCACTTAAAAATGATATCTTGGGAAGATAATTAATATTGATTCTCTCTATCCCGTATCAGCAAATCATTTCAGAATACTTTCTCATGCCCAAATTTTTATAATCACAATATGGCCTGCCACTTGATATCTCTATGCTTTTTCTAAATCTCATGTTTTTCTCAGCAAGCACTTTTACAAACACCATTAATCAACTGTTAAAAGCTCACATATGGCCTTTCTGCCAGTCCACTGTCTACGCCAATTTACAGGTCTCTGAGAAAGTAACTCAATTTTATTAAGTGAAAAAAAAAAAAAATTTCGGGGTGTCTTCTTTTTCATTCTCAGTATTTTCTTGTTTTAATTTCTATGGTTAATTAGTTAACCAATTACCATAGCTAAATAGTGTCACATAATGATACTACTGTCATTTAGAGGCTGCTCTAAAAAAATTTTCTGAGGCCAATTTCATTTTTAAAAATTTCATTAACTGTTATGTTTCTTTGAAAATCACTGGCATTTGTTGACAGCAAGAGTGATATGGAGTAGGTGACAGTGTTTCTTTGAAAATCATTATCAGTGAGACGCCAAACACAGATCAGTACTGAAGAGTGTAACAGACGGACTAAGTCACTAAGGTAGGAACAAGCACAATTATAATAAGATACTATTTTTAGATATTGCAGTATAAACCTCTTTTCAAACCAAAATTAAACCATATTAAAGTTCTCGTTTGCTCATAATGCAAATTCAGGTGTAATGATCTTTAAGGACCTAGGTTATCACTCTCCTTTGACCCTTTAACTATCTTTCTACTTGTTTTGCTATCTATTCACTTAAAGCCATTAAGTAAGTTACTCAGTTTTCCCACTGCTTCTCTTGCCTTTAGTTATGTCCTGTGAGTGTTAAATTTTCTAGACCCTACTTCCATAGGATATGGCCTCTGTGCCCAAGTAAAGATGAGTCACAGGAGGCCTGCAAACATTTAAAAATAAATTGCATAAATCTAAAAGGTTAACAGACAAAAAAAAAAAACTTAAATTAATGCAAAATTTATTTACAATATATACAAGACTAGTGTTAAACGAACTGAGAAGAAACATGAACAAACAATGAATCAAGTAAATGGAGGAAGAATTAAGTAAATGGAGGAATACTGACCAAATAGAAGATCAAAGATAATATAACTATGACTAAATGTTAAAAGTAAAATCCAGGTAAGTTAAGTTGGCAGGAAAGGCCAAAGTTAGAAAGTTCAGTTTAAATGTCTGGTGCCAGCGTTGATTAGTTGCAGGTTAAGTCGAACAATGGACCTTCCGTAGTATTTAACCCAAGTGTATGGAATAGGTTGTTTGAAGTCTGAACGATATACATACAACATTTTCCTAAACCAAGTGAGTTAGATTGACAGGGAATGGCAGTGGTAGGTAAAGTCTGGTGATGCATTGAATGAACCAAGTGAGTTAGGTTGAAAAGAAATGCTGGAAGTTGTATAAATAAAGGACTGGTAGTGTGTTCACATGAGCAGTTGAAGATAGGCTGTAATTGCTGTACTGTCTGCGTTGTAATGAACCAAGTGAGTTAGATAGAAATAGGAACACCAAAAATGGTCTCTCCATGTGTAACTGGAAGTAAAGAGCTGTGGTGGCTATTAAATGCACAAGTCCAGAAAAGCCTGTGGTAAGGGGCTGTTGCAGCCATTGTATGAGCAGGTTCAAAAATGCCAAAGTTAGTAGGGGCTTTTGGCCATTGCAAGTGCTGGTTAGTGCAGGAACAAAAGCCAGAAATATAAAGCTGATGTGGCCAGTGTATGCACAGGTCAGAAACAAAGTAAGAACACTGGAAGATAAGGAACTGTGGTAGACAGAAGTAAGAGTAGACAGGAAAGGTTCTAACTGGCATCCAGCTGGTAGACAAAAATAAGTGGGATGTAACTTAATACAGAACCTGTCCAAGCGCCCTGGTCACAGGGACCAGGGACCTGCTCTCATCTCTCCTATTTGATCGTCAAAAAAAGTCACAGGTTTATATAATAGATGTTTAGTCACATCGCCAAGCTTGATATGTACTTAGTATCTAAAAATTAAATACCGAGTTGTTATTATGTATTGAAAATGTTATTAAATGATCAAGAGGATTGTGTTAATAATAATCAATCAACAAAGAGAAATGTGGTTGATTATAAAATCTAAATAAGCCTGCCATGTTGTGTAAAAGAAAGTGGGGTGATGTTACAAAGAAAAAGGCAAAGTCCTGAAGTAATAACTTGTCCATCATGAACATGAATGGGAGCAGTGGGGGCACTACAATAAGTGACTCCGTCCTTTCTACCAGTCTCTCTCAGCACCTCTTTAAAAAAAAAATAATAAATAGAAGGCTGGTTTCAATCGAGAATTCCACTAATTCATTGGTTACAATTATTCTACCTGAAGAAAACCTGAAGTGGATATGTGGAGCAACTCAGTGATGCATTTTGTCATTTGACACTTACATCACCAAGCTGTTTACTTCAGATTCCAGCAAATATAAGAAGTATGACAAGGCCCTCTTTCTAGAAAATTAATCGATTGAGAAGACAAATCAATTAGTTAATAGTAAATAAATGTTTTGCAATCTTTAGGAAATGTAACTTTTCCTCCTGGTCTAATTTGAATTTCTGGTGTATTATTGGTTTCTTGTGCATCAGGAGAATAATATGTGTGTGGTTGGTGATGTTTTTCCAAGTTGGCTTGAGTCTGTCAATAGTGATGTTGTCTGAAATGTTCCCTTTTTGATTTATGAAATACTTGTTTGTTCTGTTTTAAACCTTAAATAGGCCTTGATAATTCACTGTGAGTAGCCTTTTAACTGCATCTTCTTGTATAAAAATCTACTTGGTATGTAAGTAAAAATCTGTTGGTATGTAAGTGTGTTTCATCGAATGTCGATAGGGTGAGAATTGTAATTTCGAAATTTTGGTTTTCAGTTCTTGTATAAACTGCAATGACTGGGTTGAATGTTTATCATCTTCAAAGAATTGTTCTGATAATGACAGGGGTGTACCAAAGACTAGATTGGTTGGTGTGCATCCAAGGTCTTCTTTAATAATATTTATTATGGATAATAAAATAAGGGGTAAGTTATGAAGCCAATTGATTGAATTTTCTTGCATTGCTAAAGATGTTTTGAGTTGTCTGTGGAATCTTTTGACTAATCCATTTCTACATGGGTGGTATGCTCTTGTTTTGCACCCAGTAAGTTACTAAATTCTTGAAAAAGTATTGATCAAAACTGTGCCACAATCTGTGGTGATACTGTTGGATACTCTGAAAGAAGATATCCAATGTTTTAATAGCGCTTTTGCAACTATTGTTGTAGATGTGTCTTGAAGAGCAATTACAGTAGGCCATGAAGAAAATCTGTCAACAATAGTTAAAATATATGAATAATCTTGGCAACTTGGTAGAGGTCATACAATATTTATGTATATCTGTTTTGAATCTTGAATCTGGGCTGTTGGAAGTGCCTATCAGTGATTTGGTGTGGTCATGATTATTTTTCTGACAGTCAAGGTGTGCAAACATCCAATTCCTTCTGATCCCATCTTTGACCATACAAAACACAATTACAATTTTTACAGTAGAATGCTTGCTCGGATATTGATGGTTGTTAATGTTAAAATATTTGTTTCCTCAATGTATGAGGTATATATGGTTGGGGATTAATTAAAGTGGTATTGGAATTTAAGGTTTTGTTACTGAAAGGGACTAGAAATTGTTTCAATTTTAAGGAAGTGTTTGATAATAATTCAGTTAGTGTAGTGTCAGATTTCTCTTCATCTGAAATTAAATCATGACTTAATATAGCATTAGTAATGGTCATGCTATTTGTGTGTGATAGTGTGTCTATTACAGTATTTTGATGACTTTAATGTGACAAATGTCTGTTGTTTCTTGAGAATTAAAGTCTAGAGATCAGATTTCTCTAGGGGTGTATTCACCTGCACTGCTGTTCATTGCATGAGTGAATGGCATGATCTGTAGGTATTACACAATTCCTACCTTCAACTATATGTCTGAATTGTTTGCTCAACATATATAACTAACTGTTCTCTGGAAAAGGTACTATACTTCGTTTGAGTTTAATCTTACTGAAAGAAATGAAATGGGTTTCCTTTTTTAATCTACCTGTTGTTCAATTATTGCTCCTACTGCTGTATGTATATGGCAAGGAAAATTTGTTTTCATTGTTGTTGATGTAATGAGAATTTAGTGAAGTTTGAAAGTTTAGATATGGCTGTATGGAAAGTGTGTTGTGATGTTTTTGTTTTTCTTCAGTAATAGGTTGATTAGCGGCAAAAGTTTAGATGACGGGTTTGGAATGAAACAGCAGTAAAGGTGAAATCTCATTTTGATTTATAATGTGTCAAAGAAAGGTGATTTGTCTGGTTTCAAAGGTGCATTTATATTGGTTTTGAGACCAAATTGAACTATAGTCTTTGGAAAACTTAATGTCCTTATGTTATTCAGTGTTTTTGATAAGTATATCTATGAATGGTGATCCTCTTAGGACTTGACCAGTTAACCTTTTGAAAGACTGAGCAGCATTTTTAAGTTCGAAAGGCATCAGGATGAATTCATATTATCCAGATGATGTCATCATAGCTGTTTTAGGGATATCTTCTGCTACTGGAATCTGGAAATATGTCTTCACTAAATCGATTTTTGAAAATACTCATGATCTGCGTAGCCCAACATGATAACAATCAGGAACAGTGGATGCATTTAACTTTCAAAACTCTACACAAGGTGAAAAACACTTTTAGGGACAAGGTGTAGAGGTGATGCGTAAGGACTGTCCGAAGCATGGATGATCCCTCCAAGTAACATCTTATTGAATTAATTTTTATATGTTGTATATAATTGATGTGAACACAACAATACTGGGTGCCTCATGATTTTTATATGGCATTTGCTTTCATGTTTTATGTTTGTGTTTTTAAAGGATTTTGTCATATCTTTGTATTGATTCAAGATCTCGATATATTCAGCACTATGACAGTTTGTTTCGCTGATTCTGGTGGACCATATTTGGTTCAAATTTCTGTGATTTGAATATTGGTTTTGATATATGCTAATAGCATATGTTTCCTATTTACAGACAGATTATAATGCACTAAAATGTTTGCAATCAGAATAGGTGTCTGCACATCAGCTTGTATGAATGACTAAGTCTAATCTTGACATATGCCAATGTTTAATATTAGATTTCTGTTACAGTAGGTATGTATTTGTGTTCTGTTTGCATCTTGTAACTTGAGAAGACTAGGGTCAGATTTAGACCCACATGGTGATGGAATAATGCCAACCACTGCTTTGATATCAACTAGGAACTTGTAACCGTTACTTTATTGACAACATAGAATAAGCAAATTTGTTTATGTGGGTCAGTCGAGGTAGTTGTAATTACTCACCAGTTTGCCCATTTCTTTGGTGTCTGTTGGTGCTAAAATGACATGATTAGATACATTTTTTTTTAATTTTTTTTTTTTTTATACCTTGGAATGTATGATGGTACCAGCAAATGTCTTTGGAGTGGGTGTTTGATTTCCCACAACTTAAACTAATTTGACATGGACTTTGGTTGTGGCTGTGTGAAAGATTTCTGGTTTTCCATTGTTACTGGTCTGGCAACATTTGCATTTATTTTTGTAGTTCCATCATTATTTTCTCCCAATGTTTATAATGGCAACTGATATCATTGCCGGATCTGGGTGTTAGTATATTGGGTCATATGACACAAAGATTTTATGCACTATGTCTGCTAATTTGTCTAATGACATATCGTTTATCATGGGCATCAGTATCTGAATTACAGTAGTAGGTAGGTTGTCAAGCTATAGTCGGTGCAGAATTGATTCTTACATGTCATTCCCTTCAAGATGGCTTTTCATGTGTCTGAGAATTTGGAAATGTGTTCTCACCCTTAAGTTAGTTAAATTGTAGCATTTGTTTGTCTGAATGACCTGTCCTTTTAATAATCACTGTTTTAAGGACATTGTAGGGGTCAGTGACTTTATTGTCTATCTTGGGGGGGCAAGGCTTACACAACACTGGTAAACTTAATTTTCTGTGACTGTATTCCCTTCGCAGTGAATATGGCCTGAAGTTGTAAGAACCAGTTTTTTTTTTTGTGTGCGTGTTAGTTTCATTGTAGGGTGGTAGTTGAAGTGCTGACAAGAAATTTTCACTTACGGGTGCTTCAGTGGTATCTTCATGTGAACTCATATTTGAAGGAAAATCTTCATGGGAGTGATTGGGTTGTTTGTATTAGTAGTAGTTTGTAGGTCACTGTTCTTAAGCTTGAAATCATGTTGGGCATCACCACTTGTGGGTCTCCTTCATTTCTCTTCCCCAGTCTATCTCTCTCTCATCTTTTCTTTTTATATTGTCCATGTAAATAAATAAAAAATAGAATACTGGTTTTGAGCAGGAACTCCTCCATTTGGTTGAATATGATTATTTTACCCAAAGAAAGCTGGAAGTGGGTGTATGAAGCCACAAACTCAAAGATGCATTTTGTCATTTGACAATTCCTTTGCTAAGCTGTTTACTTTGGAGTCCAGCAAATGTAAGAAATACGACATAAGTATCATTTTCTTTATTAGGGTTCCTATTTTCCTTAAAACATTTTTATTGCTAACTTTTTTTCAACATTTGTCAGAAAAACCACATCTCTATCACTTTCACTCTGTGAGGATATTGACCCACATTGACTACCATAAAAGAGACTAGTCAAGGTACCCTGCGTTGCCCAGATGTATATGGCTGCACTTCTATAACTGCACACTCTGTATACCAGAACCTCTCTGTCTAGAAATGTCTGCCTGTGTTCCCACTTGCATCATCATCCAGTGGTATACTAAGCTACTACCCCCACATCATCTTTTTTATGGTATGTCCTTTGCAAGTATTTGATTGTTCTTAATAAAAGAATTCCGTCAATAAAATCTTGTGTGGTTGTTGCTCGGGGTTAAATTGTTTCAATGATTTAGATATTCAGAAAATTTCCTATGGCCATAATAACTTTCAAATAGTATGGCATTGTTCACAAATCTAATAGTCAAACAAAAACAGGAATGAAGTGTCAGAGCTTGATTCAAGTGCAAATACATGAATACCTCTCCTCCTTCTTTGCACGTTTACTGCAAAACTGGGATTAATAAGAGGTTTTTTGGGAATTTTTCCCTTTTTAACACTTCAATAATCCTTCTCAATCTTTGCATCAAAGGTTGTTCGATGGCCAATGTTAGGATGGAATCAGATGAAGAAACTATTGGCTAAATGGCAAAAGCCAATTTTAGACCTGGTTTATTGCAGATTTCGTCCACTTAACTGAAATAATCTGAACCAAACATTCACGCAAGACACTTTGTATGTCATATATAATTTACATGGCAAATTTGGAAAGCATTGGATGAAAAATGAGGGATGTTATGGCCAAAAAACAGGCTTTTTGAACAGTTTTTCATGGTTTTTCATTATACATGGGAAAGCAAGCATGACTAAAACCCCATTATCTTATTTCTTGCACGATGGCAACTTTTTGTGGCATGTTTGAAGAAAATCAAATAAAAAATGAGCAAGTTATTAAAGTTTTTATTTTAAGTAGTATGAAAAACTTCATTTTTTTTGTTTGAAGACAATGTTGCAGGAAAACTATCAAGCACTTTACATAAACCACGTTTTGCATTACGTGCAAAGAACATCAGTTAAAATTTTGTTCATGTGTAACTTTGCCTTGGTTTTTGCAAAAAGTCATACTCACCTTCTGTTTTATCAATTCTTCTGCCAAACCCAGATGACCTGCAGATTGAAAAGTTGATCTTGGCCTATATTAATAAATTTTCAACATGTGTGTACAATTTCATCAAAATCGGTTGAGAATTGTGGACATGCATAAATAGCACACACACACACAACCATCTTCTATTTTATAGATATATATTAGATATTACATAGCAGTTCAGAAACTCTTTTCTTTGTTTCTAAGAATATATCCCCCTCTCTTAATAGTTTAAGTTTCTGGATGACATCTTTTGCTATTTTTTGTACCTTCAAATTTCTGTCCTTGCTTCATTTGACATCCCTAATATGTTGACATTTATGCATTCTGTGTTCTTACAGTTAATAATTAATCCTTTCATCTTGCATTCCATTACTATGTTCTTTAAAATTTCTTAGAGTTTTCTTTCTAAGTCTGCTACAGTCTCATCTGCATGTCTTATGTTGTTATGGTCATATATGCTGTTCTCGTAGGTTTTCTAATTCTCATAGGATCATCGCACTTTATTATAATTAAATAAATCTGGTGCAAAAACACATCCTCGTCTTACTCTTCTTTCTATTTTTATACACTCAGTGAACTTGTTTTCTACCTGCATGCAAGCTGTTTGTTCTCAATAGACATTATGGATTACTTGAATGTTTTTGCAATGTCAATCAGGTTTTTCTAGTATTTCACGTAGCTATTAACATTTCACCCTATAAAACACCATGGGTTTGCTTTTCAGTATGTATATTGCTCACTCTGATAACATTCTGATCATAAAATTAATAGCATAAAGATTATAATGCCAAAAATTTATCCTTATTTAGGATATTTTTCCCAAGAAAAAATGTCTGAGTATACCTCAAATGTAGAAATAAAGTACAATTTATGGCCAGATATCAAGATTAAATATTAATATTGTTGTATGTTAAATTTTAGCATCATTCAATGATCAGAATGTTCTATATTTTAATATCAGATGCCTCAGTACAAACCCAAACAGCTTTTAGCAGCACCCATATAAAATTCATTACCATTGAATAATTACATCATCATCTTCATATCAAATGTAGTTGGAGCTATTACTACTTCAGTTTAACTAGGACTGAAGTTATGACATTTAAAAAAAATATCAGTAACATTTATTTCCATAATAAAATCATTTTTATAGGACTATTTTTATTAAAAAAAATTAATTAATTGTCCCATTTTAATAATCTAAATATTAATAAGGATAGTAGTGAATGAATCACATGATTCATCCAGTGGTTATTGGACTAATTGCATTATTGAGCCAGAATCTTAATTGTTTTTTTTTATATCAAATTTCAATGAGATATTGAAGCCATCTAAAAACCATGAAAAAAGTGTAAAAGAATGACTCCATTGTGATTTAAGAGAGTTGATCTAACAACACCAATGCACATTCACATGGACTCTGGACTATGACCTATAAAGGCAAGTACCAAGCTCACAAGACACAGCAACACCTTTTTCTAACTACTACAAAAGTTATCTAGTTATATATATGCTCACACATTTTCTTATGAACTGAAAAGACTTCCATAAGCAGAAAAGGGAACAATTGATATAAAAACCTTGAAACTATTGTCATATTCATTCTTCAACAACTACACTGAGGATCTTCTTGTAATGTTAACCCAGTATTATTCTTTGGAATAAATTTACTTGTTAAACTTAAAATGATGTATTCAGTTTTTTCATCCACTTGTTAGAAATTGTTTTTCTCAATCAGAAATGTCAACTTTTCTATTTCCCTCTTACTACCACCTTTTTCTCTCTCTTACCCACTGCAAAGAACCATTTGCTATTATGATAATTCTCATCCCCTGTTAGTGGTATCTTAACATGCTATGACTTAAATACTTTCATTATATACCTATATTTATCTCACTACAAATCTAATATTTAAACTATTGAATCTGCTTCCCTCTTCAAATATGACCCTTGTTTTTCTTTCAGGTTTGTTGGCTTCTACTTTAATCCGTTGGATTCCTTGTTTGTTCCTGCCAGCAAGCTTTCAAGTTAAACCACATCAATTGTATATTCATTTTGGCTTATGCAAATAGTAACATTAAATAATAATTAGAGAACTGAACACTTGACTACTAAAGAAAAAGAAAAGCTTTCCATTTGCAAACTGTTACTGTTCATTGTTTCTTATTTCACAGGCTGTTGGCTAATAAGGATTTTGAAAAAAAAAAACACTTCAAGATGAACAGACATAGACGTCAGCAAAGGTAAATTACTCTTTATTTCTTTTAGTGACTAAACTTAAGTTACTACTGCTATATGTCAAATGGGATTGGAAAGACCGTTATGCCAATATTCGAAGTGGGAATGGAATACTTACCTTAAAAATCATCATTTAAGTTAAGCAATTCAGAAATATGTGGTTTTGTATCTTCCTTCAAACTTGCAATATTCTTGCAAGGATCAAAGGGATTCTGCCTCTCCAAGTTTGGTGTTTATTAGTGATGAGATGATAACAATATTTTTACTGATTCCAATACAATTCCAATACATATAATGATTAAAATTCATTATTTTCAGGTTCTACAGTTGGTTTAAGAAACTTGATGAACAAATATATTTATTAATAAAATTTTTAGTAGAAAAATGAATACAAAAGCTTATGAAATAAAGTTAAATATCCTTTTTGTTTAAAAGAATTGGGTTAGAGTTTAAATAATAAAGAGAACAATTTCTTTACATAAATCACTTAAGTACCTCACTACATTTGACATATTGCTTTACTTTGTTAATCATCAGAAACCTTAAAAAAAAATTCAAAACCACACATTTCTGGTTGGCATTGGGTACACTTGCCATAATTAGAGTCTGAAAATAATAAACATAGGTTAAAATTTAAATTTTTTACTGTTAGATAAAAATGTTTCTAGTTTTCTAATGAGTATAATTTGTAAAGATTCAGCTAATAATAGTTTGCTATTGTAAAATAAAAAAAAGGTCTATTTTATTTTGTCCAGCTTATATATTTTAAGTTTTAACAAGCAAAGGTGCCCTCTAAATATGCAGTCTCTTTAAAAAATTTTATATGTGGCATTTTTCAATGAATGGCCATAGGGGTGACAATTCCATTTAAGCATGCACTTAAAAAATAAGAGACACTCTATAATATATATATATATATATATATATATATATATATATATATATAATATTGTAACAATAATACTTTAAGGAGAAAGGCATCATCCTATGTATTATGGTTTAGCTCATGCATATATTTTGATAAAGTACAGAACAGGGAACAAAAAAATAAATGCATATTTTAAATTTGCTCATAGACATTTAATAAGTATTAAATATGAATTATCACAGCAACTTAATAAATAAATAATAAAGGGTCTTCAATCTTATCTAAAAAAAATTTAATCAATAATAAGTTTAAGTCAATAATAAATTTCTCACAATTAAAAATTTAATAATTTTTAAAAATAATTAAAAAGTGTTTTATTTTTGTCAAAAGAAAAAAATGAGTAAAAGTGCAGCAATACGGTTAAAACATATCCCTTGTTTGTTTTTTTTATTTTTTTTTATTTTTTTTTTTTTGTTTTTAAAGAAATACAAGCAATTTTAGCAAACTTTACAATAAAGTTTTTAAAAATTTTAGGAAGTTGAAAGCTAAATAACGCTGATAACCAAGGTACGAGATTCGATTGTTACAAAGCATTAAAATACAAATTTGATTAAAAATGATTAAAATCTTCAGTATCAGTCTCTTTGAGTGAACCTAAGTACATATTGAGATCACCACAGATCTTAGATCAAAGGCTCCTTCTTGACATTAAATTCAGTTCAAACTACCTCTGGTATTTTCTGGCTTAAACCTTTAGAGTCTCCTGGGACATATGTGTCCCACAGTTGTTTTCAACACATCTTGTGGGACATAATTGTCCTGAAAACACATTGATATGGGATAAAACGGATATAGTGTCCCATTGTTATATTTATAATCATACATTCAACAATATTATTTTTCTAAGTCAGTCATTTAGATATGCCTACTGAAGCAAACAATAATATTTTTTGCTGTAGACATCAATTACACGAATGTGGACTTGAAATGGTTAAATTATATACTACACTAGAAAGTGGCATAAATGTACAGTGAATGTGCATTTTAATAACTTTGATATTTTCTTTGTTTTGTTAGAAATTGACTAATTAAGACTTGTCTGTTGATTTTATATTTTTGAAGGGCCCAACGATTACCCGGCCATGGTTTGCATCGACACAGAAATGGCGATGAGTTAACAGTAGCCAGGTTACAAGAATTGCTCACTGAGGATCCAAACACAATTACTTTCAGTCTGAGTTCAAGCCAGTCTTCCCTCGAGAAACTTCTCAACCAACCTTTTGACTATGGCTTCGCAGAATTGTTTGTAAAAGTTCTTAAAAAAAGTATGAAAAGTGTTTCCTTAACAGAAAAGAATAATGAAATTCTTTCATTACTTCTGCATACAAAGTTCCCTTTGTATATTTCTCAGCTAATTGCAGGAATCAATCTTTCCAGTGAAGGACTTGTTGAATTTTTAAAGAATATCGTGTATATCTTGAAGGCAATTCTCAGTCATAACCCGAGTGAGTATATGAACACCCTTCAAATCATTGGTGCTATGTCTGTAATCTTATATGAATTTTCTGACAGAACTGATGACAATCTGCAAAGAAATTATAAGGAACTTCAAGATTTATTGCAGGTATTAATGAAGAAAGAAAGAAAGCAAGAAACTGAAAACGTTTTATCTTCAACTGAGTTGCCCCCTGATGACTTTAGAGATGTTCCACTGATGCCAGCTGCACAGGAAATTCATTCAAAAGAAAAAATATTTCTACGAAAAAATAAGGTGAAAGGTTCTTATGATAATGTTGACCACTATTTGGATGTTCAGTTCCGCCTGATGAGAGAGGACTTTTTCAGTCCATTGCGAAGTGGCATTCAACAATACCTTGCCTTGAAAAATGAGCAGAAACGCAAGCGTATAGATGATCTATGCATTTACAATCAAGTGCATATTTTATATTCAGTGTGTACACTTGAGGGCATTGCCTATAAAGTGTCATTTGATACGCCATACCAACGGATTAATTGGGAACAAAGTAAGCGACTTCTCTATGGTTCTCTTGTTTGTCTGACATCAGATAATTTCCAGACTATTTATTTTGCCACAGTTGTTGATAGAAAGACAAGTGAATTGAAAGAGGGATTAATAAATCTCCTCTTTCTGTCTAATTGTGAAGATATTTCACGTCTCTCATCAACAACTGCTTTTATTATGGCTGAAACAACAGCTTATTTTGAAGCTTATCGTCATATCCTGATAGCCTTAAAACAAATAACAAATGATAACATGCCATTTCAAGATTATATAATTAATGGCAGTTCCAATGTGAAAGCACCTAAATATCTTATTCAACAGAGTCAAGTTAAAATGGAGCTTGCCTGCTTAAATGAGGACTGTAAATTGCAATATTCTTCTGTTCAAAAGGTTGTCAAAATTAAGGAAAAGCTGACAAAAAGTTTGACTGTGGACATTTTGCATGACTCCTGGCCATGTGCAGAAGCTTTAAAATTAAACGATTCTCAACATCAAGCTTTACAAAATGCTCTGACTAAAGAGTTCTCCCTAACTCAAGGTCCACCTGGCACTGGGAAAACATACATTGGCCTGAAAATTGTCAAGGCTCTCTGTTGTAACAGCCACATATGGCAGGCAAATAGAAAAAGTCCCATGCTGATTGTGTGTTACACAAACCAAGCCTTGGATAAGTTTCTCGAAGGAATAGCCAGTTTTATGGAAAATGGTATTCTTCGTGTTGGAGGTAGAAGCAACAGTGAAGTCCTCAACAATTATCTTTTGAACAACATAAGAAAAAATTATAGGATTAATAAATCTTTCTCTAGTGAATTTATAAGAAACAAACATGCAGCAATAAGTGAATTGAAAAATGTAAAATTACAAATTGAAGAAATAATGAATCAAATTAAAGTGACTAAAAATGGAATTCTTCATGAGGACATACTTGAAGAACATATGGGACACTTTTATGAATGGCTGAGAGATAGCTTTCAAGATAATTATGTCAGTCAAACAAACAGGAAGATTTCTTTGATGACTGAATGGCTAGGCTATGGAAACATTGAGGTTTTGGAGATAGATCCTGACAACGAGGATGTAGAAGCAGATGATGATCTGCACGAAGGTTTAGTTGATGAAGATGAAGTTCAAGTATATACAGAAATAGATTTCATTCAGCAACATCGTATGGTGGCAAATGATAGATTGGATGAAGAAATTTTCATCAAGGATGATGATGATGAAGTTTTAGCATTGAAACTTAGTGACCTTGATAGAAGGAAAAAAATCAATCAAGATGGTTTTCAAAAGACCAAGCAAGATATAAAAAAACAAAAACAGCAGTTGAAAAGAAACTTGAATTCTAATATTTTGTTGACAGATGAAGAAGTTGACCAAATTCATTACCATGACTTATGGCTGATGAAAAAGGAAAAACGATGGAAACTTTATCACTTTTGGGTTGCATCTTATTGTCAACAACTACGAGATAAAATTGTTCAAAAAGAAATCCAGTATAACATTGCCTCCCAAGCTTTTAAAGAACTCCAACGTTATGAAGATGGGGAAATAATGAAAAATTCCCTCATCATTGGAATGACAACAACAGCAGCTGCCAGGTACCATACCTTACTGCAAGAAATTCAGCCCAAAATCATAATTGTAGAAGAAGCAGCTGAAATTTTGGAGGCCCATATTGTTACATCCTTGAATCCAATGTGTGAACAATTAATCTTGATTGGGGACCATAAGCAACTTCGTCCCAATCCAAATGTATATGAATTGGCTCGCAACTATAACTTGGAAATCTCCTTGTTTGAACGAATGGTTCTGAATGAATGTCAAGTGAAATCTCTCTCGTATCAGCATCGCATGCGACCGGAAATTTCTCAACTGCTGCATACAATTTACCCAGACTTGCAGGACCATTCATCTGTGAAATCATATGAAGATATCAAAGGACTTAAAACCAATATCTATTTCATTCAACATAATAATCCTGAACGAACAAATGCAGAATCTATCAGTTACAGTAATCCTCATGAGGCATATTTCATTGTAGAATTGTGTAAATATCTTCTGAAACAGGGTTACAACAAATCTCAAATTACAGTTCTAACAACCTACACAACTCAGCTCTTCATGCTTAAAGATTTAATGAAAAATACAATTTTTAAAGGGGTAAAACTGACAGTGATTGACAATTACCAAGGAGAAGAGAATGATATAATATTACTTTCTTTGGTAAGAAATAATGAAGACAGAAAAATTGGATTTTTAAAAAGTGATAACCGAGTTTGTGTAGCTCTGTCCAGAGCTAAAATTGGTTTTTATGTGATTGGGAATTTTGAAATATTTTCTGAACAGAGCAAATTGTGGAATAGCATTTTGTTGATGTTAAAATCCCAGGAGTTGGTTGGTCATGCACTGACACTTTGTTGTGCAAACCATCCAAATCGTAACGTTCAGGTCAGGTCTTATTCAGATTTTGCACAAGCTCCTGAAGGGGGTTGCTTAAAGCCATGTGAAAGTCGTCTTAAATGTGGACACACATGTAAACGCCTCTGTCATCCAGTTGATGACCATGATGAGTACGAATGTGTGGAAAAATGCACCAGGACTGCACCCAACTGCCCAGATAATCATGAATGTGTTCATGTGTGCTCAGAGAAATGTACACCTTGCATGAAAATGCTGCCCAAAATTATTCCAAATTGTAACCATCAGCAAATGATGGCCTGTTCTGAAAACCCAAACTTATTTAAATGCAAAAAAGCCTGTGAGAAACTTCTGCCATGTGGTCATCAGTGTATGGAATTATGTAGTGATTTTTGTACCTATGAATGCATTGTTTCTGTCTCCAAATCATATCCTTGTGGACATACTGTGAAATTGCCTTGTTATTTGCAATCATCTGTCTGTCCTGAAGCATGCAGAAAGCGTTTGGATTGTGGCCACCAGTGCAGTGGTACTTGTGGAGAGTGTTCTGAGCGACGGATCCATTCCCTCTGCTCTGAAGGGTGTCGGCGACAGTTAGTTTGTGGTCACCAGTGCCAGAATAAGCAATGCAATGTTTGTTCACCTTGTCTGAAACCTTGTCAGAATAGATGCATTCACAGTAAATGCATGGATCTGTGTGGAAAATTGTGCACGCCTTGCAAAGAACCATGTGAATGGCGTTGTGATCATTATCAGTGTAATAGATACTGTCATGAGTCTTGTGATCGTCCTAAGTGTGATGAGGCGTGTTTGAAACATCTACCTTGTGGTCACCTGTGTGTTGGATTGTGTGGTGAAAAATGTCCTCATTTGTGCCGTGTGTGTAATAAAGAAGAATTGACAGAAATCTTTTTTGGCACAGAGGATGAAAAAGATGTACACTTTGTAGAATTAGAGGATTGTGGGCATATTTTTGAGAAATCTGGCCTTGATGAATGGATGTCCCAAGAAACAGCTGGTGAAATCCAGCTAAAGTTTTGTCCAAAATGTAAAGTTCCAATCAGACGAAATTTACGCTATGGACAGATTATCAACAAGACATTAATGGACATAGACATGGTTAAAAGCAAAATGATTGGGGATAGACAAAAAATCAATGAACTGATTAGGGAGATCAAAAGTGATCTTTACAAAGTACCTAAAGATTACCGGAGTCAGCTTCAATATGAATGTTGCCGTTCACAAAATTCTCTGACAACTTTGTATTATTGGCATTCATTTAGTCAGCGAATTAAATTTCTTTTGTTCCTTTTTGATTTAATGACGGAAGATATTTTGAAAGAGGATTCTTCTCTGCAGAAGCACTTTGGGGATTTATCACAGTGGTTTTTGAACCATAAAAATCCCTTTTCTGAAACTGAATTGACAGAGATTGAGACAGAAATGGAACGTATTAGAAAAATTCATAAATTTTACAAGGTCAAAATAAAATTTATGCACGAATTAAACATCAAACACTTGATAGAACAGGGTCTGCAAATGCTGAAAACTGAAGATTATTCAAAAGTGAAAGATAAAATTTCTGAAATAGAGAAAGATCTTTCTAAATTAATTCCTATAATTTCAGAAAAAGAAAAAATTGATATTGTCAAGGCAATAGGACTTACACCTGGCCATTGGTTCAAATGTCCAAATGGTAAATTTTCACTTTTCTGCAATATATAATATTCTGTATTATTTTTGACACAAAATCATCTTTGTATATTAATGTAATTAATGAATCATTTATTCTGATAAAATGTTTAATAATAAAATAATTTATTTGTAAAAAAGAAGTCAAACTTTTCAAATTTGGAATTAGAATATTGAAAATAATTTTTCATTCAGTTATGACATCCTTTTCAAATTGAATCTTATTTATATAAAAGATAATCTATGATGCAACACATGGCATTTAATTTTTCATTTCATACACCAATATTTTTGCATCGAGTTGGGATCGTGTTTTTATTTTTTTTTTCAGAAATATTTGGAAGTTAATTGGCTTAAAAATCTTAGATTCTAATAACTCTCCAATCTATTCATATAATTCCATTTAAAATGAACACATTTTGTCCCTATCAAAAAGATAATGCTTTATGAATATTTACTTGCCTTTTGCATCTGTTTCAATCTGCTTTTGTGTGTATTTCAGGTCATATCTATGTGATAGGTGAATGTGGTGGGGCAATGCAACGCTCTACATGTCCAGAATGTGGTTTGGCTATTGGGGGAGTGAACCATGCATTGGAATCCGGTAATACCCTTGCATCAGAAATGGATGGAGCTCAATATGCTGCCTGGTCTGATCAAGCCAATATGGAAAATTATGTTTTTGAAGACATTTAAATTTTGAATCCTATATATGCTTTGTCTCCAAAGAATGTTTCTTAAATAGAAAATGCTGCTAATAGCAATGTACAACATTAAGTGAGCCATTTCAATCTGTTTCTTCCTCAACTGTTGGAGCATCATGATCTTTTTTTCCTAATCCTTCAAAATATTCAAGACCTGAATGTTTTGAGGATTTTAATTAAATTTTATAAAAACAGAAATGTCTAAACCGCAAAATAAATCAAATATTTTTCCAGAATGAAAATAATTGTAGATAACTGAAAAAGCAGTTAATACAAAAACCTTTCACAAGTGGACATAAAAAGACAACTTCTAAAAAGCTATATCACCAATAAGAATTTTATCGAATTAATAATGAAGCTTATTTTGAATTAATCATAAAAATAATGTTACTCTTTACTTTGCAAATATACTTTATATTTTTAATGTTAACAGTGCAAAAATAATGCTTTTTTTTCTTATTGTTAATCTAATGTTGAAAATTTATGAATATACATTATTTTTACTGCCCAACCTCTGCAAATAGCAGAGGTTTTCAGTTTGTAATTTGCCTGTAATGTTTTATAGACATATATTGGTATATTATTAATACATGTGTGTGTATTAAACTGAGGTTTAATATTTCTTTAAAATACTGAAAAAGATAAACATAATAATATACATATAATTGTTATAAGAAATATCAATTTTACTTTAAAATAAATTTACATGTAGTAAAAAAAGGCAATATCAATGTATTCAAATCATCGGTTAAGATCAATTAAAAAAAATATTTTTTTAGTTTTTTTTCTTTCTGAAAATTTTTTTCACAATGAATTCATTAAAATCATTCATAAATCAAACATGTCCGAATTTATTTTAAGTGATAGTTTTATTTCAGAGAAAAACTAAATGACAAAAAAAAACATCAGTTTCACTTTAAATTTTGTGGGTGATTATTTGCCTTTACACCATTATATCAGTGTGCATTTTGTTTTTAATTATATAGGAAGCTTTTAAGAAATATAAGGTAAAAAAAAAAGATATTGCAAAATTTTTAAATAAAATATAAATTGATCGTGTAGTTTAATTTATTTCCTAGAGTAATATTTTTTCAAACGTTCTATTAAAATGTCTGAAGAAAAATGCAAAATAGAAGAGATATTCTTTCTAATCTTGGAGCATCTGTTGCTAAATGCTTTTCTCTCAGATTTATGGGCCTTTTTAACCCAGGCTTTCATTTTTAAAAAGTTATAATTGATAGGCCTAAAATTAAACATGAATGACACTGAAGGTATTAATTAAAAAGCTTGTCTGTTTAGGAGTTGATGGCAAGATTAATAACAAAACTTTGCTGTATATAGCAGGGGAAATGGTGACATTAAACTAACAATAGAAAGTGTCACAGAACACCATTTAAAAATTACTCAAGAGACAGGAAAATACCTGACTTTATAGAGTAGTTCCAACTACAGGTGTCACTGGTGTTCTAACAAATGAAGATTTAGTGTTTTGGAAGAATTTGATAGTATGGACAGCCTTAAGGATGTTCTTCTGGACAATACGAATACTGGATGTAAGGCAGAAGTTCCATCGAAAAATTACATACAATTATCTGTTCATTACATCAGAATGACCTACCATTCAGAGCTGTTTTTAAATATGCTGATGGTACAAGAAGTTAAACCTCCTCTTACAAGCGCACTAGACAAATGTGTGAAAAAGATTATCATGACTTGCCACAAGTAGAATTTGTGAAAACAGAATTCTAAGTAAAGACCAAAGGTAAAGTTACTCTATATTTGCTGCCTGCAAAATTGGACCATTAAGTAATGCAAGATGGCTAACTTTAGCAACCAGGTTAATGTGTATGTGGACCAGAGGTAGATACCCTTCAAAACTCCAAAGAGAGATATGATTATATAAATATTTGGATCAAATTAGTTTTCATGTAATATAATTTTTTTAAAATAGCAAACAAACTTTACTGTTGAAATAATAGCATTTTCAATCAAATATTGCCAAAATGAATGGCATTTTAAGCACATTTTAATTGCCAATTTTTTTATTACATTTCCTCAGATGGGGGTTAAAAGTTAGAAATCTAAAATTTTATGTCAGTTTTTATCTCATTAAGTTACAACTATCTCAACTTGTTCAAAGTTGACTTAAGAAAAATTGACCTACACTAATATATATATATATATATATATAATGCCTTTACTAATTTTCCCCTATTTTAATCACTATGCAAAATCTTTTTAAGTTCCAGATTGAACTCTGAATAGTAAGAAATGAAAACCACTCAGTTTGCATTTTTTTCTTCTTTTCAATCTACTGTCTATAGTAATTGTAACAATTGTAATATTTTTTCTATTTCATAACAGTCTTCATTCCTCAAATGTACATGATTTACATTTGTACTATTCACAAGGTTAACTTTTAGCAGAAACTGAAAATTTCTTTTTCATCATGATGGTTAGTATATTTTATTGATCTGTGACTTATTATTTATTATATATAAAATAAACCTACATGGGAAAACAATACCTTGACCTTTTTGCCACTTTCCACTACTTAGAGCAAAAACATTTCTAAAAAAATTGATGTTCAGATGGGACTTTTTGATAATCCTTGTTCCTGAGCCCGATTATGGCAATGAAGTGTCTGGTTCAGGGTAATAAAAGGAAATATTCTGGAAAAAAAGGATTTGAGAAAAGACCTCCTTCTCTGAATTATTTTCAACCAACCAGAAATGTGAAAGCCAAATATACATCAATATTTGAAACCTGTGACAATTTTTGAAAGGTGGCTTAGGAGCTACCCAGCACAAATATAAGGGAAGCAGCCATCTGGTTTATTTACTATTTTTTGTAGTAGAGCTCAGCTTGAGTAGCTACAACAGTTGGGGTCAGTAGATCAATTACTTTTCAGTAGTATGTTGTGAAAGGAGGACATAGGATATCATACAAAACTTTAAAACCGATAATTTTGAACATGTATACCTGAAACAAACCCACCAGGTTGTCCTCAGAGGTTGAAGACAATTTACTCGTGCAACTATAATTCTTCAAGTCTGTATGGACTTCTACAATTTTACAATAACCGGCATTCACTTGACATGTCATTCAACAACAAACACTTCTGCTGCTACATTGAGCTATCAAGTCAGTATAGCATAGAAAAATTAACAACACCTTATGAACTTTGCTGTCACTCTTTCCCTCTCTACTAAGAACGTTTTTAATAATATAATTCTCTGCTTTCTTATGAATATTTTTCTTGTATTGAGCTTAATTTTATTTTAGGCACCCAAAATAACATTTTTCAATAACTTCTTTTCACATAAATTACTGTAAATAAACAAATTCTTTCTATTTTGACTTCACAAGAATTTATTATTGCATGCCTGAAGAGATAACTAATCGATTTGTTTGTTATGCACAAAATTACTAACATCAAATGTTTGTTGGCTATATCTGAGTAGTCAACAAAATTTGTATCTGAAAATAAAAGCCACCAGTACTTGATCTGTTTTTCTTGGATAGTTTGGCAATATATGGGAAAGGCATACTGAAAGATATGAAAATTACAAATTTTAAAAATACATTGTCTTGTAGAATTTTTTTTATATAAATGTGTGTGTGTGTGTGTATGTATATATATATATATATATATATAAGAATAGGATTGGTGTATACGGAATAAATTCCAATAACCAACAATTACTATTCTTAAAAGAGTGCTCAATACAGAGTAGAGCAGATATAATTATTTATTTAAAAATTATAACATAAATATGTTATAAAATATTTTAATAAGTGGTTAGAATTAAAATTAAAAGTAAAAAAAAAATTACCAATTTTAAAATCTAAATTTAAGCTCTATTAAGTTTAAAATTATAAAATTATTGAGGAGAAAAGAAAAAATACATGTTATTCAATTTATTCTTTCATTGAAAATTATGTTAGAATAGATGTTAAGATTGACTGGTCTTCTTGACAAAATGGATACATTTTAATTCCAAGTGTGGGAGTGGGGTGCTAACCTCTCATGTAATACAATACAAACACACTCAGATTATAATATATAAGCACCCAGACATATTTAGATATATGCAGACACAAAAAGGTGATGAGACAGGAAATATCTCCATGGCCCTTTATAAAAAAAAAAACAAAGAAACTGAACACACACATACATACACAATTAAATGTGCATGCATTTTCTATAGACACCGATAAATACATGTACACACATCCACATACATTGCCCAAGACAGTCTGATACAACAACCAAGAAATATTCAAGACTGAAAGTGTTACTAAATGAATTCTAACCACTTATTAAAATATTTTATAACATATTTATGTTATAATTTTTAAATAAATAATTATATCTGCTCTACTCATTTATATAAAAAAATTCTACAAGACAACGTATTTTTAAAATTCGTAATTTTCATATCTTTTAGTATGCCTTTCCCATATATTGCCAAATTATCCAAGAAAAACAGATCAAGTACTGGTGGTGTGTGTGTATGTATGTATGTATGTGTGTGTGTGTATATATATATATATATATATATACATACTGTTTTTCTTGGATAATTTGGCAATATATGGGAAAGGCATACTGAAAGATATGAATATTACAAATTTTAAAAATACGTTGTCTTGTAGAATTTTTTTTATATGTATATATATATATATATATATAAAGTATAGGATTGGTGTATATGGAATAAATTCCAATAACCAACAATTACTATTCTTAAAGGAGTGCTCAATACAGAGTAGAGCAGATATAATTATTTATTAAAAACTATAAAAATTATTTTAATTTCAAATTTTATCATATAATTTAATACTTATTGGTTACAATAAATTCTATTTTAGTATAACCCCAACTTTAAAGCTTTTAATAGCTATTATAACCTTACTTCATTGTCAAGTTTTTTGAATTCTCGTATACTTGTATTTTGATTGGTCATTCCAGCTTATGTAACAGTGTTTTCCCCTTGCAAAGGATCATTAATTAATTTGAAAGTTTTAAAACCCTTTATTCTACATTCAACATCATCACTTGATAAGACACTGGAGGTGTTAAAACAAAATGGCTATTTTTGTAGTGATTTTATAACATATTTATGTTATAATTTTTAAATAAATAAACAAAAACAATTAAAAACATGAATATTTAAACAATGTTAAATCTGGCAGAAAAATAACTTACTGTAAATATTTTTCTTCTACCCTGAGAAACACCAAGGGAGACAACTCAGTCAAATTTTTTAACTTTAAATTTGAAAATAGTAACGTTTGAACCAAACGAATACAAAATATAAAAAATAATTCTATTGAAGAAAATGATTGAATCTTCATTATAAATAAAGCATGTTAACAAAACATGTCAACTCTTCCAGGTTTAAGGCTTTTGTGATTTTGTCTTTGATGCCTGCAATGAAATTTGAGCACATTGCTGGTGCCACCATTGCAAGAGCAACATTTATATAATTTTCTAGGGTCTGGAGTCTATGCACAAGGTTAACTCTCCTCTCATTAGAATTTCCTCTTCAGCTTTGAAAATTGACCAGACATTTTCAATTGGATTCCTCCTCATCTAAAACTGACTCGATTTTTGATTGGCAAGGTGTCAATGACAATAATGACAGATCAACCATACTTTTCCTTGTCTTTTTTACCAAAATCACATGCCAAAAGTTATTTATGTATGATCCCCACCTGACTTCACTGTAAATTAGGCCCAAGTTGCTGACACTGCTTATTAAATGTATATTGGCACCTTTTGATGCTGCTGCAATTGTGCTGCACTTTGTACCTCTTCGAGAGCCCCTTTCACTCCTTGAAATGGATATTGATTGAAGTTTGTTTCATTCAGGAAGAGGATTGGCAAGTTCTGGCCTTAAAATGCAAAGAGTTCCTACACAAACCTTTTTCTCTTTTCTTTATTCTCTAACATGTTTGCTGTTTCTGGATTGAATCTGACACTTTTCAGGTAGCAATGTAAAGTCTCTTTGGACAATTTTAAATTGAATTTATAGTCATTGGTGTCAATTCACTCATTAAGCATTATTTGGGGTTTTCTTCAATTTTGTTCCACATAAAATCTTTGCACTGATTTGACACTTTTCTGAACCTTTGTCCACCTCTAGATGCTTCCTTTTCACCTTGGGATACCCACCTGTAAGCAGTTTGTTGAGATTTTGACCGCCAATCTCCATTTGATTTGTAGTCGGCCAGAATTTGAGTTTTCTTTTTTCCATTTTCATTCTTGTATGATCTCACCATATTGAATTTTAAATTCAGTTTTTAAAAACAAATTTAACTTTGAAATTTAAATATATACAAATTTGATTGGTTAATTTTTTTTTTTTTCATTTTTTTTACTCAAAATAAATCAAATTATTTTAAAAGTTAATGAAAAGGTATGGTACTGGACTTAAATTCATAAAATCTAAGTAACATGAAGAACTCATCCAAACAGTTGTCATGCAAGTATAAAAAAGGCACAGGGAGGCAACTTTGTGAAAGAGTGACCATTTATTGTGAGGATTGGTATAGAGTTTGGGATAATGAGGTAAAGGGAAAAGAGTAGCTAGTACAGGTACTGAATTGCCAAGAGGAGAAAACATAGCTGGCGCCAACAAAACTGGATATAAGTACCTTGGTATTCCAGAGTTGAATGACCTTGGGAAATAGAAGAAAGAACTGATTACAAATACATACATGAAAAGTTACAACTTCTGAAGTCAAAGAAATCCTGTAATTTTATAGCTGCCATTAATTCCTAAATTGTATCTGTCATAAGGTATAGTGGTTGAGTGAACACAGGTGGAATTACAAACTTTGGACAGAAATAGCTGAACACTGCTTTATGAGAATGGTGCCCTGAACCAAATGTCATAAGACTATCCACTCCACACAAAGGAGGTACATTATTTATTGCCATTGAGGTGTGTGTAGCAAGTGAACAAAGGTAAACAAGTGCCTGATGAAATCCAAAAACCTGGCAAAAGAGAGCATCAAGAACAATGGAGAATACAGAGAGATGCTACTTCATAGACATTTTGAGAGGGATATCAAGCCTATTTAAGGATCCATGGCCTTAGTTTTTATATTCAAGAAAATATCCCAATTGATGTGCTTTCAACTTTCATTATTTCACTCTGTTAATTATCTCTTTATCACTCTCCTTCTCAGGACTAACAAAATGTCTGACAATATAAAAATCTCTGTCTCTCTCTCCCTCTCTCCATGCATCTGCAAAAAGTTTTGGTGATTTTAATGCTCATCACTTCAAGTGGCTTAAACATTCTAATGTTGCTTGTATTTAAACTTTCAGTTTTTCTGTTGCACAGTTTCTCAGACAAATAGTGGATTTCTCTACTCATTTCCCTAATAAATCTGATAATATTCTTCTTTCTTTGATTTGTTCCTTACCTAGCCTTTGTCAGCAATACAACTCTGCTCTCTTGGCAATTCAGATCACACTGTAGAATCTGTTGATATTTGAGTCATCTATTAGAAAGGAACCTGCTATTCACAAGACTTCTTTCTGTTAACAGCATACTGACTGGGATTAATTTCATGACATTCTTCAGGATGCCTCTTGGATTAATATTCTTAACCTTCCCTTTGAGAATTGTGCCACAGAGGTTTTTTCTTGGGTTAAAGTTGACATCGATGCTTTTGTACCTTCTTAGAAATACCAGGTGAAAATAAATCTTCTCTTTCGTCCACACTAGCCTGTTCAGCCCCTAGAGCCCACATGGGAATCACTTTTTCTAGGTGTCCCAACATGATCACAACAAATGCCTCTTCGTGTCTGCTCATTTGTAAATGTGTCCTTAAAGAGGCTAAGTCATCTCCTTGCTGACAGAATGAGGCACCATTGAATTGAAGTGTTACATAAACATAAATAAAGCACAATGTTTTGCCTGTAAATTCTCTTCAAATTCTACTCTTTGCCTGACTTTCCTCACAGAACTGAATCTCTATTGAGTGATATGCATATAAATCTGTCCATAGTTACTGCTATCATCTTTAAACTGGATCCTCACAAAGCATGTTGACTTGATGGTTTCCCTGTAATAGTCCTTAAGAAATCTGCTCCTGAACTGGCTTCTGTTCTTTCTAAACTCTATAATAAATGTCTTGCATATTGCTTAACGAATTCAGAGTTGATTAGAGCCTCTAATACTTTGCCAAAAAGAGGTAAAAGGCTAATACACTGATAGAAGCACCAGATGGTCCACCTGAGTTCTTAAAGGCTGGAGCTACAGAAGAGGATTTCCAACAAGCAGGAAAACAAGTGCTTCTTGCTGATCAACTGCTGATGTATTGACAATTATTCCCGAAAGAGTCTATCAAGCTTTAGATAAGATTGCTGAAGCTTGTGTTGTTGCTTTGGACACATCTCCAAGGCATTTGACATGCTAGTCTTCTTCACAGGTTGAAAGGTTATGGTATTTCTGGACACATTTTTGTACTGATTGTCTTCCTTATTAAATTATGAAATGAAAGTTGCTTGAATGGTCACTCTTCTAGATCTTTTTACATTAATGCAGATGTCCCACTGGGGCTCTGTCCTTGAACCTACATTCTTATTTTTCATCAACAATCTTCTTGATGTCATCCATTACCAACTCTGTATGTATGCTGATGATACAACTATTTACTCCTGATTGGTTCAATATGGTCAAATTAAGCTGATCACAAAAATGACCTACAATCTGTTATTAGCTAGAGCAAGAAATGGTTTTTCAATTTTAATGCTTTCGAAATAAAACTGCTCTCTTTAGTTGTCTGAGAAAACTCTTTTTGCCTTCCATGAGAATGGCTGATGCTAACCTCCAAGTGATTGATTCATTGTGCCTTCTCAGACTAATGCTTTCTGCTGACATGAAGTAGAAAGATTATATTGAATCAATTGCTAGAACTGCTGCTAGGAAAGTTGGTTCACTGTCATGCTAGACAATTTTTCTCCCCAGAATCTATCTTACACATTAATAAGTCTACTATTTTTCCTTCCTTTGAATATTGCTGCCATATCTGGTCTGGTGCTCCTGCCATATATATCTAGAGATTCTAATTTTATTTTTTATACTACATTAGAAGTATCTTTTTTAGCTTAATGATACTTTTGAGTTTAATACATTTCTTTTATTTTTGTATTATTTCTGTACCTATTTGATGTCAGGAAATATCTGATTGCACCCAATGTGATTATTTTATAATTATTCTGAATTTAAGAGTTATTGAATTATCATATATCATATTACCCTTCCGATAGGGATAAGTAGTCAAAGGCAGTAGTTCAGAATTATTCCTTTTTTGAACATTGTAGGGTCAGTCTCCCCAGATCAAAAGTGAAAAATTAAAATCCAAGTGTTGTGCCCACAAATACAAAATTAACGCAATGAAATGATTTTTTAGCATAGGCAAAAAGGAAAACCAGATTGAAATAATCATATATTTATGTACACATTAACATTTGTTTTTACATGGTATTGTGTGACTACCCACCTCTGCAACTCGTTGCACAAAGATATAGACACCACGTCGTAGAATTTCTGTGCGGCGGATCGAGCGAGAGGCAGGCTCACAGGCAAAAGAAAAACACAACTACAAACTTGGGTAGGACGAAAAGAGGAGGGAAGGCGTGTGACCTTTTTGTGGACGACTAACTCCGGGCTGACTCTCGGCTGGCAAAAAAATATATATCTTAACTAACAATGTCCGGCTGCTAATGGGTCGCTCTTCGATGTTACGTGCTCCGGCCTAAATCAACCTTCCTCGAACCTAAAGTAAGTCTAACTCTCTCGTGGCCCAAAGCGCTCCCGTATATATGCAGAATCCTCTTTCATCATTTCCGGACAAGGGACACCCACGAATAAACCCATAACTTTTTCATGACCATTTCTCTCTTTGAAGAAAGTGGACATAAAAATATTTCTTAGCCTAGCTGACTCCGATTCAGGGACATTAAATTCAAACCCTTTTAAGTTTTGACCAGAGCTGGTCTTTTTCCTATCTTCGTATTTTGACAAGTACTTAACACTTATCTACCCTTTTCGCCATATGTCCAAAACATGTTTTTATCTAGATTCCTAATCTAATCATTTGGTCTTGAAGTTTGATGCCCAGGTCAAATCTAACTAATCTTCTCGCACATATGTGTGCGCGCGCACGCACACACACGCGTGCGCATATCCAACTCATAGTGTCACAGTATACATTGTGTTTGTTCTGGTTGTAAAAATTAAAGTTCAAATGTTCGACAAAATTTTCCACTTGTTAAAGGGTACTTCGTGAAGTGATATGCTTTGGTCAATATAAAGTGTGTATAAATGTGCATATGTCTGATACACATTCTAACAGAGTGTATGCGTGGCTGCCGACTAAATGTGTATGGACGGTGACGTACATTAGTAGAAACGTATGTGTGTGTGTGTGTGAATGCTAATACGTGGAATCTGATTACGGTGGTTCCAAAAGAAAATGGACATACAGATAAATGATCAGACTTATTTTTTTTTCCAAGGTTATTAATATTTCTTTCAGTTGTGTGAATATTCTTTTGAATGGTGTGTAGTCATAGCTGATTGGGGTATTGTCATGATAACAAGAGAATTCAGGTCGAGTGTTTACAGATCCAACCACCTGTCATCGACGGGTGATCCACGTCCAGCTGCTGACTGGGTTTTTGCTGTCTTTTTATTGCCCCTGAAATTGGTGTATATATAGTTATCCTGATCACGTGATTGCTTCCAAGCGAAATCTCTTCGTTTACACCAGATAGCAACCAGGTCATTTCGAGTTCAAATGTACAGATGTAGTCGGAAGCGTAGCACGTGACTGTACTGTCCAATAAAATTCCAGAAACTACTTATTTAATTTTGGGTCCTTTTTTTTTTTTTTTTTTTTTTGCTGATTTGTACAAAAGTTTTTGGTTTTAGTGATTTTGATCCTACTTATGTGTGGGCGTTTCTTACTTATTTGTGCTTCACCTATTGGTTGTAAAATAGAGGATTTTATATCATATTAAATCCATACCAAAAATAAAGATTTTCTTCTGTTGAATCTGAAAGAAAATAAGGTGTTTTACTGTATTATTTTTGTTAAGATTCGGAACGTATTTTCCGTTACACATGATATTGCACAATTTCTTTTTACTGAAATGACATTTTTAGGGATTTTTTATATAACTGTTAAAAAAATGACACCACCCCATCACCCAAATTAAAAAGTACACACGTGAAATCTAAAAGAGGATGAAACAGACTCCACAAAAAATACTTCCACAAAGTTTACCTATTCAGTATATAATTTATTCATTAATGAATAAATATTGGAATTTCATTTGAATTGAATAATTCTCTGATTTTTGGCAAATATTTTAAAACAGTGGGTAGCAATTTTTTGTTTTCATTTCAGGGGGGAAAAAACACCAAGACAGTCAAACAGCAAATGACAAAAAAATGGCTTCTTCCAGTTAATAAATTAATGCTTGAAAATAAATATTTAACATGTTCCCACCACAAAAAAAATGCTTTGTGGTCCCTTTGAAGGGTATTTAAACAAAGTTTCTAGACAGACAAACCAGTAAGGAGATACAGACGGTAACAGTTCACGGCGCTAGGCTTAAAGAAATTCCCTTGCTCATTCACCCGTCTTCCTCACCAAGCTACGTGATACAGTGTAACCCGGATATAAGAGAGTTGTCGGGACCGGAGAAGAAGTCTCTTATATCTGGGTTTGGTCTATCATATATACATTAACATAGGCTCTAATTTGGGACCATAGAAAATCTCTCTTATATCCGGGTTACACTGTACATACTTTTTCCTCCTCATTTTCTCACTTGCTTCATACATACGAAGAAATCACATTTCATTTCATCTTAACAAAACGACAAACAAATCTAATAATAACTTTAACACTCATGTACGTTAAGAAAAATTTATTTGTAAAATCACGAAAATAAAAATATTATTTTAATAATCAAATAGGCTATTTTGCTGGTCCCAGTAAAATAGACAAACGTGCTTTTAAGCTTATTTTAATGGTCTCGGCAAAATAGACCCCCCAGACTGTTTTGCCAGTAAATTGAAATCATCTGCATAGTGTTTGTGTGAGTTGTGTAGGCAGAACTTAAACGACACAGATTCTTCAGTGGGTGCACCTGAAGTGTATTGGCAAGAGAACCATGCCCAAGGGCAAGTTTTGGATTTGCAGAGACTGTTATGGTTGAAGTGCTTAAAATATTCAGAGACTTCTCTTTTAATAATTGATGATGAATAAATGATTTTAGCTTGTGTTTTAACAATTGATGGTGGAAAAGATTTTAAATTGTCTTAAATATTTGTAACGGGGTGGTGCTGAGTTATTAATATAAGTTACCCCATGTTATATGTCTTTGTAGTTTATAGAGGATTCCTTTTCTCTTATTTATACTGAAAATGAAATTAATAAAAGTAAAACGTACAACAATAAGACTTTGAGACACTTTGTTGAAATTAGTGACAAGAATATGTATTTTTCTTTTCGTGAATGTTATTTACAATATTCGTTTTTTGAGTGTTAAATGTTCTCAGGGTTATTGTCTCTTTTTATTTCTTTAAAATTGGTGTCCTTGTTTATAATTGTTCCGAGAATTTCGTGGTTAAGGGAAGCTTTTGAAACCCTCAACTCTGGATTTTCATGAAGCGAAGAAGATACGTCTGTTTTTTTTGTTTTTTTTACTATTGTTACCTTTGCTTGTGTGGAAGGTTGTTTTTATAATGACGATGTTTCAGATATTTATTCCTAGAATGATGAAATATCATCATCATAAATTGATGGCGAAAATAAATAAACTTCTGTGTTAAATCTGTATTTTATTATGGGAAATAATAAAAATATTTACCGACAAAATATCCTGGGGGTCTATTTTACCGAGACTGATAAATTAAGCTTTGTGGGGTTTTACTCACATCATACCAGCAGAAATTAGCCTTGTGTTCACGGAGAATAAAATTATACTTGACAGGAAATAAAACGTACACAAATAACATGAAAAGCATGGTAAATCGTATGTTAATTTCATGCAATTTATTTCTGTGTGTATTTTTAGGTTATAATTGTTTTATGATACGTGATAAAAGGGAGAAATTACTCCGTTATATATTACACGTTATATCACAAAGTGTGTTGCCCGTTCCAAGGGTCGTGATGAAAAGATTGAATTTAACGTCTTTTTGCGGGGTGTCCATATTTCCAACAGGAACAATTTTTGTTGCATGCTGGGAGTATTATTTTAAATTTTTATTTATTTTATACAACATTTTTATGATATTGCTTTATTTTATTTTATTTATAATGGGGGACGAATTACCAATAAGAAGTCCGATTTTTTTCTTATCGTTAACTCCAAAACGGTAGGTTTCTTCATGATGTCATTGTTAATTTGAGTTCAGCATGTACATTTACACGGAATTATGAAGATTTTTCAAAAATTATAGGGGATATTTAGTTTAGGTGTTAAAACCCAAATTTACCAATATTTCTTATTACCCCTCTTTTTGTCATGAATCTGCTTTTAATATTTTTGTCATGTTAGTACTCAAAATACTTGTGGGCCAATAACAACGTAAGAATTCGTTTCGTCAAAACAATGATCTTTCGTGGAGTTTTTAATTTACACATGTTATATCCTCCTCCCCACCGTGCCTTGATTTTACCAACAGTAACATTAACTACTCCCTGTAATAGGACAAAGTTGTTCCCCTTTGATCACTGGGGTCAAGGTGACACCACATTATTATTAGTATTATATACTAATAACATTTTGTACTTCTGTAAAAATATTTTTTAAAAAAAGAAGAAACATTAATTTACGTATGAAAACAAAAAAGAAGTTTTTTTTGTTTTTTTTAGACTTTTTTAAAAGTCACTCATCTCTCATCGCCTTTCCATTATAGACGAAAAAGCAAACAACGACTTTTAAAACCTTAAAAACCTTAAAAATTCAATATTTGTCAGAAAGATTTATTTCAAAGTAAATTAATACTGTTTAGTGTTTAGGTAGGATTTTGCAAAAGTAATTCTTACTTTTTGGTTAAATCATAGAAAAAAATAATGAATATTGACGCACGATAGCACATGAGCCGTAATCAAGGCCATAGCCTCTACTGTCACTCCCATAGTGCGCGTAGTTTTCTATAATCTCTCTCTAAGGACGTGTAAAATTTTTAAAAAAACATGCAAAGGATCGAAAATCGGTATTTTTTAAGCTTAAAAATAAAATATTATGAACCTTACACAAGCAATAATTTCATATAAGTTTATTCCTTAAACTTAATAGAATGAATTTTATTTTTTATGCTACAAGAAATTAATAGAATATTGGTTAAATAATACATTTGAGCTTAATTCATTGCATTTATTTTTTTTAACTATCTGATGTCGTAAAATATTTAATTTTGCCCAATGAGGTCTTTTTTTAAAATTATTCTGATTTTAAAATTAAACTAAAATAAGTGTTACAAAAGAAAGTGGGAGGTTGATATGTAGAGTATAGGTTATTCAATGCAACGTTGGGGGTTATCACTTGTAGAGTGAAATCCTCGACACATTTATTTACTTTTTCAACGAATAACAAGGTAATGAGAAAAAGCACAACAATATTATACAATAACAAACAATTTTTCATTTATAAAGCATGTCGCGGCCGCCATTAGCCGCTCCTTAGAAAAACGACCTTGACCTTCACAACCTTTGATCTCGCAAATTTAAGCCCAGCAGTATGCGAGAAACTGGACGACTGGCCCAATGTGGTTGAATCCAAAACCGTACCTTGAGAGCATCAGATTAGGCCAGTGCTACCCAAACATCGAACAACATGAGGAGTAATTTTATATCTACGGTTTTCTACTCCCTTTAGCCAAAGAGTACTTGAACAAATCGTTCCAGATATTATTAGCCCCTTTTTTCCGACACAACCAACTCTCCTTCGCCGGCTGTGGGACAGGGTGTGCAGTCCGGCCCTACACGGAATCGCCGTTCCTAGAGGGGCTCGAGCCAGGGTTTCCGCGTACGCCGATGATGTATCTACTTTCGTGTCGTCCCACAGCGACATTGAAGTGGTACTGAAGGCGCTTGATCCGTACAGGGGCCAAGATTAACCGCGACTAGTCGTTTGGCTTGCGGTTAGGTGCCTGGAAGGGGGCCGATCTTCCGGGACCCTTCGGTTGGATGGACGGTCCTGTCCGCATTCTTGAAGTGTGGTTTGAACCCAACATCCAGCTGGAGAAAAATTGGTCTGAAGTACGAGCAAAGGTACAGATTTGGCGTCGACGGAGGTTGTCCGTGAAGGGCATGGCGGAGGCGTGTGCCACTTACGTTTTCCCGATTGTCATTTATCGATTGTCCGTACATCCTCTCTGTAAAGATCATAGGAAGCCGCTTGAGCGCTCGCTATCCTCCATTTTGTGGAAGAGACGCAAGCATCAGGTCAACAGAGAAGCCTGTGCACAACGACCGTGTCATGGGGGGGCTGGAAATGCCACACTTGGTGAGCCACAAACTCCCCTCGAGGTTGACTTTCCTACGCCGTGCATTGACAGGAGATTCGATTATGGCAAGGATTGTCAGGGACGCGTTCCCCTTCCTGACTATCAGTCCCCCCATCTCGCGGGTTGAGCGCCATCGTAAACCCCGAGATCAATCGAATTTCCTTCGCGAGTGTCGGTACTTCTTGACGATCATTCCTCGGTTCAGTGACCTTTTACGGCCTAGGAGTGTCTTCTATTGGTATTTAGTGGAGGGGACCGCAAAGGATCCTCCACTTGTCGGAAGAGGAGTTTCGCTCTTTCTGGTCTTGGGCGCCAGCGGCGAATTATCTCAGTAACTCTGAGTTTTCGCTTACCTGGCGATTGGCTCGGAATCGGCTACCTCTCAATAACATGGTTTTCATATGGGGCTTGGCGGATTTGCTAGACTGGGAACGGTGTGACCTTGGTTTAGAAGAAACGACTTCGCACGCCTTCTACCATTGTCCCCGGGTCCGCTCTTTATGGGACCATGTCGACGATTTGACGGCTCGTCTCACTCCCGAACAGCTCGTGCTCATTGATCGCGCATACGCGTGTGACAATGTGTCGCCCCCGTATTCTGGGGTGAAACGAATGGGGTTTCTGACGCTGCTGGCCACGGCCCGAATGGTGATTTGGACGACGCGACAGGAGGAAGTCTTGAGAGGCAATCGTTTTTCTCATCAGGATCTAATCCGATTCTTTGAGCATCAGCTCAAGATGAAGATTAGAACTGATAGAAAACGCTTGCATTCGACAGTCTTCAGCGAAAGGTGGGTAACTGAGGCGAGCTTGGTTCGTGTGAACAGGGCTAGCCTTGATTTTCTCTTTTAGGTCAACCTACGTCACATCGGGGTGGTTTCCTGTGGAGCCCTTCCCTTAGTTAGGTTAGACAAGCTTTTGTGTACCTAGTTAATGTGAGTAAGTGTTGTTCCTGGTTTGTTTCCGGCTGCATCTTTGGTTATGATCCAAGTTGAGATTCCCAACCTCCCCAGTTTGTTTTGGCCCCCTTTTATCTCGACTGGGTCAGCTTTTATATTTCCCCATATCCGTCTATATTTTCTCCTTTTCCCACTCCCTTAGCGAGAGAGCCTCTTGACTGTGACCAATGGGCAGAATACAGCGGCCTCTCCTTTTTGAGGATTGGACGGGCCTTACTAACATTACTAAGCTATGTTTAGTTTTCTTTGTGTTTATATTTAGTTTGTTATTGTGTTCATCTCCCTCCCCTCTCATTCGTCATGATAAGATTTTTAAATATAATAATTTGTTATCATTAAATTTTTATGGTATGGGGCGCGTTTTGTAAGTCCCCCTTGAGAGGATGTGGTATTATGGTATATAGAGGATTGACGGACGAATTTTTGTGGTGAATGTGCAAATTGTAATGAATGAATGGGTCGTGAATAGGATTAGCTAGGTATAAGCTAGTGAAGACCAGCCTCAACCCTCCCCTTTTTCCGGCCTTGTGCCATAATTGTATTTTTATATACAATAAATACCAGTATCCGTACGCTACCTTTGTGAGACTCCAGCTTCGTCACAGTGCTACACTTCGGCGCGATCCCGCCTCCGCGGTTGATCCGACTTGGAAGTCGTATCACTACACTCACTCGACCCTGTTTAGGGAATTGCCCTAACCGATCCGACAAATCTTCAAACCTCATCAATCAACCAGCTACTGCCGCCGACAGCTCTCCAATCCGGCAGTCGACCAGCTACCGTCGCTGATCACTCTACACTCGGTTCCGCCGAAACCAGTCATACCGGACCCGATACCGATACAAGTATTTTTCTCCAGACAGTACACTCTTGTACATATTGGAAAAATAAAAATCGACGTTTGTTATTTTTAAACCTCTGCCTTTGTCCCCTCATTGTCTTGGCTTATCGGCCGCGCAACAAGCATAAAAAATACAACGATTTATGCTGGAGTAAATTAAGATTTGTGAATTAAATCTTTGTGATGTTTGAATCTTTTTTTTTTAACTCTTTTTTATGTTTGTGGAATGTAGTTTGTAAGTGTAAGTGAAAGATGGTGCGTTGGATTTGTTGTGATAAAATTTTCACAATGTCAGTGAAAGTGTGGCGAACTTCACCACATTAATTTAACTTAGATTAGGAATCCAAACTGACGTGAAGACAAAAGGATAAGCCAAAGACATCATTACACATAAAATTTGTATTTAACAAGATGTACAAACAAGGATGTGAAAGAAAGGCACGCATAGAGTAAAACAAGAGTTGTCTCTCTTTAACTATTATTTGTGTTCCAAAGTTCACTGAAAAAAGTTTGTGATAGTTTCTGGTAATAAATGTTTTCAACAGTTTTGCTGTGTAAGGAAAAAGATTATGTGAGTATAGGGAATATTCAGCATGTGAGTGGTGGTGTGAGTGAGACGATAATTCTTAAAGGTCAAATCTTCGCAGGAAGAAGAGAGAAAAAAGAGAAAGAGGCAAACTCGTGTTTGCTATTTATAGATAATGTAATCACGTGACAGGATCCCAGTACCTTGGCGGGAAACTTGACTTGGTCACGCGCTGGAAAAATATATTGTACGTGGGTGTGTTGCAACGCCCGCTTGTGTGTTTATTGACCAATTAGCGAGCGAGTTTTAGGAAGACCTCTGGGATCCGATTCTCCCAAAAGTGCACGAAATCGACTACATGAAAATATAGCGATTATAAAATTGTCGCATAGATGCGATTTATAAATTGTCCATTACACAGTAGTGTTGATTTATTATCCAATGAATGCTTGTTGTTGTATAATTTGAATTTACGTAAGTATGTATGCATGTGTGTGATGATGATCATCACAAAATATTAATCTGTTTATGTGGAAATTAAACAGTTTTGTGTGATGTAAAATTCAAATGTAATTTTTGCGTAAATGAAGTTGTGATAAAGTTGACTGTATATTTGTCCAGAAATAATATTGGGCTGTTTATGATAAATCGGAAGATGATCTATGTTCTGTGAATGAGAACTTGCAGTGATAAGCAATACTTTGCTGTGAAATAAACAAAGTTGAGTATGAAGGTGAGTGAGTGAATGTCTGAAAGTTTGAATTATGTTAAACAGTAACTTTAAAACTTCAAATGAGTAAGTGACGTGGATTTGTTTAGCAACTGGTTTGGGGGTCACGATGCTCACGATATTTATTTGTGCTATAGTACAAAATATGGCACAAAGTCAAAATGGAGGATGGGGAAAAGGACGGTCTTCATCTGTCTTAACTTTAAACTTAGCTAGCCACAAACACTGACCCAAACATACAAACAATAGTCCTAACACCAAAACAACACATTCTTACCTACCTTTCTTACTACACCCACCAAAATACCTCATTGTCTCTATGAAAATCCTAAATAGTCTCCATATGTACAAGTCATTGTCTGTGTGTGGGGGGAATAAAACAACAATTTTAAAAAAATCCCCAATGAGTATGTACAATATGAATATAATCTATTTACAAGAAACTAAACGAAATCATGGTAGTAATAAAAAAAAACACAATCCTTAAATGTGTCAGAAACATCAGTTAACTGGACGAAATCAATGCGGGATTATAATAGTATAAAACATTCATTCATCCCAAACACTCACACAGACACGCACGCATTCAGACACAACAACAAATACGAAAACACACACGCGAAACGAAAGGCACCCCGCATCTACCAGAGAACTGACATCACTAACCACCTAACGACGGAGGGGATGGGGAATTAAACTAAAGAAAAATAGGGACAGAAATAAAACGGACCGATGAGCATACATACCCTAGCTAAGTTAACTGAAAAAAGAAACTAAAGATTCAAAAACAAACCTAAAACTAGCCTAATTTAGGGATGGGTTGCCTATGTTCAACCCAGAAAGAACAATATCCTGATGCCTAACCGGCATCAAAGTGCCACTCCAGGTCAGTCCCTTTCACTCGACACAATCGCGCAAGATTCACCCACCTTTTGCCAAATTCTGATGACGTGAGCCGCTGTTTTCCGTCCTAATCTCGACTAAGCTGATGCTTAAAGTACAAGATCAGTTGAGAAGAGGTGAGCTAATTGTCTCCATAGAATCCCTTCTGATATATCGTCCAAATCGCGACTCTCATAACACCTAGCAAGCAAAAGAACACATATTGTTCAGCCTTCGTCAACGGCGGTGCCACATTGCTACAAACAGAACTGGCCTCAAGGACAAAGAACTTTCCCTGCAGCATGCGAACCATGAGGCCTTCAACAAACTTGCACATCGGTGCTACCACCCTGCAATGAAAAAGGGCGTGACCCCAGGTCTCGACTTCCTCACCACAGCGTCGGCAGTTTGGAGATTTCTCCAAGCTCGCTGAACAAAGTCTTTTCGCAACCCAGGGGTCCCCACGAATCACCAGCCAGGTAAGAATGTATCATCGTTATTGAGACATTTCAACCCGGGTGCCCCAGGCCATATTGAGCGAGCCTCCTGCTTCATAAGGCCGAGTTCGTCAATCAGCTCATCACGAACGCCCCCACCCCAACTAACACCTGATATAATGCCCTTCGAGACAACGCCTGGACGTTGGAGAGGCCATAAGAGGTGTTTCAGAGCAAGACGACATTCACGGTAGAAGGCGCATTCGGATCGAGGTAAACGGCCGACCTCCTCCTCACATGAGTGCATGCTTCTCATGGATGGGAAGTTCTTACGGGCATCTTCTTTCCAGAAGGCGCCCTCCTCATCCGACTCGCGACACATTCGATCTAGGAACCCGATGCGAAGCATATATTGACGAATCTCAATGCGAGGCATACCTAGACCGCCTTCAGATGGATGAAGGCAACAGATCTCCCGAGATACCCTAGCGGCCTTGCCTCCCCACAAGAAAGAGAACAAGAGCCTTACTAATGACATTAGTGTGGCATACGGAAGTGGAAGTACAGAGAGTCGGTAAAGGAGAACCGGATAGATGTGTGAAAGACATACTTCCGCCTTCCCCTTCAAGGACAGATTCCTCCGAGACCACAGATTAACTGCGATCTCGACCTTGTACCTCCGACCAATTCATATCCAGTTGGATATCAGGACCGAACCAGACGCCGAGTATCTTGACCGGCCCATCCGTCCAGAGGAAAGGTCCGGGAAGTGAAACTCCCATCCACGCACCCAAACGCAAGCCAACTGTATTTAACTCTGTATTTAACATGGTTAAAGGGCGAAAGTTATCTAACCCATCCCCACCGTTCTTGTCCTTGCGTAGCAACTTGATCACACCTCTGCTGAAGCGTTAAGTTATAGACCCCTGCTTCATCCAGTTGTTGTAAATCAGTTCCAGCAAAGGAACCAAAACGGGCGACTGCCTCTAGTAAACTTTGTAGATAAGACCATCTAATCCCGGAGATTTATTCAGGCCAACGTCCTTCAGCGCTTCCCAGATTTCCGACTCTGTGATGGGAACCTCGCACCCAGCGGCTTCAGCTGCCTCAAGGCAGGGAAAGTCGGTTAAATAGGCGGCGAAATAAGCAGGGCTCAGACCGGGCTCCCTGGAAAAAAGTTTCTGAAAGTAATCCCGAAAAGCCTCACATATGCCAGCGTTTGTAGTCACGGTCCGCTTATCCGGCAATGTGACGCACGCGATATGCCGCCGAGATGCATCCCTACTTTCCTCTACACGCAATTCAGCGGCCATATTCGTCGCCTCAGAGGTTATTCTTTTTAACCTAGCCCTAACTACCAGAGCTTGATCCTTCTTGATAAGCAAGGAGGCTAACTCTGCCTTAGCTAAAGCTATTTCTCCATTTCCGTTTGCACCGCTAATCTATCTAGATTGAGTCGACGACTAAAATCGGCAGCAAACGTTCTAATTTTAGATTTTAATTTGTCCCACCAGGTATTCCCAGCCACAGCCCCCGTCAATTTCCTTTGTATCATTAGTAGCAGCTGGTCCCGAAAATCCTGCTCACCACATAATGAGCAGTTTAATTTCAAGTAGCCAGCCATCCTAACATTAGGCATATCTAATTTTACACGGACCCGGACAAGCCAATGAACCGAATAAACTATGTAATGGAAACTTGGACACCATAAGCCCTACATCGACTCTCTTAACTAAAACTCGGTCGAAGTACCTAGAAAGCACCTCTGCAGCCGAGCCGAGCCGCTACTATTAGACCAAGTCCACACTAGCTCCCGAGGGTGTTCATTCCGGTACTTATCGACAAGATCAAAATTGTCGATAAAAACCGAAATGGTTTCACGTCCCAGTTGTTAGTACCCGAATTTGACCCTATACGATCTATATCGGGGTCAAGGACGGCATTTCAATCCCCCGTTAAAACTACCCGACGAGAACGAAACAAAGCAGGCCGCTCAGTATGGACATTGGGCGCATAAACCCCAATGAGACGAAGAGCCTTATCCTTTGTGGTAACATCCAGCACGCCAAGTCTGCCCGCCGGATCTGCAAAGACAAATGCGCATGCAGCCATCAAAGACTTGCTTACCAGCCAAGAGACACTCCTCGAGCGTCCATCAAAACATGATGAATAGAGGGAAATCCCCTTAGACACAATGCTTCATAATCGCGAGATGAAAAACGGGTCTCTTGCACACAACATATATTCACACCGAGACGCTGAAGGTCACGTGAGAGCCTCGCTCTGCAAGACTCCGACCTTAGGCCTTCAGATTAGCTAACCAGAGAGACATTTATCAAACCGATTAGGGTTGCCCTCGTGCATTGAACATGGCCGGAGTAAGGACACCGATGGCCTCTCCCAACGATCCTGTATCCATCTCAGTCCTGATGGTGCCATCAGGAGACAGGCCACCAATGTCCAATGGGAACGTAAATTTTAAAGCTCTATAAAGGGAGGGGTGAATGAAAAGCGGGAGCCTCCCAGAACCAAATTTAGTTTGCGAACATTATCATTATCAAAACATGCTAAAGGAGTAAACATGTCAAAGACCGTATTTGCCTCCGTTATCATTGACCATATCTGTTGGCCAGGAACACCAGTCCTCATGACAATTAAAATCCTCTTTGCGCTTGGAAAGTTTTTAGGATTTTCCACATCTAAGTTATTGATTTTCTTAAGTTTTAAAAGAGGTTTCAAGTCTCTGAAATTTTTGACTTGTGTCGCTAACTGTTCTTCTTGTACTTTCGATATTTTACAAACATCTATATTAAAACTAGGGTTGGGATGGTTACTGATTCTATCTCGTCCGTTGACGGACTTCTTTGTCTTTTTGTTTTTCTGTTTTTTTGTGGAGAGTTTGGACAGGGGATGGGTTAGTGGTATGGTAAGGGGTAGGTTTTTTCTGGGTTATGATTTGGGATTGGGAGCCTTCTTGAGGGTAGTCATTTTGGAAGGTTTGGGAGGCAGTATTTTTGTTATAGAAGGTAGAGCCATATGCCGCTGTTTATTAGCTGGAGATGATGGAGCCGAAGTTGACCCACATAATTTTTCAGCTTGCAGGCGTTTCAGTGTTAGGGATTCTTTCAATTTTTGTATTTTTTCTTCTTTTTTTTTTTCGTAGGATGGTTTATATTGCTTGAGTCTTTCGGAATAGCTGGTTGGAGAGATGCCTTTGGAGCTGCTAGAGGGAGTGGGGCTGTTTGTGCTTTTGCCTGTTTTAGTTGTTGTGGAACGAGGTCCCGCTACCTGGGGCTTCCCTTTTGCCCTACCAACGACCTGCCATTCCCCCTCTCCCTTCTCCGCAACCGCAATAGCGGCGGGCAAAGGCTCCTCGGGAAATGGGGACTGAGAGTTGGACCCAACCATGGGGATTATCCACACCGGTCCTGATCGTTGGCTTGCCCATTACAGGCGAGACGGAAACAACAAACTCGACCAAAGGAGGATTTGGTTGGCCGGGAGCCAGAACTTCAGAGGCCTTCTTCTCTGTACAGGAAGAGGACAGGTCATCAGTTTGTTCACACTTCCAACATGTTGGTCTACGCCCGGTGACGATTATCAGCATTTTCAGACAGTTGGGGATGGAGATGAAGGCCTTCCTATCAATCATGATATCAACTCCTTCCCGGTCAGATCGTCAGAGAAAGCACTGAGTATCTACCCAAACTGGCACAGATAGGCAGCCAGGTGCTCCCCGACGGTCTGAGGAGGAACCTCATATACTGAAAATTGGTCTTCCACCAGCCTTCGTATTCAGTGCGCAGAATTAGGTCTTTGGTTATTAGATCTCTTGTGGTTGCTGCTTCAAAATCGGCAGGCGTTGGTAACAGTATGTCCCACATAAAAAGCCTTTCTCTTTGATAACCCTCTGAGCTTTAATGCCCAGAGAAGTCAAGGCTTTGATCACAGTGCCTTTTGTGGAGCGACAAATTTTGCGCGAACGCTTGTCTACCGCAAAAACTGACACAATTCTTTTTTCAACCTTCTTAAGTTCCTCCGGATTTGACAAGAGCCCATCTGCTGTGACCAGATGTACGTAGCTCGTTGCTTTTCCAGGAACTCCGTTATGTTGATTTTACATTTTGGTGGGGACGTCCAGCAAGTGGACGTCTCTCCGACCGCTACATTTTCGTCTTTGTTTCCATTGTCGTCACTTTTCTGGTTCTCGTTTGAAGAATTTTGATCATTTTCGGCCACCATACTTTTGTCTGAGAAAATGTTTTTTCCCAAATCTTTAACATTTGGGGACATCATACTTTCGGTGGAAACCAAATTTTTGCCTAAATTGTGGCCCTCTTCGGCAGCCATTACTAATTCCGTGTCATTATTATTATTTTCAGAAAGCTTATCAAGCGGATCTTTCTTTTTCTAAGTCCCAAAAAGATTTTTTTTCTAGCTGTCTTCTTGGCTACTATTTTTTCCTTTTAAAACAAGACTTTTTTTTCTTTTTCACAAAAAAAGAGACAGAAATGCAAACAAAAAATAAATACGAATAAATCACAAAAAGAAACGGAACAAAGTAATAAAGAACAGCAGTTAAACGTGCAAATAAGGGTTACTTAAAAGAGAAAAAAACGTACGCAAAAAGAACAATGTAAACAGCAAAAATCGGGAAAAACACATAAAAAACGATTGCTCAAAAGAATCAAATTACTCGCAGTCAGTAAAACAATCTTTTTCTAAAATTAAAACAAAACGGTACACAAGGAAAATACGAAACTAATCACAAAACCAAAATGGCTGCCGTTAAAAAACGAGTCAACCCGATAACAAATGAAAAAGTAAACAAAAGAAAAAACGGTGAGATTAGATAAAATAAATACAAAAATAGAACAAGTAACGACACAGAACTTTTAACAAATAAAATACAAAGACTTAACGGATATTTAAAAGGAAAAACAATGAACGAAGTAACACGTAAGAAATAAACAAGGAAAAAAAAGTCTGACGAAAAAATAACACGTAGAACAATAAGCAGATAAACTCTGGCAGGGGTTACAGAAAAAAACGGAAAAAATAAATTCAAAAGGAAACTTAAAAGTAAAAGAAAACCAAAAATAAATGTAATAATAAAAGAATAAGAGCAAAATAAAAGGAAAAAATAAAAAACGGGGGGATAAGAAACTGAAAAAGAAAAAATCAAAAACTTTGTAAAACAGTCGTAAAAAAAGAACGTAAGAAAAACGGTAAAAATAAATCAAACTTAATCAAAATGTAGTTTACAGTTCAAAAAGAATGTAGTGTCAGGAAAATGTCGAGTGATAATCACCAGTTAAAATCGGTCTGGCTAATGTGACATCACTACTGAGATGAGTCTGCGTGCTGAATATATTTACTTCGGTGGACACGTGATAGGCTCCAGGAAATTGGCGTTAAAATATTTAACTCGATACACGAGTTGAAAAATAGATGTGCGTGGGTGGATGGCGACGCCTACTTGCTTGTTTATGAACCAATCATCAAGCGGATTTTTGGAAAATATGTGTCGAACAGGTTTTATGCAAGAATATCACTGTGATCCACTTTTAGCTGGCTTTTTCACAGATTTTAACAAATTTTAGCTGGCTTTTGTACAGAAGTGTAGAATTACAATTCTACAAATAAAGACTTATTTAATTGGTACATATTAATTGATTGCAGTCGCAGAATTATTTCCACTTTTAACTTCCGTATAAAAAATAATCTGGCAGTTATAAAAAGGAAAAATAAGTCTTTTTAAAATGTTCACTTAAAAATGGATTAAATTTAACATTTTTCGATTCTTCAAATATGGCTTTATTATAAAAAAAAACCTTGTTACAAATAGCAACAGATGAATTTCAAAATCGCATTGAACATTATAATTTATTTTAAATAACTATTCAAAGTAGTTTTTATCCAACAAATTTGAAAGCAAATAATGTTTTATTAAATTATGCAAGCTCCAATTCTCGCCAAAAATTATATGAGGTTTATTGAATTATGTTTGGTAAAACCACAATGAATTCACGATGAAGTCAAGGGGAAATGGGTTCAGCAGAAAAATTAACCTTTTGCAGTGAGTTGAGAAAAGAGGACGCTGGATTATGAGATACCCCGTGACCGCCAAAGAACACCGAGACAACTTATAAAAACTTAAAAACAGAATAATTTTGGCCATGTTTATCTAAAACAAACCCACCAAATCTCCTTCAAAAATACGAAGATAATTCACTCTATTAGAATTTAATTTGAGAACCACTGCTACAGTATTTTACAAGTTCACATTCTAGCCTTGTCCCTAATCCTTACCCCAACTTTTCCCCTGATTTCAAATCCGGCTCCCAAAGCCTTGATATATTCTTATCAGAGATAAGAATATATTTTCTGACAAACGAGTGAGTTGGAAAATATAAAAAGGAATTTGACCACCATTACCCTGACCATGGTGCCATAAAGTCTGTGGGTAACGCTCACCACTTGTCGGACCCTTGCTTCCAAAAAGCAGCTCCCAAAACCCTGATTCTTATCAGAGATAAGAATATATTTTCTAGTCAATGAAGGGTCCAGGAAATTTGTATAGCAATTTTGGAGGGAAAAGTCCCCGATATTTCTGAGCCTTCAAATCTCCATAAATACGGAGAATAAGCGTCTCTTAGTCAGTGAGTACTCAACAACCGTCCGTGATAACATCAGGTCGGCAATAGAACAACAGTCATCTTCGGAGTCAGCTTCAAGAAAGCATTACTCACTGGGCTGTAAAGATAGAACGTCGCCCCACTACTAAAAACCAATTGAGATCTGCCTCCTTGCAACTAGAAGATTTCTGTCGCCGGCCGACGAACTCAACTACAAAAATTCGTATCTTCCAACAGTTTCCTCCTATACAAGAAATATGAGTATTTTAACCCTTCAACAATCTACTCGCTTAAAGAAATATTTTGAGCAAGCCGTTTTTATGAACATTTTTTCTTGTTAACGAAATTTTTTTCTCCCTTTCTTTCTCTCGTAATTGTATATATTTTTACCCTTTTTTTGTGCATGTAAATAAACATTTTCTTCTTTTATTGTTACGCCCCGAGCAGGAGTTTAAGTCTTTATTCGTCCGCCTGATAAAGTCGCATAAAAATAGAGAAACGTTAACTTTAATCTTTCAAGGTGTTGTTGCTTTTTTTTCAATTTTGTCTCATTTTTAACCTCAACCCTTTCATGTGAGAAAGCCGGGACAATTTTCCCATATTTTGCTCAAAATCTGTGTGCTAAGAACAACATATTTGTTTTCTTTTGGAAGACTAGTGCTCGGTGTGTGCGTTAAGTGGAAGAATTTGTTTGTGATATACTTTGTTACTTTTCTTTAAGTTAACAGTTATTTTGGTGGTTCTCTTTTCCTTTCTAGATTTGCAGAGTTTGGGGAATTTTGTAGTTAATATCAGACGGTATATACACCTTTCAAAGTGTCCACTATTTCGGGTTTAACTGGCAAATTATCCAAAAGACGCAATACATTTAAGCGCAATATAGTTACTATTCTTGATGTTCCGAAAAACAAAAAACAAAAAAGGATGTTAGGATTAGTTTAATTCGATAAGAGCTGATATTTTTCAATGGTTAGCCACGTTGGATGAAATCAACGGGGAGATAGCAGATATATACTGTGCTAATGAACTTGATAAGGAGGAGTGCTATAGGGAAACGGACATTGAAATAAAATTCCGCAATAAATAAATGTTAAGCGGGAACTAGATATATTAGAACCTAATTTTCCGGCTAGGGATGATGAGAATACAAATAACCCACAGTCCTTCCCATTTATTCCCAAGTTGGAGTGCTTCATTTTCAGCGGCAAGAACTGCGATAACGATAAATTTGCTCTCAAAAATATTCTTTCGCAGTTTGAAAATTGTGTGGCCAATGTTAAGTCGAAGGCTGTGAAGTTACAGTATATGCGAAGATATTTAACCGGATACGCCTTGCAGATAATGTAGCACTTAACTATCAATGATGATAATTATGATTCCACCACGCAGATATTAAGGGATGGATTTTTAAGACAATGAATTTATTGTCGCTGAAATATTTAGGCAGATCAATGTCCAAGCATGACATGGATTTCGATTTAGTTGGAGGTGAAGCAAGTTCTTAGTAAAATACGAGCTGATCTGTTTAAATTAAGAAATTCCTTCGATTTAGATTTCCTTCAAGAGAATTTTCCTGGAAATAAATATTTAAGTTTCGTTGTATTTTCAAAACTCCCGGTATTTTTTAAAAGGAACTAATTCATTGCATTGAAACGAATTATCCTTCTTTATCCCAATGTTTTTCTAACTATAGTGAAGTTATCAAGACCATGGTGATTACAAAAAATAAGTCATATAATAGTAATAGCAATAACAGCAATAGTGTAAATAGCTCTGGAAAAACTAAGATTCACGACTGGACTCCAAAGGTCCGTAGTTCTAGTCAGAACAAAAACCGTACATTAGAAAACTTCAACATCAACACAAGGAGTAGTAGTAATCTTTCGAAATGTAAATTCTGTAATAAACCCATTCAAGGACTAAATGTTCCAAATAATCTTCCCTGGAGTCTAGATTAAATAGGTGTAAAGAATTAAAGTTATGCCTACTATGTATGAGTAGGAAACATTACAAGGATGAATGTAGTGGAAGGAATAATAAATTAAACATTTTCTTCTTTTATTGTTACACATCGAGAGAAATGTCCGCTCTAATCTTTCAAGCTGTTGTTGCTTTTTTTTAAAATTTTAACCTCAACCCTTTCATGTGAGAAAGCCAGGACAATTCCCCCACAACTCTCTTCAATTATAATTCTAAAAAGCCATACTTCTGAAAGATTTCCACAAACGACAATTATTCTTCAACTTCTTTCGCCAACTACAGTGTTGACCTATCAACTCCCAAACGGCTCAATAAAATGTGACAACAATTCGTGAATTTTGTTGGCGCTTTACACTCTCTACCAAGGATTTTTAAAACTTCATTTACTACACAGTAAGTCTCCACTGTCTTATGAACATTCTTCTACCTAGCTTAATAATTTCTTTAAGTATGCAAAAGAACATTTGAACATCCTCTACACTTATTTTTCTTTTCGCATAAAAAATTCGTTTCAGTTGAAAGAATTTGTTTATTTTGAATAGTTTAAATTGGAAAGGAAAGAAAGTTATAAAGGCTTACTCCAAATATTCTTTTGAGCGCCTAATAAAAATTAAGCTGGGTAAAGAGAAAATGATCATTTAAAAAGTGGAACTTACAATTGAAAAAGTTTTAAAATGTCCTTTATTAAAGTGATACAGTGTAAGTTCTCTCGTAGTTGTGAAGTCTTGACGTGTCAGCAGTTGATGTCAAACGTAACAATCACGAAGAATATTGTATATTAGGAAGACCAAGTGAGGAACTTTGGTAGCGGCGATGTAACTATGTAACGAAGGTTTGGTCTGTGTTTCTTTGAAGTTGGTTTCAGAACAAACTGTTAGTTTTTGGTTTCGGTTATGTTGTCCGGAGTTTTTGGTTGGCCACTTAGCGTTTAGGAATCTTCTTGTTCTCAGCAGCAAATGTTAATTGTTAAGGATGCCCTCTTGTCTTTGTGACTATCCATTGTGATTGCCATTGCGTGAATTACTTTTCACCGGCCAGCGACCTTGTTTATATTTAGGTCGCCAGGAACACTCACTTATCATATCAAATTATCGCGCGTTTGAATTCTTTACTTCTGATTGGTGGAAAATAATTCAAAGAAAGAATGTTCCTTCTCAATCTTTATTTTCTAGAACATTTGGATTTTATTGCCCTGAGCCAAACATCGTATCACCATAAATAGGCTCTAGTCTAAATTCAAACCAAGTCGAAAGAAGGCCGACCGAACACTTCATTGGTTAAAGTCTTCGCTTTTAGGAAGGGGATAAACAAAAAATCACATAAATCTTTATAATATGAAGTGTATGATCTGTAAATATATATATATATATATATATATATATATATATATATATATATATTTACTTCCTCACACACTCACTTACTCTCTCTCTCTCTCTCTCTTTCTCTCTCTCTCTCTCTCATATGCGCCAGGCTTTTACAAACTTTTTAAAAACTTATATAAAGTTGTTATATAAAGATTTATTTTGTATTTACCAACACTGTGCATTTTCTTTTAATGATTACACAAAGTCAATATACACCTGTTATGAAATAAAATAAGACATATCTCGGCTGATTTGCAGGCAAATAAACTAACATACTCAAGAGCGAGAGTCGGATGTGAACAGGACAAGGCCCCGTCACAAAATGACCATTATCGTTGTTTACGCATAGGCCCGACGCACGAGTTCCGGTCGAAAAATAATTCCTCTTGAGGCGCAGTATTTATGGTGTACGGGATAGTCCATTACTATTATGGGTAAGTTCCCGTAACACCCCCCTTCCGAAGTTTTCCGTAGCAGGGCTTTTTAATATCTTTTTTTCTTTGGATCTATTTCCAAAGGTTCTGTAAATTTTCTTTTTCGAGACGATTTTCTTGGTTCTGGCATTGTTTGCGGTCTTTTTATATCAAACGTATCGAAAATCGTGTCCATTACCTCTTCTTGAGGTGGACCGTTAGCATCCTGTAACAGTCTTTTACTTATTTGGTTTACGTGTCTTCTGTGTGAGAATTTTTGTCCCTGAACTATGTAAACCATCTTGCCAATTCTTTTCCCAATTGTGCCTTGCTCCCAGTAAGATGTGTTATTTTTATAGGCTTAAAAAAAACTTTTTCTCCTGGGAGAAATTTTCTTTTTGGTGCGTAGGACTGTGTTACTTGTTTTGTTTTACTTGGTAGCAATTTATCAAATGCAGATCTGATCTTTCTAGCATCACTTCTGCTGGTGATAGTGTTGATGGTGTAGCATTATTTGGCGTTATTCGATATAACTGAAGAAATTGCTGTAATGCTTTCTCCGTAGGCACATCGTAGGCTTTTCGTAAAGCTCTTTTGAGTGTATCAACGAATCTCTCCGCATGCCCATTTGATCTTGGGTGATAAGGCGGGGATTTTATATGTTTTACTTGATAAATTTCGCAAAACTCTTGGAAATCTGCTGACGTGAATTGCGTTCCATTATCTGTGACTAGGCAATCCACTACACCAAACCGAGCGAATAGCTCGTGGAGGCAATTTATGGTCCTTTCTGAAGTAGGATTTTTGCAACGAAACACCTCCGGCCATTTACTATAGCTATCCACTATGATTAAATAGTAGAAGCCATCAATTGGTCCTGCATAATCTGCGTGTATTCTTGACCACGGACGATCAGTCTCTGGTCGTGGCTTATGTATGATTGGCGGTGCTTTGGTTGCTAAATTACAACCCTTGCACATTTCCACCATTGTCGCATAGAGAAAAGCTGTCCGAAATTTGCTCGTTTTTTCTGCTATTTTTGCTTTTGTTTCATTAATAAATTCGTCGTTTTTGGCTTCATTTTTTATGTCTTGCAATGTATCTGGGAGGTTTCCAACTGTACAACATAGTACTGTCCTGATATCTTCTTCGTTTCTTAAGGCTGCGATTACCGTATCTTCCAATGGCTCTGTCTTTGTTGGTATAAGTCTCGACAAACCATCCGCATGCCCGATCTTTCTCGTTGGTAAATATTCCAATCTGAAATTATAGTTCGGAAGAATTGTTCCCCATCTAAGTAACCTATTTGCAGTGTAAACCGGTAGACCTTTTTTCGAACCGAAAATTGTTAGTAACGGTTTGTGATCCGTCTGCAGAGTAAATTGTCTACCATAGATGTACCTATGAAACCTCATGACTGCGAAGATAATTCCTAGAGCTTCTTTCTCAATTTGTGAATAATTTTTATCCGCTGGTAGCAGGGTTCGAGAAGCATGTGCGTGGGTTTTATTGTCCCATCTGGCATTTTATGTAATATACACGCTCTGACTCCGTAGGCGCTAGCGTCACTTGCTACAATAATTTCTAGTTTAGGATCGTAGTGTGCCAAAAATAAATCTGAAGTTAATATTTTGATTATTTCATCAAATGCTTTTTGGCATTGATCTGTCCACTGCTAAACCTTTTCTTTCTTTAGCAGCTCGTTCAGTGGTGCGCCAAGTTTATGCATTTGAGGTATGAATTCCTGGTAGTAACTTACTAATCCTAGAAAACTTTGTAGTTCTGTTATGTTTTTAGGAACTGGCATTTTTTTAATTGCTGTTGACCTTTCAGGGTCTGGTCGTCTACCTTCTTGATCTATTATATGGCCAAGGTATTTGATTTCCTTCATGAAAAAATTGCACTTATTTTCTTTTACGTTGAATCCATAGCTTTGTATTCTTTTAAATACTTCCTGTACATGTTCTCTGTGTTGTTCAACGCTTTCGCTATTAATCAATACATCATCCAGGTATGCAATTGTGTACTCTAGTCCGGCAAGCATCGTATCCATTGTCTGTTGGAATATAGCCGGCGCGACCTTAATTCCAAAAGGTAATCTTTGGTATCTGTACAGTCCTTTGTGTGTGTTTATGCATAGTAGTTTTGAACTTTCCTCATCCACTGGAATTTGTAGGTATGCCTCACTTAAATCAATTTAAAAAAATATATCCGTCACTTAATTTAGTGAATACTTCTTCTTGACTGGGTAGAGGATAATGGTAGTCCTTTATTGCTGCGTTCAAACCTGTAGAAAAATCAGCGCAAACTCGAATTTCGCCTGATTTCTTTTTGACGTAGACCGTCGGTGCGGCCCATTTACTGTATTCTACTTTTGTCAATATGCCAGTATTTTCGAGTCTGGTTAATTCTTGATCAATTTTTTCAATTGACGCAAACGGTACGCTTCTTTTTTTCTTGAAAATAGGCTGAATGTTTTCCTTAATTTCGATATTAGCTGCCATTTTCTTACATCTTCCTAGGCCTGCTGAAAATACTTCGGGGAAACTCGTTCTTAGTTTCTCTTTTAATTTGTCTGCCTCGGTTGGTAAGCTTTTTACATTTTGGCAGTACGTACTTATAGGTAGATCCCACAGTTCGAATTTTTGCATCCAGTCCGTTCCGGATAGGTTTTCGGTATTTCTTAAGACGTACATTTTTAGTTTTTTCATCATTCCATTAAATGTTACGTTTGTAATTACTTCACCTTCGAATTTTATCTTTCTCCCCGTAACTGATCTAGCAATTTTATCTGTTTTTAACATGGCAGGTTTGTTCAGTTTTCTCCATGTATGTAGGTTTATAATAGTTAAGTCTGAGCCAGAATACAGCTGTAGCATAACTTTTCTGTTTTGCATTTCAACTTGTACGTATTTTCTTATGTTAGTCTCATCTGCTTGGTCAGTCCTCGTAATTCTTATTCTGCTTTTGTTTTCTCTTCTATTCCAGCAATGAGAACTTTTATGGCCTATTTTTTACATGATAGACAGGTTTGAAAACGATATGTACAGTCTTTAAACCAATGCCAAGCCCACAACGATAGCATGCACTGGGTGGTAGTTTTTTTATATTGACTTTTAGAGTTAGAAAATTTTGTTTTACCTGTTCTTGAGGGGGGAAAATCGGTTTGGTTTGTTTGTGAGGAGGGTAAGTTGGTTTGCCTTCGTACTTTATATATGTGCGCTATGCCAGCTTCTTCTATGTCTTTTGAGTCTTTCTTCACACTGATGCATCTCTGGCAGTCTTCCGCTAGTTTTTGAAGTGTCAAATCAGTTTCACTCTCTAATTTAGTAAGGATTCTGCGTCTCATTTCCGCGTCTTTGGTTGAGACCAGACCTTGGACGTTAATTAAGCATTTGAAATTGTCCGCGCTGAGTTCTGATAATTTGAAGTCGTCAAAATATTTATTGACAATGGACGCGAAAGTTATGTAATCTTCGTTGTCCTTTTTTGTAAGGTTCATGCATTTCCATCATTTGTGGAACAGTGAAGTATTATGGCTGAAAAGTTCCGTTAGCAGTTTAATGGCTTCTTTGAACGTTAGCTCACTTGTTTTCTGGGAAGGATATAATCTACGAATTTGGTATATTCGCATGTGCCTAATTTTCTTAGCAATAGACGTACTTTACGTGCGTCTGACCAATCTTTGCAGTCAAATTCATATTGATCTTCGTACCTTCGGAAGTAATTTGCAAAAGTTTTATCTACGTCGGGTGCGTAATTGCGGGATAGTCCATTACTATTATGGGTAAGTTCCCATAACACTAGGACATTTAGGGAGTACATACTCTCCCTCGAACAATTTTTACCGCCCTCCGAAAATTCGGACTCAAGCTGAATCCAGATAAATGTTCCTTCCTCCCATCAGAGGCAAAATTCCTCGGACGCATAGTAAACAGCGAAGGTTTCAAGGTTGATCCAGAATACGTTCATGCCATCAGGGAAATGAAACCTCCAACATCAAAAAAGGAATTACAAAGCCTTATCGGTCGTTTAGTGTGGATCAGACAATTCCTAGAGACACGTCTTCACGAACAAATCAAGTCAGATATGTTTTCAAAACTTATGGGTCCCATACACGAACTCAACAAGGTTAATAAACCGTTTATCTGGACGCAAAATGCCGACAGAGCCTTAAAAAAATCAAGGACCGTCTCTCTTCGCCACCCGTCATCTCGTTTCCGGATTTCTCCAAACTGTTCACACTCACCACCGACGCCAGTGACGTCGCATGTGGAGCAATCTTAATGCAAGAAGCCGACATCGAGAAGAAATATATCATAGCAGTCGCTTCCCATACATTCAACTTCACGGAACAGAACTGGTCCACGACGGAACGAGAGGCATATGCAGTAGAGTGGGCAATATTGAAATTTGATTATTTCCTTCGCAACCGCCCCTTCGTCATCTTCACCGACCACAGATCGCTGACATATCTGGACCAACAAGAGTTCAATAATGCCAAAATACGACGATGGCAAGAAGAAATTTCATGTTACAAATTCGTCTTAGAATATGTCGAAGGTGAATCAAATGTATGGGCTGACATGCTCAGCAGAGGTTGCGGACATAAGAAAACAAAAGCCCCGAACGACCCTACACCGGCAGGCAGGACATTAGAGATAAGTGGTTCAGACCTCCGCGTATACATCCCATCTTGGTGCTTCGACGAGTTTAACGATTTACAGCTCATTCCCAAAACTCACACACCACAAAACGCCCGCAACCACAAGCGCGTCACCAACGCATTCTTTGCCTATCACTCTACCACCACCATCCCCACTGAGAGAATCTGAAACCACCTCGGCATCGCAAATGAACAACAAAAGAACGACGCCCTGGCAAAGATCATCAGCACCCCCCAGTCAACCACTCCAAGCGAACCCCATATCGATCCTGACGACCACCGAGCTACGCTTTTCAAAAAACATTTGTACCAATTTTTTATAGAACCAGGCACCTCCGTTTTGATGATAAGAGACAGTAAACACTCTCCGAGATTGGTTGTACCATACAAACTACGGTCCAGATACCTCTACCAGGCACATGAGGGCAACAACCACTCAGGTGTTACCCGTATGCGGGAACTCCTTTCCTGCTACTGGTGGGAATTCAAAAACCGCGACATCAAGGCCTATGTCGATTCTTGCGACACGTGTTCTAAGTGCAAGGGCAACTACGGTGGACGTACCCACTGGCCCATTGGCCACTGCAAACGAGGAAAGAGACCATTCGATCTCGTCTTTATAGACTTTGTCACAATGCCCAACTCAAAGGGAAAACGCTACATCCTAACCATCATGGATAGCTTCAGCCGACACTTTACAGCCATACCATGCGCGATAGACCGTGCTATCGACGCCTCCCGCGGATTGTACCAGTTCTTCCTTCGACACAGCGAGATTCCACGCATAGTATCCTCTGATCGAGGCACACACTTCACTGGAAAAGTCTATCGACAATTCTGTAACCAGATTTCAATCACGCAAGAACTTCACTGTCCTTGGCGCCCGCAAAGCTCAGGAAATATTGAGAGACAACATCGCACGATGAAGAACGCACTTTATATGTTATGCGAAGACAGGAACTGTGAATGGACAGACGTTCTAGAATCTGTCGTTTCGTCCATAAATTCCACGACCAACAGCGCCAACGGTGTCTTCCCGCACTATGCCATTACTGGCCCTCACCCCAACATCGGCCCACCTACACTACACAGAAAAGAAATCGTAAGTGACGATCCTGGAGTATATGGAATGCAAATTAATGCCCTGCTAAAGCAGGTTCACCACCACGTCACCCTGGCCAACGACAAAGCTGACCATAAACTTGAGACTAACTTAAATCGCCTCACATACAAGGACCCAATACAAGTAGGCGACAAGGTTTTACTTCACCAGCCACACTCAAATGTTGCCCAATCCTCTCATCTGCCCTGGATAGGAAATTACACCATTATAAAAACGAACAATATGATGTGCCAGGTGCAAAACGATAACGGTGATACAATCTGGATTCACCGTGCACATATCCGACGACTGGTTCCACGTCCAACACATCTATCTAATACAATCCCTCTGCCACCACCATGTAACAGTCACCAGGATCATTCTCCTCCACATCCCTCTGGGACACATAATTCAGCAAATAACTCCATACCAAAACAAATGCCAATAAGAAGAACACGAGGACAACTTCCCACACGCTTCAGAGACTTTATCATGAATTAATCACCCAAATATACACGAATAACGCTCACAGTAAATCAGACCAAGATCTGGGGGAGCCTTGTTATGAAATAAAATAAGACATATCTCGGCTGATCTGCAGGCAAATAAACTAACATACTCAAGAGCGAGAGTCGGATGTGAACGGGACAAGGCCCCGTCACAAAATGACCATTATCGTCATTTACGCATAGGCCCGACGCACGAGTTCCGGTCGAAAAATAAAATATTTCAAAGTGCTTCTATTTTTTGACCAATAAAAATGCTTCCCTCCTAATTATACTCGCGTCATTTTTCGAGCCCGTTAAACCATAAAAAACGCCATAAAAATGGTCACACGGGGAAGTACAAAGCAGTCAACGGAGGCCGGGGAAGAGATCTGTCACAATCAGTCTGGGGAGTCAGCAGCAGTCAGCAGGACGAACGCCACGCCAACCAGTGGGAACTACTATGAGAGATCAACTCGGATCGGCAGCCGGCTTATGAACTATACAAGGTAGCTGTCCCAAAACCACACGTTCCTATTGAAATAAATCACGTAAATCTAATTCTGCTGTTGTATTTCGGTCTTGCAACCATACGCTTGTCTATAACACACCCAAACTAAAATATAGCGATATATGGGGTGTGTGTGTGTGTGTGTGTGTGTGTGTGTGTGTGTGTGTGTGTGTGTGTGTGTGTGTGTGTGTGTGTGTGTGAATGGACGTTGACAAAAATCCTTCATAACTAATAATTCCTCTACTAGATATTTCGTCGTCAGCTTGCCATGTGCCATAAAGAACTTAGTTCTTGAAATTGCTGCTGACGTGAGTGGGTCGTTTGATATTTCTTTACCGGCAAGCCATAAAAGGGTAAGGGAAGTAGTCGAGTTACGTAGACAAGTTGACATTTTTCAGGGCTGACATTTCTAAGTTGACTGACCAACCACTGAAAAGACCTTTTCTGGTTTAACCTTTATGTGGATCCTAAATTGAATTTTTTAAAAATTTACCCCAACTCAAATCCGTGTGGTTAAAAATATATTTCATAACACGGGCTAATTTCTATTTTTAATAACTTTCTTTAGAGTTTGGCGAATTGCCTGATTTCCAACCGCAACAGTTCAAAAAATTGCATAACACCACAAAATCATTGGTTTCATGAAGTTTTTGGTTTAAGTCTTTGATTAAGAAGCTTTATTGATAGGGATAGTTATCTACCAAGTTGTTTGATATTGTAAGGGAGTTATAACTTTGAAAGCCCTGTTCTACTAAGCTTAGAGTGGAAAAATAGGGGCCTGACCGCTGAAAAGTCGAAGCAACACAAAGACGACACGATACGTGGTAAACACAATAAAGTATTTTATTTAAACTGCCCGCTGAATCCATCTTGATCCCAGCATTCCTTAGTGGGACCGGAAGTCCTTACAATCATTATCATCATCATCATTATTGATGTTGTTATAACAATCCCTTTACAAAAATACTCTTAAAAATGAGAAACAACAAGACGTGAAAATAACAAAACTAGTATTATTGAAATATCTGGTTGTTATGTGGTGTTTAAGAAAAGAGAGACGGTCATACTGGGTAAAGTTTTGGGTCAAATGTAGATCAAATATGGGTCGGAATCCGACAGAAGGATAAGATAAAGAATAAGTAAAGTGTATACAGTCTTTCTCGTAAGCTTTTTTCTTTTCTTTTCTTTTCTTTTTTGTTATAGGTGTGTAATGATTGTCCAGATAATTTAGTTGGAAAATACAAGATGTGTTTGGAGTTTTCTTACCTCGAAGTTTTCTTGAGTACTAAAAGGTAAATGTTACTATTATAGCCTGAAAAAGAAAAAGGAACCAAAATTTTCGTTAGCGCTCGTGTTGACGACCTGTTTGTGTGAACTGCTTGTCCGACAGTGAGAATATCACGTGTTTGTGTGTGTAGAGGAGAAAAGTAGGATCGATTTTCATTCTTTTAGAATGAGTGAATTCATGATAATTATAATTGTTATAATTTTTTTTTTTTGATACTATAAATAATTTTTTTCATGGACACGACAATATGTAACTTTCTATTATTACACAATCTCTATGTTTCATAACAAGTAGTGATATCCAAAATGACTTCCCACCGACTGGCTAATGATTTCCCCTACCAGCTTCACGCTCATCTACACATCCCGATATGTATATGACAATACGAATGTACAGCATCGGAACTATGCGACGGACACGTCTGTCTCCCACCAAGGATGGATCAGAACTGACTCCTCGATCCCAGGGTTAATATAGCCCAGTAACTGGATACCTTCTATGCCAGGTTTTGTTGTGTCATCTCCAAAACTCTCCATCCACTTCTTTACTCCCCCGTTCCCCTTGGTCAAAGCGAATGACACTTAGAATATTTCAAAGAACCATTCACTGGCCATAAAACAAACACTTGAAATCGAGATAAAATCACACCTTCCTCTTAAGTGGGTGTCCATAAAGTCACAATGCAACTCTGTACATATGAACATTAATTCTACATTCATTTCAATGTTCCTGAAGTAGTTCATATATTCCTGTGGCTACTGCTGAGTCAACTAAAAGCAGTGGCAACCAAAGTTTTCACGTGTAAATGACAAGCTGTCATCATTTGTAGAGGTAAAAAGAGAAAATGAAGAACATTTCAACACGGGGATATTTTCATTTATTTTTATATAACTAATAAATGATTAACAAAAAAGAAAAAGAAAATATACTAGTTCGTACACAGCTGAAAAGGGAAGGAAAAACATTAAAAACTTTGCTATTATAAATTGTGTGTGTGTGTGTGTGTGTGTGTGTGTGTGTGTGTGTGTGTGTGTGTGTGTGTGTGTGTGTGTGTGTGTGTGTAAAAGTTCAGTCTTCAGAGGAAAATAGCACTGCCCCAGCGAGGACAAGGAGCGTCCGGCTTTCACCCCATTCTAGCTTTTCCGGAAAATAGATCAGAATTCTTAGAGTTCGTAGTTTTAACGTGTTGTCATGAAGTGGAAATGTTTATGTAACAGATTAAATAATCTGGCACAAAATAATATTAAAAAATGTTTAAGACAAAGGTAAGAGAGTTTGTTGCTCACCGAAGGGATATATGATTGCATGTGTTCAAAAGTAGACGAAGAGAGATAGCTTGAAATACTTAGCTTTCTTGGATTATTAAGAAAATTCTTTGCGTGTTGGTTAGAGGCCGATAATATTGTTGCGAAGGAGTAGTTTATTAGGAAAATATGTATATATCAGAAGGTATTATTTGGCTGCGTGAAAATAAACTTCTCCACAAACATTTAACCTTGGGTATGACACAAGGTCATCAACGACAAAATATAAAACAAACAATACTCCTTTTTAGAAAAACAAGAATAAATCATTTATATAACAAATATATACAACATGAGAATGAGAATGGACAAATAGAGAGTTTGTTCAGTGTTCCTGTCAGTAAAAGAACTTTCAAACAATTAATCAGTTCAGATTAAATAATATGACAGAAATTAACGATGTAAACATCGTTAATTTCTGTCATAGTTTGATATTGGAGATTAGGTAAGAGTTGTCTCCCTTTACCCGTTGAATATTGAATATATATATTTTTTTGTTAATGAAACATAAAAAGATGATATTTTAAATATTACGTGAATAAAGTTGATTCAACAAATGAATAAAGTCTTTTGAAGAAAGCAAGTTGTGTTCTTCCTGGAAAGTTTATTGTAATCGAAATTGGTAAATGAAATGTTGGTTGATATCAAAAGCTGAATTTTGTATTGAAAAGATAAACTTTTAAGCTTATAACTTAAAATTGTGGATTAAATATTAAGAATCTTTTGGCTGTAAAATTGTGCATTAAAATTGACTCGAAGTTCAGTCTGCGTTAGGTTATGTTCAAAGTTGCTTTTTGAATAAAATGTTTGTTTGACAAACTGTATGTTCTTTGAGTAGAATTCTTGTTGTCTCGATAAAAATCGTAGATGTTAAAATTGAAGTAGTTTGTTGGTGAGTGAGTGAATTCGAAATTTGGGATTATGTTAGGAAATCTAACTTAGAAACTTCAAAGATTTGAACGGCGTTAATTTGTTTGGTGAATTGTTTGATGTCGCAAAGCTCACTGTTAGAAGTTAATAAGTTTCTGTTGCTTGTAGTTGAAGGAGTGAATAAGATGTGTTAATAGATGTGCAATGTTCGTACGTACGTGTGTGCGTGTGTCATAGCGTCTTCCCATCAGGGACAGACGCGGGCTCTTCACTGAACTACATTGCTGTGGTTCTGAGAAAAAAAAGGAAACAGAAAGAGTTGAAGATGTCGCTAAGTATTTATAATGTTGTATGTCACGTGATAGGTTCGAAACACATAGACAGATTTTTGGCGGTAAATTAATTTTAACTGTGCAGACGTAGACGAAAGCATGATATTTAGCATTAAATGACCAATTAGGAGTCAGATAAATATTGTAGAAAAAATAAAATTGAAGAAGAAATAAAGTGAAGAAAAAATAAAAAATTTTAAAGAGAGAGATATAGTGTCTCTTGTGTGTCGGTGTGTAGGGTGATGTTAAAGACCCAAAATTAAATGAAAAATTAAATTCTCAATCAAATTTAAATTTTACCCGTATACGATCTTAAAGTAATATATTTAAATTATAATTTAATACATTAATAACACATAGGACTAAACTGTCGATTTCGTTCTCGGCTTCTTCAAAGGAAATCAACAACAAACCCACTCAATGAAGCAGACGATCTTATAAACAACTAACGTTAGTGTTGTTCACAGATAAATATTTATTTCAACAAATCAAAGCAATGTTGTCAGCAAGCTGACAACACAAACATCTTTCAACTTTTTCTTTACAACAAACAATATTGTTAAAACATTTTTTTTTTTTTTTTTTTTTTTTTTACAATCAATTCAATTTGTTTTTTGTGTTTCTTCTTTCTTCAGATACTTCTTTTTCTTTCTTAGAAACTCTCTTTTTCACATCCTCTGGAGCTGAAAGAGTAAATCCTAACCTAGTCTAGGATCTTAAAATCTTATTCCATGAAGAATATCCTTCAAAATATTTTAAATCTTTAGCTTTGGAATTCTTTTAATCTTATTTTGGAATTCTTTTAAATCTTATTTTAAAATAAAGAACGTGAATAGGGGCAGAATTCCCCGCATCGAATTATTATTCTGCCAAACAAAAAGAAACGTTGATTCTCCGAATCAACAAACAAATAAATCAAATGAAATAATTCCCCTTCTAGGGAATAAAATTACTTCTTTTATTTACAGAATTCTACCAAAGCTAACGAAATCTTTTCTTCAAAGACTCTCAAGTCAAATATAAACAAATCTTAGCTACGGAATTCTACCGAAGCTAATAAAATCTTCTCTTCTAAAATTTCACATATTTAAACAAATCTTAGCTACGGAATTCTACCGAAGCTGAACAAATCTTCTCTTCAAAGTTTTTCAAATATAAACAAATCTTAGCTACGGATTTCTACCGAAGCCAATTAAATTTTCTCACAAAGCCCTTCGATGCGAAGACTCACCCTTCCCTATTCCCATCCATAAATAAAATCAATAATATAGCTATTAAAAGCTAAATAAATATTAATTCTATAAACTTTAAAGGTAAATAATTCGAATTCGAATTATTTAAGGTAACACTAATATACGTAGCAAACTAGAATAGTTCACTACGGAGCCAGAATAAACACGTCTTTAACGTCCGAGAATAAAAATCTGACTGAAGATAAAATCTTCTGATACAAAGGAGTCGTCTTTAGCTTCCAAATTCCATGAAAAAGCGCGGCAACAAATTACCGTCTGTCTCGCCATCAGGTGCCAACGACTCAATACATCAATAGAACATATCTCACCACCGAAGTCATTGAAAGATGTCTTCTCACACTTATATGCTAAATTTCTGTCAATAAAAATTTCAAAAATATTAAGGCTCTGTGATCCACTTTGGTGTTTAGTTTGCACAAAAATTGACGTCGAAAGAAAGTGGTAGCAGAATGCTAAAATTAAAAATATAATTTGCATGTAATTTTACACTAGCGAGTACTTCAATACTGGTCGCGAGGAACTGAAATGAAACCTCTCACATGATTTCAGACACTGTTCTGATTAATATTTTTCATTTTATATCGAAAAGAATTTCGCGTAGGCTCACTACTTTTGTTCCTTCTTCTTGGCTCACCAGCTAATTTCTGTGAAGGCAAAGTTTTCATTGGTCCAAAAATAATCCACATGGGTTCGTGAATTTCTGTCCTTCTTCCTCAGTCCTCCAAATTTGAAGTGAGTGGGTGAAGGTAGTTATTATTATTTCGCCATTACTACAGATACACATTATGCAGACATGCATAAAAGACACACTTTCTTTGGTTGTCATACAATATATATTCATTATTTACATTATTTATTAGCATAGTGTAACACAATGATGTAGTATGGGGCACCAAAACGAGAATCAAGTTAACGACAATATTAATTATCTGCAAGACTAGTTCGTTAACCATTACTCCACGATGAGGTACCTAAAGGCATCTCCATATATTCAAAAATAGTTCTCTGTGGCCTTGAAGAAAAATCTTTTCGTCTGAATATGGAAATGTCAAAAGGTCTTTTATTTTATTTATTTATTTTAGTTTTAGTTATTTCATCTCGACTTTTTCAATCTAAAAAATATTTTTTCAAGATATGGAGTGGACCATTATTCTACGATTGAAACTTAAGAGTTGTCATTTGAAACATTTATTATCAACTTTCATAAATTCTTCGATTCTCTTGGGAGAAAAGAAAGGCAACGAATTCCTGATCGGTTTTTACTTTTTCGTAAATGAAATAAATGAATGAGAAAACCCTTAAAAAAAAACAACAGATTGTCAAAATAGAAATAAATGCTTTGGTTCATAGAGACACATTCGAATGTTTCATTAGGATGAAGATTTTACTTAGTATTTAATTATTTCGAAAAGTCCGAAAGGAAAAAATACCATTATTATATCGACTGTTTTAATTTTTATTTTGTGGATGTATGTTTGATAATTATCTTTAATTATCTACTAAAATACGAAACTAAAGCCGCGAAATCTTTTTGTTGCTTGTGTATTGTCATCGTCGAACAAAATGGCTCCTGTCAACATACGTCTTAACCCTATCGGGGCAGTTTTTTTGGTACTGTGCGTGGCATGTGGGTTTATATACAATTTCGGTTTGCCTAACATGTTCAGAAAGGAGGAAAGGGTCAGCATGAAGGAACTACTGTCTGTCAGTATCGAACTGGCCCGGCGTGGAGGCAAGAGAGTGAGAGAAGTTCGGGAAGAAAACACGCTCGGTGTTAAAGTGAAAAGCATTACGAAGGAAGGAGCAGAGGAATTAAAAACTCGAGGTGATATGGAATCACATCGGGAAATTCTTTATGGAATGGCCAAGGCATTTCCGGAAATTAAAGTAAGCATCATATATGACAAAGTATTTGTTGATTGACTACCGTGCACTTACTTTGTCGACAGTTATCTTTTCTTTTTAGTCAATGTTTACTAAGAAAAACCAAAAATTCTTTAACTACTTTTTAAACAGACCGGTGTCCTTTTTCTCTTCTTTTAAGAATAAAATTAACAGACATTTTTTTTATCGAATAATATTTCCCTATCACAAAATGATAACGATTATAAAATGCAAAAAAAATTTGACACCATTTTGAATCATTTTTTTTTATCAAAACAAGAAAAAAATACAATATCAATCAATATAGTTACTTATAGTTTGTCTGCTGTTTAAAATTTTAAGTTTAAATATTTTTTCATGATTGACTTTTTTAGAAGCTCTGACATTTTCTCATTTTTTAGTAAGTTTTACTTTTATGATTAAATGTCAGTACATTTTTCAGTCTCTTCAAATAAAGTTAATTTCAATGTCGTGTGTGTATGTAATATTCTATATGAATTAATAAACAAACAGAGCATTGATTGACTGTTGATACTGACACTCAATGACTTTTTGCGGCGTTTTTTCTTTTTTGTTTACTTTACTAATTACTTACTTTATATCTTTCTTTCTATATTTAGAAAAAAACACAATTATGTTGAAAGCTTGAAAATTAATTTCTTTAAAAATCAGGAAATTATTTATTTGCTTTTATTTCACAAAGATATGCAACACATGGTTAATTTTAGTACCAAGCCGATACAGCACACTCATCGCAATTTTTTGTGAATCATTGAAAAAATACACCAGTCCTCAAACACATCCAGATCCCTAGTATAATTCTTCGAGCACTTAGGTATCAGTGAGAAGGCTCCCCCGGTCATTATAGGGATCTCTACGAAATCACTTTAAAAAAAAAAAAAAAAGAGCATTAGCATGACAAAAACGGCCGTGACTTGGAAAACAAAGTTTTACCGTCAAAAAGTTTGTTAAGAAAAAAAGACCAAGGTATTTTTTAATTATTTTATTAAATTTTTCCCTCCATTTTTAGATCATTCTAACTTTTGACTAAAAAATCTTGTTTCTTTTTGCGTCAGGAGAACTATAGCAAATTTTAGCTCATTTTTTGTAGTGACGGACATTAATTTGGAAAATCTTCCAAAAAAAAAAAAATGTCGGATCATTTAATGAAACTTTCAGAAATTATTCACAAATGATCGAAATTATTTGAAATATGTTTATAGTAATTTTTTAATTTTTTTTTTTTTTTTTTTTTACATCTGTTACCCCCCCCCCCCAACACACACACAAAAAAAATTATGAAAACTCTAGAAATTTAACGCTAGGCATTTTTTTTAGTGATTAAAACTTAAAAAAAGCAGTAAAAATTGGTTGTAAAAACTCATGCCAGACGTCATTATCTGTATGTATAATTCATGAACCATAAGATAAGAAGAATCATCATTCGAATCAGTTTTACTTGTTTGATTGTTTTTTTTAGTTTTTTTATTGTATTTTTAATTTAAAAGAAATTTACTAATCACAACCTCCTCATCACTACATTTATGAAGTAACGAGGAATTATTCTTGGTTGTCACCCACTCCAGTTCTTTTGTCGACTGCTTTTTTTGTGACTATTTTTTTTTTCTTTGTTCACTATATCACTTAATGATTTTCTTTTTTTTTTTTTTTTTTTTTTTTTTTTTTTTTTTTTTTTAATAATTAAAATTTGTTTGCTTCATAAACATTTAGAAAAGAAGATATCAAAGTTATCGTTATCGTGATTTGGCTTCCAAACTACAAAATTTTCTCATAAGACAGTTGGGGGAGCTCTTTTTTTTTTTTTTAATTTTAATTATTATTTATTTATTTTGATGGCTTTTTAGTTTACAGTTGTGTTTGTACTTTATTGGAAAATGGAAGTCCTATTTTTAATTGGATTATTAATTTATTTGTGAGCTAACAGTACGGAATAACAGTTAAAATGTGGTTAATGTTTTAGTTTTTATAATTTTCATAAGAACCACTATTTTCGTCTCGAACTTTTATTTTTACGTTGTATTTGGGAAATAAAGATGTTAACTGCCATTGCGAACACGCTAGTATCCAAGGTAGGAAGTAAAATTGTTTGTAATTAATTAATAATACCAATAATCCTCTTTTACTCGCTTTTTCTTTAAGCAGTACAGAATTATTGACGTGAAAAAAATTTACTATTTATTTAAAACTCGTGAGCATTGAAATAAGACTGTTAAAAACAAATATTTTTTGTATGTAGAAACTAAAGACAAAAAGAAAATTCTATTTTTATTATTCATTATCATTTTAAATTGTTTCTTTTTAGTTTTCTTTTTAAAATAGGTATCTCTGCTTATTCTCTTTAAGTTTTTGCTTGTACTGTTGTCTCCAAAGTAATTTTGGCTGTTGATTGATTTTTATTTACAAATCATGTTGAGTTATTTAACGTCAACCTTTATACGGGGCACACAGTGAGGATTGCATTCCCTACTCAATAATAATCAACCAGATTAGCCTCGCTAACCAAAGGCACTTACTTCACAAAGTAATATTGCATTTTCAAAGAGGAATAAATGCAAATATAATGAAGTTAATTTTATTAATGACATAATTGCTATAGTTTCTGCAAGTGAATGTAAAGAAAATGTTTTAATTCCTTTTTTATTATATTTTGTGGTTTTTGGTGAAAAAGTAGAGAGGCTTGAATAAATATCTTTATTTCTGAATGTCTTGAAAATTCTAGTGATTGTAATTAGATAATTCAAAAGTGCTAGGTGAGTATAGAGAATGAGCTGAAACTTTTGAAATTTAATGATTGATTTTCTTATGGCTTCATTTTACTGACTATGGCCTTGCATTGTTGTGCTGAAAGATGTCATCATTTTTGCCCACTAAAACTTTTTTTTTTATGTAATGCACCATTTGTATACTACGGTTACTAACAAAGGTCTGCAGTGCTCCAGTAAGACAATACCTGTCATGTTCCATCGGGTGTATAATGGATAAAGACCTGCTTTCAATGTCAGGGTCAATTTGAGTAATGATAAATGATGACTGCTTTTGTGTTTGGGCATTAACACCAGTATTTGTTTAACATCTTCAATTAAAAAAAGATTTTCCTTCCTTGTCAGCAGATTGTTGCAAATGGTTGAATATTATGCTCAGTTCAGTTAGTTCATGTTGCCCCAAATTAGATTTCTTTCTAATTCTTCATATATTGTTAGACATAGTACATTAAACGTTTTTCTTAAATTTCTGGTATCTTTGATAGTAATTTCTTTCAGCAGATGCCTTTACAATGTTATTATCCAAAGTGGTTGGTTTCCCAGATTGAGGTTTATCACAAAGACCATCATCCCTCTTTTTAAATGATGTGCTGAACACTTGCTGGTAGTCAATGCACCTGGATGCACAGCTCAAATATCCTTCATTGTCTGACTTGCTTAATGTATTTAGGAAATGGTGAATATAAAACTCATTAAAATTTTTGTCTCCCCTTTGAGGTCAACATAAACTATAAATGATCTAATAAAAAAAACTAAATCTAGATCTCATTTTATGTTTTACTGCAGTTGGTTTGAAATGTGTATCTTCTAAATGTAATATTACTTTTGAAACAAATTCTAACAATATCCAATACTGATAATAGTGTTTTCTCTTCTCTGTACAAAGTGTATGAATTAGAAATAAGGTCCTACTTAGGTGCCTCTAAAGTAGGAGATGTTCAGTCTTGTCTGCCTCTCACTTGGTACTTCTTGCCAAAGTGCATGACTATATTCTAGATATTGGTAGAACTGATATTGGCACTATTTTATGATCATTTGTGAATCAGTTTGACATGGATTCATTGACAATTAAGATCTCTTGCAAGAGCATCCTTTCAGTTATTACTGAACTTAGGACCAATTACCAAGCTGATATGAAGATAGTTTAGGAAGCACATTTGTGATATCAAAAATATTTACTATTATTAAGACACTGAATTACAATAAAAATGATGTTTCTGTCTCTTAACGATGCTGTGTACAAAATAAAAAGCAAGTAGGATATCACCAGTATTAAATCCGATGTTTGAATCATAGGATTCTTTACATGTCAAAAGTTAAAACCTTTGGCAAATGGTTACTATAACAAAATCATGTTTAGCATTATTTCAATGCCATTCTTCTGTCCCTAAAATAAATGATTTTGTTGGAGGAAAATGTTTTTTCTACTATGTGCAAGCTTCAGTCCTTTCAAAGCTGATTATCATGTTACAGGCTTTTATTTACCATCACATTTACCTCTTAATTTCTCCAAGTTTTATTTCATACTCACTAGACTCACTTAATGTGTTATACTGAAAACCAGGCAGCATTTTCTGAAATGAAATATTTTCAGATTTCTTTTAGGTATTTTTTCAATATACTTTTATATAGGTATGTCCAATATTTCGCTAAAAAGTGGTATACCTTGACAACAAAAGGTCCCCAAATTGATAAAACAATTTTTAACGTTTAAATATTTATGTTCTTATTAAAGAGGAAAGACCAAAGTATTTTCTGAATATTTTTTCAGATTTTTTTAATCCTTCCTATAAATGTTAAAAATTTTATTAAAAATCTTGTTTTTTTTCGAGTCAAAAAATTTCGTAAAATCGAACTTATCGACATTTCTGTCGGAAAGATCATAGTTTGTTAGTGAAAAATCAATTACACCTTTTTCTTTTGTTATCTTAGGAAATTTAGAATGATTAAAGTATACTTAATGTAATTTGAAAGAAACATTACTTACATTTTTAGCAGAAAATCTTTTAAGAGAGATATTTCCCACCAGGGTAGTCTATTTTGACAGGCGTTGATTGATGTACGTCAATATATTCACAACTTACGGTACTGAAATTTATTGTACGGTACCGCCAAAGTGATATAATTCGTTCTAATTTTAAGTGAATCTGGTTAGTAGATTTTTTTTTTAAAAATTCACTTTCAAATTTTTTTTTTTTTTTTTACCTTACGTTTGAGGAAGAATTCTGCACTGAAAATAACATTTAAATTATGAAAGAAAATCAAATTTTACAAGTAAAAATAAAACAGTAAAAAAAATACATTTTTTTAAATTGAGGTTTATTATTTCAGTCATGAAATATTTTTCTGAGAATATAAAAATTACATGAAACACCATTAATTGAAACGGGTTAACTTAATGAAATGAGATTTTATTTCTTTTTTATTAAGGAAGATTTTTTTCTATTTATTAATAATTATATGGCAGTAATATGAGTTTTATTTTATTTATTAATAAAATTAACATGCTAATAGCAGCTATGTTGGTTTTGTTTTGACTCGACAAGTATTTTTTAGTTTGAGTAGTAGCGAGCTAACTCCAGAAAATTTAAACTCCAAAAATCGTTTTAATTGATAATTTGTCGTGTGGATAATAATTCCAAAGTAATGTACAATGAATTTATGCATTCGATTTCAAACTTGAAAATTTGGGTGGACTTCCAAGGGAGTTTTTTTTTTTTGTAATTGTAAATAGTCGATATTTTCTTTTATCCCACTATTCGATTATATTTGAATAGAAAAAGAAAAAAATTAAAAATAATACGACGATATTCAGAAAACTTGACAAGCGTTGTTTTCTTGTTACAAAGCCATTTCTGAAGTAAAAAAAAAACTTGCTTCTATCAAAGGAAACTACTCATGTGACATTATTTCAACAATGTGCATCCGTACTTTCGTTGTAGACGATTTTAAATACAATTTTGGAATATTAAAAATTATTTTTAAAATAATTATGGTTGTCAGATTTTAATAAGCTTTCAAATTTATGATCTTTAAAAAGTAGAGAACATAATATATCATTTCCATAAGGTTGCAGAAAGAACTTAATGTATAAATATATAACAACCTTTTGTCATATTGTGTATTTAAAATTGAAAAAAAAAAGAAAATTTATGTAAAAATTTATTGTTCATCAAAAAATTTTTTTTCTTTCAGATAATAATTACCTTCGTATATATTATTCAGAAAAGCCATTAAAAACATTCTTAATTAAATATTGTCTTAGTTTTATTGGGTTTTGTATTTTTACAATTGAGGTAAAAGTTTGGACAATTTCGGACATTTTTTTAACAAAAAAATCGATGATTTAGATTTTTCAGAGTTTTGTGCATTTAATTAAAAAAAAAAATTGAGGTTGCAAATAAATTTTTTTTTGTGTTTTCATAAAATTAAGTTCGAGGGGGGTAACAGATATAAAAAAAAAATATTTATACCATGACTTTCAAAGAGACAAACATTTCTAAAATAAGTTCATTCATTTCTGAATAAGTTCTGAAGTTTTCATTAAAATCCAACAAGTAGTTAATTTTTACAAGAATTTCGAAATTAATGTGTCTTTCAACTGACAAAAAAACAACTAAAAAAAACGCTAAAAAGGTCAAAATTGGACATACCTACTTTTATAAGACTTTGTGAAAAATATGAACTCCAATTTATTTAAAAGAAAATACTGACTTTTTTTGTGTCTAAAACATTTTTTTTTTGTTTTATTTCAAATATTGTAGATGATAAGTTTCTAATGATCAGATGAAAGACTTTGAAACTATCTTGCTTACATAGTGTGGGGGTGCTGTTCAAGAGGTCTAGATATTTCTTTTTGAACCCTTATTTAACTCTTCTTTATTTATTCTATAAAAGCAGAAATACCTCTGTAAACTTTGAAAAGTATTTATCTTTAATGCAAATCTATTATGATTTGAAGAATATGGAAAAGGGTTTAACTAGGTTTGCTTGCTAGATGTGATTATACGTTATTCACTAATTCCTGCTTCCGAGAAACAACTTGCAGAAAATTCACTCTGTATTTTATTTCTATTGGATAAATTATTTAAGATAGAACTTATTTTATTGATTTGCAGAATTTAAAAATTCTGAAATACTTTCAAAAATCATTTTAAATTTTGATTGTTATCATAACAATTAAGATATATTTCACTCTCTGCAACCCCTTGCATACTAGTGGCACTCCTGCCTTGCTTGAGGTAAAATGATTAAAAAAAAATATCCAATTTTTATAATTAAGACTTTTTTTCCCCTTTAATATGGTTGAAAAAGAAGCAGCCTTAAATTTTTAAAAATTCTCTAGTACTGAATTATTTTTAAAGGATTTCCTTTATATGTTTTTATTTAAACTGAACATGTTTTTCATCATATTTTGGCTAAAGCTATCTTGGTTGAGTATTGGTTAAAACCATGGCTTGTCATCTTGTTAATAGTCCCACAACAGAAAGCTCAAGTGTGAGCACCATGCTTGCTTTTCTGGCTTCTTCCCCTTAGCTGAAATTACTATATTATGAATACTGATTAGAGATGTCACCATTAGACTAGTGCTATAAATGGGCCAGCTTAATAATTTGATAAACTTAATCAAAATGGAAACATTCTTGCCCCTACTATATCTTCTGTATTTGACCAACAAATCCTCTACCCATTTTTCAGCTACTAAAAGATTGTCAGTCAGGTTTTTAAAACAATCTTTTGAAGAATTGACTTATAAAAGAAAAAAGATGCACCCCACCACCCCAAATGAAGGTCAATCATTTATTACAAGAAAAAGAATATACATTTGTATAAATGTTATCTTTTCATTTGAGGCTGAATCAAGTTATGGCCTCACATTGTTTAGACACATGCACATTTCCTCTCTCTACTCACCCACTTCCTAGTTACAATAACTTTAATAGTACCAAAAATAGTCAGGGACATGAAGAAACTGAAATTACTTTAAAAACAAAAGTTTTATTTAATTTAGAATACTTAAGAAAGATGACTCCGACTGTAAACAATGACATGATTTTGAGATCTGCTGAATGTATGACATCAACTTTCAGGTTTGACCTCTAATTTAGATTATGATTTAGACAATGATGTCTTCTTTTTTTTACTAAAGTAACAACAGTGTTTTTTTGTTTTTTTTGTTTTTTTTTTGTATTTTCCAGGTGATATCAGAAGAACATGAAACAAAACCTGTAGATTTACATAATGTACCTGATGCAAACAAACATGAGGAAGTTGTGAATACTAAGATTAAAACAGATCAGTTAATCCCAGTCAGTCAGATTGTTGTCTGGATAGATCCTTTAGATGCAACAAAAGAATATACAGGTAAGTGGTTGTTAATGTTGAGCCATTGTCAAAATAAACAACATTCAGAACATCACCTTATTTTTTTCAGCCTTGAAACTTTTGAATAGGTCACAGATTTGATTGTAATTAGTTGCAATTTGGCCATGACTTTTCACCTTTTACCACTGAACTGGTTTACATAAAGCTAGAGAACAAGATAAATTTTATCATGCATCAACAATTAGAAACAATATAATTGGTTCAATTCTAAAGCTTGGATATTGCAAGCAACATGGCAAACTTGTTAGTAATAGCATTTATATAATCATTGTATTAAATATTTACCTCATTTGTGTGGCTTGTGTATGAATTAACTACCAGTATACATGGTAGACTTGAATTCAAGAGGCAACTTGACAAGCTCAAGTCTTGTTATTGCAACAAATCACTTGCTTATAATATTAGAGTTGTACAATGATTTGTCTGAGACCAGAAGACCAAGAGGCCTCATAAATTTGATAATATAAATGATTATCATATTGAAACATTGGGTATTTGGGACTTGTAGTAAAGAGTATTTCCAATCTCCATGTTCATTTTGAACATAAACCACTTAATATTTACATTAAACTGTTTATTTAAAATGTTTTTTTTTTTAACTTGAAGGTTCATTCTTTGTTGTTTTTGCAATTGAGTTGAAGAAATAATGATTCCAGTGCTACATAATTTCTATCACCTTTCCAATGGATCATAACAATGCCTTTCCTACCAGAACAAATTATCAGGGAAAACAGAATTGAAACTGATTTATTCAGTGCACTATTTATTGTAGAAGTTTTTAACATCCAAAATACTTAATTTTACTATGAATTTTGTTAATCATGAATAATTCTTGAAGATAATCTTAATAAGAGGCAAATATCAGTGTTTTGGGGGCAACAAATAGACATTAATTTCCAGGTATATATCTTCTGTTTAGTACAACAGTTTTTCTTTCTTCTTAATGCTCTTAGAATCAATATATATTTCACTTTGTTTCTTCTCTGAAGGGGAATATTTTCTCCTCATAAGAATTAGTGCTAATCAACAGTCTCTGCATTTTTCAACTATCTTGTCATTTGATTTTTATATCTTTTCATTTACATTCTATTTGCTTTTCTAATTTCACTGACTTTTGTTTTCCTAACTTTGAATATTTCACATTTGAATATAAACATATTATAAAAATATTTTTATTTCCTCCTTTCATAATAGTTTTATGCTATTTCTCTTAAGTTATTTTAACAGATTTAAACTCATGAAAAGATTTTTCTTGTGGTTGATGGCTTTGACTTTTTTGTTTACATGACAATGTATTATTAATGTACATAGCTTAATTTTTTATTTCAGAATCTGATGTAGAAAATTTTTTATAATTATGAAAAATTGAGAAAATGACCATTTTTCAATTTATTGACCTTCAAGCATTGACTCACATTTGTATTTATCGTGGGAGTAAACTTTCATTATGCCTGAATGTTTATTTCTATCATTCTTCAGTTCACAAACTAAATTTTGAACAGCTGTTTAACTACATGCTATTAATTATTTGTTTCTCTTTTTGTAGCAGATGTTTAAGCTTTCCATACCAATTGCAACAGCTGAGCTTCTAATATTTAAACAAAGTCCTTTCACATTTGATTAAATAATTTATCATTAATATTATTGGGAATTGTTATTGCACTTGTTATCAAAGTTCTTTGGAATTTCCCAAGGTTCCTTCTCATGAACGACCAGTTTGCCCTATTCAATCAGACGTTTGTCTGCCTTTAGAGAGTTTATATTGTAGAAAATTTTTAACTTCTTCCTTGTCACAGGTCTTTCTTCAAAAATTAACAATAGCATAACTTTTCCTTTATTTTTTTTTTATTTTTTTTTCATCAACAAGTTTTTTTTACCAATCCAAAACCATTGGAAGAAGATAGTTTGGCAAAGTTTTAATATACATATCCACAAAAAATAATGTGCCAAAAGGACACTTCTTCTCTTGACACCACTATTACTGTGTACTCTCTTGGCAAGTTTTATTGTTTTAAAAAGTTATTTTTAGAATCTTAATGAACCTCAGATATATGAAACTGCATTTACGTATTGTCTTTTTCTCTTGAGAATACACAACAAAAGTATTAAACATTGTTTTTATAAATAAGTAGGATTTAACATTTTTGTTGTCAATTCTCAAGATTAAAACATAAATCCAGATGCTCACAAAGTATTTTAGTGAATTTCTGTGGTGAGAGCAAATGAAAGAAATAATTTTTTTTTTCTCTCAAAATTTATAATTACACTTATGTGTTTATTTAAATTTTCTTCATCTCTTGTTCACGTTTTTATAAATTTATGAATAAAAAATTGTTTTCTTGGTTATTCCTTTATGATATTGTAAATGTTGCATTGTAGTTGGTTCACATTTTTATAAACTGGTAAATATAAAATTATTCTTGTAAATAAACACTTTAATAAAATAGTTTCATTCTTTTGTCTTTTATCAATTCTCAGGCGGAAAAAATACATAGTTCCAGTTTCATGTGTTTGGGTTTTATTAAAATTCTAAATGGCACAATTTACTTCGGTAGTATACATTAGTAGTAACGTCAAGAGAAAAATTGTCCTATTGACAATTTTTTTTTTTTTTTCTACTACAGGTACATATGTTAAACTTTGCCAAAGTTTTCTTTCTTGAACTGTGCTGACATTTTTTCTTTCCTCTTTTACTTGTCTATTTCTGAAAAATCTGATAATAGTATATTTCCATCAGAAGTACATGACATGGTTATTCTTGTTTCAAGTTGTTTTTCACAAACAATTTCTAAGTTCAAAATTTTAGTAAATGAAATACCAGAGAAATACAACAATTAAAAAAAATTAAATTTCCATCTCCTTGGACAGCAATGTCTCCTCTTTAATAATCGGTCAGTTTCATATTTGTGTTCCAACACAACTCAAGAATTTTTAATTGTCCTTTATAAAGTATCACTACAAACTTACAGAAGAAAACTATAAAATGCATTTTGAATAATTTCAATATTTCCTTTGACGTTAAATTTTGTTTTTATTTGAGTAATAACAGCCTAAAGCTAATTTATAAAACGAAAAAGACAATGTTATTTATTTAAACATTGCTGCAGTCAATCATCAAATTTCCATTTTTGATGAAAATAATAAATTTAAAAATCTCTTAAAAACCCAGTATTGTTTTTTCTTTAAAAGTAAGTAATAATTGACTGGTTTTTGTATTAAAAAAAAAAAAAAAAAATTTTTTTTTTTTAAACATAGTTAAAATAACATTTATTTATGCACAGTAACTCGTCAGTTGTCATAACCACTATTGTTTTAATGTTAACACTCAAAAATGGTATTAAACTTGATATTTTTCAATTCTTAAAACTAATGTTGTGGAGTAAAGAGTACACCCCCGGTGATATTTTGAACTTGTCCAATAATATAAAGAGTTCCATGGTATGAAGTTAGGAGTAGTCATATTGGAGTCGGTCTTCATGCTAACAATACAGGCATATAGCAGTAGCCTAAGCATTACATATAGAGAATACTTGATGAATTATGTTATACCAAGTATAATTGCAGAGGTGAAGAATTTTTTAGCTTCAATAGTTGAAATTCAACAACAAAATACTTAACAGTTGCAGAAACATCAAGTTGTTGGAAGTGGTTTTGAAGAAAAATGTTTCAATGTCTCTTACGCCAGACGTGGTGCAAAACACTGTCAGAATTCATATACAATCCTGATGTCGGGCTGACTTTTGCTGCATATTTTCATAGATATGAAGAAATATTTAATCAGGAATACAGTGGCTGGGAAGAAAATAAAAAACCAGGTTGTTAAGAAAAATAGTGCCAATAGAGTACGGAAAGTACTGCAATTATATTTTACCAAGAAAACCAGGTGAAATAGGCTTTGAAGACACAGTACACATTCTGACAAAAATATTTAGTGACAAGTGCTCTCTGTTCCATGCTTCTTGGCGATGCATGAATTTAATCAAAAAAAAAAAAAAAGATTTTTTTCACATGCAAGTACCATCAACAGAGAATGTGAAAAGTTTAAACTAAAGGAAATGACTCCAGATATGTTCAAGGGATTAATTTTTGTGCAAGATCTAACTGGAAAAAGATGTTGAAGTTCAAACAAAAATTTTAGCAAAGATTGAACATAATAATAACATAACACTACAGGAAATAGTTGATGATTGCTGAATCATGATTCTGAAAAACTTCAGAATAAAGAATGTGCATTGGTAAAAGCTAAGGAAAAATGCACCAAAAGTAATATAAAACCTTGTTTCAGATGTGGAAAATTACATAGAAAAAATGCAGAATGCTATAACTGTGGTAAAATAAATCACACTGCAGAAATAAACCAAGAAAATGTTTTGCAGATTATTGTGATGGAAAAAATACACACACAAAACAAAAGAAAATTTTTTAACATGACAATCAATGTGGGAGTAAAAATTTTACTAGATACTAGTAGTGACATTTCAATAATAAATGAAACCACATGGAAAGAAATTGGAAAACCTTTATTAAAAAGGACTTACAAAGTTGCAACTTCAGTTTCTGGCAAGAAATTATTTGGGGGGCAGGGCAGAGAATGTAATGTTTATTTTCAAAATAAGCAGATGAAAATAAAAAAAATTAAACTTATATTCTAAGAAATGCAATGAATCTATTCGGTACAGGCTGGATGGAACTATTCAAACTGGGATTTTCCGATAAATGCTTATTGTAAAAATGTAAAGTGATCAATTTAAAAAAATCTGAGTGAAAATCTTAAGGAAGAATAAAAAATGTTTTCCTGATGTTCTATCAAATGAACTGGGTCAGCATTCAAAATTCAAGGGAAATTTTCAAGTGAAAAAAGGTTTGACACACATTTTTAAACCAAAACAGAGTGTACCATTTGCAGCATTAGAACAAGTAAATAAAGAGTTGGACAGATTATAAAGAAATGGTTTATTACAGAAAATAGACCATTCAAAATGGACTGCACCTGTAGTGTATATAAAGGGGGGAAAAAAAAAAAAAATTGTGTTTACCTGGATTTCTCAACTGGATTAAATAGTTGTCTTGAAAAACAGAACTATTCATTATGAAGTCCAGAAGAAATTTTTTCAAGGTTGAATGGCAGAAAAAAGTTCATCATAAGACCCCAAAATCAGCTGAAGAAAAAATTCATTGATGAAAGACCTGAAGAATCGGTTAAAATGCAGTACAACATTTTTGATTTGTCAGCACCAAAACAAATCAGGGAACCTCTAAGGACAAGTTCAAAGAAAAGAAAATGTTTGTGATCTCTCCAGAAAAAGGAGGGGGAAATATAAAAAAATTTTAAAAATAAGTAGTAATCTCAAAAGTGGGAATGTTGTGGAGTAAAGAGTACATCCCTGGTGACTCTTTGGACTGATCCAATGCCATAAAGAGTTCCATGGCATGAGGTCATGAGTAGTCGTATTGGAGTCACTCTTCATACTAACAATACAGGCATACAGCAGTAGCCTAAGCCTTACATATAGAGAATACTTGATGAATTACGTTATATCAAGTACTAGTGTGTGTTATAACAATAACCATACAATAGGAAGTTATGATAACTAGTTACCTCCAAAGTTTCACTAAAACATGAGCATGCATGATGAAAAATACCCAAAACTTAATAAAAACAAAATTTTATCATCAAATATTTATTAAGAAGAAAGATTTTATTATTAAATTATATTTTTTAATCTTTTTTAGATACTTTGAAATTTTGGTTAAAATTTTGTTTTTCTTCTATAGGTGACCATAAAATAGTATGGGAATCTGAGCATCTTTTTGCAGTGAAAAACATGTTTAGAAATTCTTGCAAAAATCAGATAATTGTTGGAAACTTTCAGGATTTATTCACAAATAAATGAGATTTTAGAAATGTTTCCTTTTTAAAAAATCTTGGTAAAAAATGTGTTGTTTTTTTTTACATCTGTTACCTCCTTATTTAATTTTCTGAAATTTCAAGAAATTTTCTTTTATAGCATATATGGTATTCTTGACCTGTTTTTGCTCTACTGCCAAATTGCACTTCTGGCTGTATTTATGTAACATAAATATAGTTTTTATTTTTTTTATTTTATTTTATTTTTTTTTTTTTTTTGAGTTATTACTGAAAAAAATTAGTTTCATCTTTGTTGTGCTATGAAGTATAGAAAGAAGTTGCAAGGCATTAACTGTTAATATGAAATTTATATGACCAATTTGACCTGTCATATTTTTACAATTTTGTTTTTGAGATCGAAATTTTCCCAATGTTTAGGCTGGTCTGATCTAAGAAATATTGATTTCATTAGCATTATCTTTTTTTTTTTTTTACTTCAACTCTATGTAAATGACATTAGATTTATAATTATTTTTAACTTGTTTGAAGATTGCATCTTCATTTATACATTGTTAAAATTGGTATTTTGTCTAATAGCACAAGATAAAACTTTATGAACTTTGAATGGTCATGTAACATTTGCTAATTGAGCTACCAAGATAAATTTAGTGCATTTTTTTATGGTTTGTCAAGATCTCTATGCCTGTATTAAAGGTTTTTAGATATACTGAAAATAAAAATTTTAATTTAGGATACGTACTTAAAGTGTCTCCTGCAACTCTATATATGTAATTAAGCCTAATGGCTTGTCACCAATGATGTATTGGTCTGATTTGACCTTTAATTTACATTTTGGAAAGCACATGGCCAGCTAACCACTTGACCAAGTTCTGATAACCTGCTACTCAAAAACTATTCTTCCTATAAGACCACTGCAAATATGTCTATGTAAACAACCCCATGGTTTATTAGTTAGCTTTTCATAAATGATTGCCCAACATAGAAATGTCATTTTTTTCAAAATTATTCTGCTCTACAGATCACAAAAATTGAATAGACAGGTCTTTATGCAAATAATTTAATCTTAAGGGTTGTTAGTGATGAATTTAAAAAAAATTTTTTTAACCATTATGAAGTAATTCATTGTTATCATTTACACCTGATTACACAAGTGTAGCAGGTTGGTACAGGATTATACCCAGATATACTGATTTAAGTTATCACCAAATTAATATCTTTAAGAACATCTAAATCTAATTAACTTTCTTAATTCTTTTTCCACATTTAATTTTAGTAATCATTGAATGCTTTTTCTCCCCATTTTATACCATAAAACTGGACCTTTTTTTACATTTAACTCCTTATCAAGCCTCCTTGGCACTCTATTTGCCCTGCAAGTGTGGGTCACTACCAATCCTGTCACATCAAATTAATGAAGCTTATTTTTTTTTTTTTTTCTTTTTTCAACCAGTATTTGTATGACTGTGAGAAGCAGATTGATTCATGCCATTTTATACACACATGAAGATTTTTATCTAGTAGCTGTTTTCATTTGATGAAAAAGGACGCATGTTAGAAATCTTTTGTTGTCAGAGGCAGAGGACGGTTCAAGGTTTCGCAATAGAAATGATACCCAATTCAAATTGATCTTCATTTTTAATGGCAAATTATATTTATAAATATTAAAATTTGTTGAAATGGTTTGTTTTTGTTCATTTCTGATTTCTGTCTCTTTCAGAGGATCTTCGCCAGTATGTAACGACAATGGTGTGTGTAGCAGTGAATGGCGATCCCACTATTGGAGTTATCCATAATCCATTTGATAATGAAACTTGTGAGTTTTTCCATTGATTCCGCATTTTTGTTTTTATGCTATCAATGATTTGTTGTCTCAGTCTATAAATACTCAGTAGTGCTTAACCTATCACAGTTATAGTGAACAGGTTCTGGTGACAAACAGCAGTCATTTCAGATAAAGCTATATTGTGATATTGCTATTTTTTTGACACCATGTAAAATAAAATGATCTTAACATAAGCATCAAATACTAAAACACTTGCCTGTCTGTTCATTAAGAAAAGCTTTGCCACTTGAAATTTGGTTATTTCAATTCTGCATTTATCTCAACTTTGCTTACTACAGTGAAAATCAAAAAATGCTTTTGCTATACAATTGTCAGAACAGTTGCTGTATGTATTTGATATTAGGAAGAGTATTTGCGAAAATCATTGTTACTTTGAAAATGGGATTCCTACCAAACGTCATGACCATCACACACAGATTTCTTTTAAATTTGGTACACTTATAGAGCTTCATGATAGAAATTGAATAGTGCCTATTTTACATTTCTAGGTCAAATGTTTCCCGAGATACACCCTTTGACCCTTGCCAAAAAAAAAGGTGAATTTTGGAAAATGGTCACAAACTTTAAATATCAATATCTTAGTTGTTTTGTTCACCCACAAAACTAAATTATATACCATTTTAAAGTTCTTAGATAGGTCTAAAAGGTGATCTATTTAAAGATCAAATAAGATAATTTGACCTTAACCTTTGACCTTTAATTTCTCAAAAAGTGTATCTTTAATTTTTTTTTAAAATTTGACAACAAATTTGTTTGCCTTATGGCAAGATATGTACAAGATTTTGTGGTGGACTTTGACTGTGGCCTGAGTTACAAGGATTTTACAGAGTTGGGCCGAATTCCAAATGGTGGATTTTGGTATCTGCCACTATATGCTAACATTCTCATATCTCCTAATATGGTCAAGTTGTATATCTTTAGAAAGCTCTTTGTTATGAAAAAGTAACATAATGAAAATAATTATTTAAAAAGTATCATTTAATTAATGACAAGATAAAATAATATAAAAATATGCAACAAATGATGTTAACAGTTAACAAATTTTTGTTGATATTTGACTTGGTACACTAAATATACAAAACAATTTTTTAGTTTGTTTTTATATATTTGATTAACAGTTACAAGTTTACATAATCATTTTTTTTTCTATTTAAACCAAAATTCCAACAAGCAGAAAAATTTGCTTGTTAATCTCTTTGTAAATGTTAAGGATCTTTTTTAAGCATTCATTTCAATTTATCACTTTTTCAGATCAAAATTTAATTTTTTAATGATAAAAAACCCCTGAGAATTGGATTGTTTCAAGCATTTAGTGTACAATGTCAAGACTACATGCATATGTGCCTCTCGCCAAACTTATGCCCCAACATCATGACATACATCTTCATTTGTATTGTGAAGGTCACCTGGAAGATTGAATGATACTATGTAATTATGATCACAGGTTCTACCTTCATAAAAAAGGAGTGGTTTCAATGGTTTTGACTCTTTCAGAATGTATTACCTGCAACACATAAGACTAACTTCTAAGATCAAGGTATGGGGTGCCATAAGTTAACAACTTTTACTGACCTTTGGTATTTGTTGGGAGAATGCTGAACAGTCTCATTATTTGGAGAACATTGTTCAGCCTGTAACAAGAAGGCTGTATGTTGTTTCAGCAGAATAATGCCTGCCCATATGATGCCTAAGCTGCTCAACATGATCTGCAAAATGTTTGATAACTTTCCAGGCTAACACAGTTGCCAGACTTGTCCCTTATTGAAGAGGTTTGAAACAATGCCTGACTCATTCAGTTAGCCCAGTTACAACTCTTCAGGTGCAAGTGGTGTGGAATAATGTATTGCAGGGTATACAATGTATGGGTATAAAATCTAAGTACTATTGATGCAATCATTATTTGTGAAATTGCACATGTATTGACCTCTATATATGATCATTTATATTACCTGTACATTAAATGTTGAGAAAATTGAAATACATATTTAAGTTCTTTTTTTTTTTTTTTTTTTTTTTTAAGCGTCTCACCCCAAGCAAGGCTGGTGGCCACTATCACGCATGGGGTTACAGAAGGGTTGGAGGAAGAGCAGATAGGAGTGGTAAAGGAAGGGATGTGGAGAAAGAGAAGGACGAAGGGTCGATCAAGGCAAGGGGGTTACAGAAGATTTAGAGCGAGAGCAGATAGGAATGAAAGATGAAAGGAAGTGGAGAAGGGAAGTGGATAGATCAAGGCAACTGGAGATGACGATTGACGCTACACTTAAACCGTTGGAGATTGTATTTGTCAGGGAAACAGTAATAGGGAAGGGAGTTCCATAGGCAAGATGTGCGAGACATGAAGCTATTGGAGTAGAAGAGACGTCTACATCTAACAGTTTCAACGGTGAAGGGGTGGGAACGGGATGCCAGCCTCATAGGACGCTTAAATTCATGAGGCTTAGGGACAAGCGAAAGCAACTCCTTGGAGCAATTACCGTGGAAGTACTTGTAGAAAAGGCAGAGCGATGCAACATCGTGTCTGTGAGAGAGCGACTGCAGATGAGATGACAGATCTGGGCCAATCACATTGCATATCCGTCTCTGGATCTTATCAAGAACCCTGAGGCAACACGCAGGGGCCCCAGACCATAAATGGCAGCAATACTCCATGCAGGGGCGAATGGTAGATTTATAGACTTGGAGGATCGATTCCGGGGAGAAGAATTTCCTGGCTCGGCACAGGGAACCAACTTTTCTTGCGGTGGATGATGCAACTGACTCGATGTATTTGTTCCATCTCAGATCAGCGGACAGCGTGAGACCGAGCAGCCGCAGAGAGGAGCTCTCGAGAAGTTGTTCCTCAGACATTCTAATGGGATGCAGGGATGGGTCCTTGTGGTGGTTAATGGAGAGCAGTTTTGTTTTAGAGGCGTTAAAGTTGACCATCCATTTCTCTCCCCAGTCCACAACCGATTGGAGGTCCTTTTCAATTTGAGCTGCCAGGTTAATTTTGTCCGTCTCACTAGATTTGTGCTTGAGGCAGGAGTAAATAGTAGTGTCGTCAGCGTAGATACCGACTTGGGAGTCTATGGCGTCAGGAAGGTCGTTTATAAATATGAGGAACAGAGTAGGGCCAAGGATGGAGCCTTGAGGAACACCAGCGTTAGTGGGATAGGAGTTGGAGATGAATCCACTGAGAACAACCTTCAAATCCCGGTTTGACAGAAACGATTGAATTAGGTCAAACAATCGACCTGTGATACCATAACCCTGGAGCTTGCGAAGGAGGCCGGCATGCCAAACCCTATCAAATGCTTTGGAGATGTCAAGGGCCACGGCATGGGCTTCATTATGGATAGCTTGGTAGACAAATTCAGTGATGGCCATAAGCACATCAGCAGTAGATCGGGAAAAATTTTATTTTCTATCAGTGTAGATATGCTTGTCAAATTATATTAATGCTATCAATGGTTTTAATATATATCAAAGGCAATGTAAATTATTTTTAACATTAGTTATTTATGTAACCCATGGTATCCTGGGTAGGATTCATTAAACAATTATTGTAAGCTTTAATTCAATCTAATTAGGTACTATCCTAAATTGTCCTAGTTTACAGTGTGAGATGTATCAAAATAGTAAAATTCCCTTCTATTTTAACTGCTGATAGATTGTTTCTTTTTGATGTGATTTTGATAAAATTAGTATGTAAACAAAATTTTATCTTTTCTCTTTCTTAAGATACAATTCTTTCCTATGTGTGATGATTAATTTTTATTGTGTCTTTTTAAATTATGTCACTATTTCAAAGATGGCTAGCACTTTTTCCACATTTTTGGCAAGTTGACAATTTTATAATGATCTTTTTAAAACTTGTACTTTAAGTTATCTCTTTACACAAACCAAAATAGAGCCATCTTAAAGAAAAAAGGACACTCGTCATTTTGGTGGGTTTGACTTTGTCTTTCACAAAAATAATTTATAAGTTGAAAACTTATACCGTAGTAATTAAACATTAAAAAAAAAAATGAAAATTGCACATTTTTGTGGAGCAATGTCTTGTCTTTAATAATCAATTGGTTTCATATCTCTGTGCTCATACAACTCAAGGTGCACACAAATCAAAAAGAGTGTATCTGTATTCATTTTGGTTTTAAAAAAAAACAAAAAACAAAACCTTTGGTCTGATGCACTGAAATTTGTATTGCTGATTGTGTAAATGAATATTGCTAACTGAACCCAATTTTAAATTAGACTTGTTTCATCAATGAATATTACAGAGTTTAGGTCTTTTTCATATATTTTCCTTAATGATTCATTTTAAAACTGTATAAAGTACTTATTCATTGTATTTAGTCCAAACTGTTACTCTTGAGTCACTTTCTCCTCAAGTGTTGTTTGTATGCTTTTCCTTATAAAAAAATTAAACAGAATTCATATAAAATAAAAAAAAATATAAATACATAAACTGGATATATTCTTAGTTCTTTAAATTGTGCACTCATGTTTGTCTATAAAAAATTAAAATACAATTTTTAAAAAAGTGGTTAGATTACCTTTTAATGGTAATTTGTTTCATTTGCATTTGTGGCTGGCAGTATTTCTAATTCTTGGGATTTGAGGATTAAATTGAATGTCTATTTATATTTCCCTTTCAAAAAATGATACTGGATACTGTATCCAGGATACATTTTATAAAAAAGTAAAATAATAATATAAACTGATTAAGCTTAACTTTGGTGGTGCATGAGTTCATAAAAAATTGATATGTAATTTGGTAATTTTCAAAATGTGATCAGTTTCTTTTTCTTAATAATTTATTTGTTTACTAATTCTAGGGATTAGGTCCTATTTTGGAGGTTAAAATGAAATTGTTACATTTTCCTGTTCTTCAACTTTTGAAAACAATTATTTTTCTTCCTTAAGCCATTATCATAATGGTGTTATGGAAAATAATAAGCATAACATCTTTTTTTTTAAGCCAGTATCTGTTCCTTTTTCTCTTTTTTTTTGTGTATTAGTGCTTTCCATGCTAGAAACCCCTACCTGGCTGATTAATAAAATTTACTTTTGATCTTCTGCTCAATGGATGATGAACTCAGTGCCCTGAGAAATAGTTTTCTTCTAAATGGGGGAAACAGGCCAAAGAAGACCCCAAATTCTTTGCAGTGAGTTCTGATTGTTAAAAACTGTGTGATGAAGGGAAACAACTCTAGCATTTGTTATGAAGAAGGACCACTTCAAATGACCTTCAGTTACAAATCCAATAGGTTGCAGTATTACTCCAACTTTTACATTGATCAAGTCACTGATATTACGTTTCCCTCCAGTAATGTAATAAAAATTTTAATTTCAACCAAAGATAAAAATGAATTTTTATAACCTTTGTTGGATGATATTGCACAAGTGGCATCAACATTTGTATTTAGATGAGACTTTGATAAAACACCATTTTTAAGTGATGATAGGATATAGAGTTTCCAGGAATATTGATTATAAAAGAGACCATTAAAAACGGAAATGCAGGAGAACCATTCCAACTGTCCAGAAAGTCTTTTTCATCAATTCCAATAAATGTATTTTTATTCATTTCAGTTTTTTAAGTTTGAAAATAAATGAGTTTAAAGCTTTAAAATAAACATTTGTTTGAAGGATTTGACTAATAATTAATTTCATGAAACCAATATCTAAATTTTGTAGTTATTACTATATTTTTTGTCAAGTTAAAAACTGCATAATTCCAAATTTTTTCAAAAATTAGATACATATATGAGAAAAGATATTCATATAACAGAAAAAAAACTGTTTTATTGAATTCCTCATTAGTAAAATTTCAAAGTTTCAAGCATGTACCTCCAATGGATACTTTTTTTATGGCAAGTTCAGGATGGTACTCTTTTTACCTGGTTTTGTGCTCCTGGCTGTTTTTACATGGTGTAAATGGGTTTTTTTTTAATTGATGTACTGCTGAAAAAAAATTGGCTTCATCTCTGTTTTGCTATAAATCATAGCAAGAAGTTGCAAGGTATTAATTGTTGAAATGAAACTTACATGAACAGTCAAAAGTGCCCTTCTGTGTCATTTTTTAAATATTTCATTTCTAAGAATGCATTTTTTATTGATTCCATAAGTATTATATTTCTTTTACTTCAAGACTACCTACATGACACTATGTTTTTAATGATTTGTAACTATTCAGAAGCCTGCATCTTCAGCTATGCACTGTGGTAATTGGCTTCTGGCTCAATAGCACTCAAGATGCAAAACTGACGAACTTTGAATGGTCATAACTTTGTTGCTATTTGAGCTACCAAGATAATTTGCTACCGTTTTGTTTTGTCAAGCTCTCTCTGCTTGTTTTAAATGTTTTTAGATATGAAAATAAAATTTTAGTTTGGGATACGTCAGTATATGTTAATGATACAGAAAACTCTGTTGGCAGTAAATGGGGAATTAATAATTATGATTGTAATTTAATCAGAGCTAACGTTTTGGCATTTCATGTCACAGCCCACTGACCTTACCACTCTGCTTAATACTGGTCATTCACTACTTTAAGCCCATTGAAAAGTTACAAAAATTAAACATTATCACTGGTTAAGAATTAATACAACCATTACTGACAGAATAAAGCTATGATGAGTTTTTTCCATTTTTTAGTTGTAAGAAATCAATGAAACTCACCTGGCAATTCTTTGACTGTAATTGCTTGTTTATTAAAAAAAAAAAAATTACAATGTGATTTATTTCTTTTTTTTTTTTTATTAGATTGGGCCTGGGTCAGTTATGGACATTCATCTAATTTGAAGCAGCAAGAAAAGACACAATTATCTAAGGACAAACCAGCACAGATCATTGTGTCACGGTCACATGGGGGCACAGTAGTTGAAATACTTAAGCAAGCTTTTGGGGAAAACACCATAGTGATTCCTGCAGGTGGGGCTGGTAAGTAATCACCAAAGCTGTTAACCTTCAAATCAAATACCAAATTAATTGGTCACTGGTGAGATTAACCCAGATTTTCACTACATATGTACATGTTTCTCTCATTTTGTGTGTGTGTGTGTGTGTGTGTCAATAATTTGTTTTTGTTATTTAACTGTAATGTTTTTGAGTCATGTTTCTCTAAATTTTCTAGCTTAACAAGCCTTTGCTAAGAAATGCAAATTTTTTGATGCCAGCTGGGGATAGTGTTTCAGAATGTTCTGTCTCTGAGCTCTCTGTCCATATTGCCAATTAATGGGAAGTGAGCAGTGTACTTTCTTTGTAATTGCTGCTATGTCTTTTGTCAGCCACAGGACAAAATATTTTTGTCAGCTACATTTCTATTGTTTATGTACAATTGATATTTGTCAGCAAAATATAGTTATGTAAATGTTTTATGTTTATTGGATTCTAGTTTGACAAAATGAGGAGATACTGTTTGAAAATGTTTGAACTGTGGAGGTATCAATGTGCCAACAAAAGCTCATATTTACTTCCTCCCTGTCCAAAAAGAAACATTTTTTTAGAGGTAACTTAGAAATAGATCTAATGAGTATAGCAATATTTTGATGGATTCTCAGATATAATGTAGACAATTTGTACAAGTGATGTTCTTCCAAATTGTAATGATTTTTCTTTAAATATTCCCTTTTATGAATTTATATGCAAGAAATCATTAATTAATTACTGTTAACATGAAAAATAAAAACCTTTTTACTACTTTAGAAATAATGTGGTCACTTTTCATTTCTTGTTTGAATATTTTACATTTATTGTGGCTTAACCAAATGTCGAAAATGAGTTATTTCCTCAAACTGATTTTCATTTCAATCAATGCAAATAAAACAGTTTTTCAGCCTGATTCTAAAAAATACACGTCTCTCTAGTTAAATAAAAACAAAGCTATTTTTGCAATATGATGTCATTTAGAAAATGTTCCCTTCCCTTACATGGTTGTTCTCTCTTTTTCAGGTTACAAAACCTTGAATGTTGTGAAAGGACTGTCAAATGCTTATGTTCACACAACAGCCATAAAAAAGTGGGACATATGTGCTGGCAATGCCATTTTGAATGCACTCAATGGTAAGATGACCACTTTGGATGGTAACTACATTGATTATTCGAGCAAGGACAATGTTCAGAATGAGAAGGGTCTTTTGGCCACTATGCAGTATCATTACCATTATCTGGAAAGGCTGGTACTGCTTACTGGACAGCTTGGCAAGTAGATCTTACCAGAGAGACTTTCCAATCAAAAGCAAATTTCTGCAGCATTTTCATCATGGCATTTGCTATTTTATATCAAAAGACCATTTCTTAGTTTTGCAATTTTTTATAAGGAAGAAATGTGATTACAGTTGTACAAAACAAAAATCGCTTGGGAGTTTAACTGATCTTTTGATTTAAAAAACAAAAAAACATCTGTCTTTCTCAGGCCCTATCCCCAAATCACAAAACAATTACAATACAGTTATTTAACTGCTTTCAGGGTTTGTTCATCATAAAATATTTGTTTCCAGGTTTTATCCCCTTACCTGCCTCTTCTTTTTTGACATTGACATCATCTTGGAACTATGAAGCAGCCTTTCATAGTAAAAAAAAAATACATTTCTAAGTAAGAATTCATATACACCATATTTCGGTTTTATTTTTCTGCACTAAGGGAAATTTATAGTCACTTTCTATAACCGAGCAGATGTCAGCTCCATTGATTAGCACTTGCAACAAACGACAAACCTATTCTCAAAACTTTGAGGCTCAGTTAGGCTTTAATTTTTCTCTTAGATGCTCTACCCTTTCAGGACATGGATGATAATGGCTCTCTACGACTTCCTATTCTTGTAGCACTAGGCAATGTTTGTTTACTTACTATCCTTCCTTGTTTGTTATGCCATCCATATACACTAACTTATTAGGTACATTTCTCTCTGTTTTCCTCTGCCCCCTCAAGCCTTCGATATGTCCTGTAAGTGTCAATCAGCTTTAATTAATGTTATTACTACTGGATTACTATAAAACAGTTTTTTTTCTTATTAAATAAGATGAAAGTGGCATTAGAAGTTAGATGCCAGTGTGCAGTATGTTGGTTGAACAAGCTATTTTCATTGTATTTCAATCAATTGAGCACATTTGGCATGTGTATAAATGTTGTTCAGAAAGCTGTTTTTAGGCTATGGGAAGATGAATGAATAATAATATTCTACTTTCCAAGTCATCAACCTTCTTCTATTTCTTATCTCATCATATAAAGCTTTCTCTTAAATTGTTACAATGGAAGCAATGTTTTTTTCTCTTTTTTTTTTTAATTCGCTTTCTTGATAATCACTAGTTTAATTGGTACTTTTATAAAATAATGGGATAAAATACTAATAAGACCAAATTTTAAGTACAAGCACATGATTTAGTGTCTTCATAATCTTGGACAATTGGTCCTTCTCATTTGATAAATTAATCCCCCTTTTGTGTTGAATACAGGGCTCATGTTTTACTTGCACACATTAATGTCATTTATTTAACCGCTGACTTTTGTCCACCATCAAAATATTTGATATATCTGAAAGATGCAGGTAAATACACTTGTCTATTTTGGTTCTCATTGAAAAGATATGAATTCATCTGGTGACCAATTTAGTCATTTTGGTTAGTCAGCTAGACAAAATATACATTTTTTTCTTCTCTTAATTGTTGACTTATCTCTTCATCAAGATGAGCAAAGTCTTGGATGAAATTTAAGTAAATGGCCAAAAATAAAACAAAAATCTGGATTCTAACTTTCAATTTTGTTATTGTTCAAGTACTGCTTGATAATGAGTGAAAATTAACTTGGCTGGGAGACTTTTTCATTTTTGAACTCAGACACCTTTTGATCTTAAATAAATTTTGTTTCTTTTTTTCAACACTGACACAAACTTAAATCTGACCAGGCAAATTGCTCTTTCCTTTTATAAAGCAACAAACAGATCTGTTGCTAGAAAATGTTAGATACTACCCAATGACCTCTTTTATTTTTTTTTAACCTAACACCTATAATGGGTACTGATTTTTTTTTTTTTTTTTTTTTTTTTTTTTTTGCTCAAAGTGTGGGAGAGCGAGATTTTAAATAAAAAGTCTAGTCTAGTATGATATTGTAGTACTAATTTTCAGTATGTTCACCTCTCTCAAGATGATATATTTTAAGTGCTGAAAAGGGTGATACTTCTATCATGACTCAATGATTGCTTTGTTTGTTTTGTTTTTTTTGCCTAACCATACAGTATTTACTAAACTTTACAAATTTTTGCTCTTTACAAATAGACTTGGGAAATTTTTCATTTACTGTGTATTAAAGTTAGAATTTTTCTTTTTATCTCTGTAAATACTTTTGTTTTTTTCTTTATAATGATTTGAATGAAATATGTAGATAAATTTCTTTGCATTTAATATATTTCTTCTTTCTCTGAAATTTTACATCAGAATATTCAATCAGGTGGATGTTCTCCATTGGACTTCTTATTTTTGCCAAAATAAACATCTCTCTAGAGCTGCCAGTTATTATAGTTTTTTATGTTCTAAATTGAACCCCTGAAACCTCCCAACCATTTGCAATTAGGAATTCAGTGTTTAAATTGATTCCCCAAAATCTTTCACTTTATCTCGGCATTAAAGGTTAAATTAATATGCTGATTGTAAAATGAATTATTGCTACTTTACTTTGAGCCCTTTCATAAGCAAAAATCAAGAATCATTAATTTCTCATCCTTGTAACCACGAGAAACAATTAATCACGATCCTAATCACAACAAATCTCATTTTGTGTTTTTTCTACCAAACTCTTGTAACTAATATGAGTTTCCATTTTAAAAATTTGAAATTGTTTGTTCTTGCTATGCTGATATTGTCTAGAATTCATTTTTGGCAGGAAAAAGAAAGCCATTGAATTTTGTTGAATATTGAAAGATTGTATACTGAAATCAAATTTTTTCCCTTTTCAGAAATTGAGATTTTAATTTTTGGCCTTGTACCAAAATAACTTACAGATTTAAATGAGTGGAGTAAGGGCTGCAGAAGGAAGAATTTGAAATAGTTCTGAGCATTTTGCCAGTTACAATATGGACATTCCATTTCAGTCAACATCATTTCAGTCTTTCAAACTAACTTATTTTTATTAAACCATCTCCAGTTTATTTCATTTAAGAGTCTCATAAGTCTCATCCTATGCTTTCAGGAATAACAATTTGGTAATGGTGCAAAAATATGACTAATTCTTAGGACTTTCCACAACTAAAAATATGGTATATTTGGATTTTTTTTCTATGTATAAACTCTTACTTCTCCTTTTGTGGATTAGATTTCACCTCTAGTTATATCGGTATTTAGAATTCAATGTTCAGAATGAAACCTAAGAGCTTGAAGGAGGCACTTCCATTTACAGTTAATTTTTTTTAATTTGTCACCAAAATAATTTATTCTCCACCCTTGCACATTTTCCTTCAGGTTTCCTTGAAAGTGTTAGAATTTCTTCCATCATCCAAATTTGTTTCGCCTTGTAACTTCATTTCCTATAAAATTTGTACAACAAATTGCACAGCACTTATTTCAGTTACTTAGAATTATTATTTATTTTATAATTTATCTAAAACGGTTGATTAGTGCATTACTTAAATGAAAATTTTCCAAACTTTATAAAAGTTGATTGAAAGCATTAGATCAGATGTCAAAATCTTGAAATGATGCATATTATTAATTATGAATTTAAATTAGTGCACCAACATTTTGTCACCACATGGGTTTTGCATGTTTTTCCTTTTATAACAAACAATCGACATACATAACGTTTTGTTCTTCCCCTGTGTATTGTCTATCTTTAATCCTCTAGTCCACTATAATATCCTGCAAAGCTTTCATCCAAAATGTTTTCCTTGAAATGCCATGGTTTTTGCAGTCCTTGTGCACATTTCGTTTTTGTTGGCAAATGTTCATTTGAAGATATAACATGGACAGTTGAGAAAAATTTGGTGCCATTTTTGTCTACATTGAAATGTTTTTATTAGAGTTATCTTCATGTGATAAAAGGTTACAAAAATGTAAAAACAGTCTTAGTTGGCAATAATATAAGTGACAGATGATTGTAAAAAGATACTGTTGATTATTTGTGACTAATTTGTTTAAATAATACATAGACTATTGTTTACATCATGTGGCAATAATTCTGAGCAAAATAATGCACTAAAATAATTGTTTAAGTTTTCTGAATATTCGTGCCTACAGTTTGTTGCATCCCCCGTCCCCGCCTAAGAAAAAACTGTTTTCTTCACTTTTGATGATGTATTTCTTTATAGCCACTAAGATCAACCCCCCCCCCCCCCAAAATCTCCAAGGAAAACAAAAACACAATCAATGGCTTTGATATCAACATTGTTCATTTGTTTCCAATCATCTCTTCAACTCCAATTTTTTAAAGTGGTAGTCTTCAGTTTCTACTAGTGCTTCTCTGGGACAACTATACAAGCCAAATCTTCACATCTTTTTCAATAAAAGCCACAAAGGTTGTAAATCATTTCAGACTGGACCACTAAACTAATGTAGAGCTAGATATAAAATTTTTCCTTTAAGATTTCGAGTTTTTGCCATTAAATTGAAACAAGCACAAACCACTTATTTATTCTTTGTCAACTGACTTTTTCTTTTTTTTCTTTTCTCTTCTTCCCTCACCACTCATCCTTTTTTTAATTTTCTACTTTGATCTTTTATTCAATTTTCAATTTTATTGATGAATGCATTGAACATTGTCAAATGTCATTTGAGATTATCATGTTGGTTTAATAAACAATAAACCCAAACTTTTATTAGACTTCATTAATATCACTAAACAAAGTGTTTAATTGTTGATGTTTTTTTCTTAATAAACAAAAGTAGATTAGATTCTGATACATTAAGTTGGTAGGTTCAAGCTTTCAAGTTTTTTTATTTTTTGTTCAGCTTTGATCACCATCATTGTTTCAATAAGCAATCAGAGGTCAATTATTAATATCAAGGTTTCTTTATTTTTCTCTTTTTGTTAAGATTTTCAATTGGTCAAATTACAATGTGTTTTTGATTTTAATGAATGAAAAATTCTCTGAACCCGAATATTTTTTCCTATTCTATTGACCTCTCAAAAACTGAAATAAACTTCATTTATCATGCAGCTGAAAAAGTAAGTATAATCATTTGGTCTATTTGGTTGCAGATATCAGGGGTTGACTGCTGATTTTCAAAAGTAAGCTGTTTGCTCTCTCCACCATTTGGAAGATTGTATTAAGTAAATCCTTTTTTCTTTCACATTGCACTGGAATTGATGCTGAATTTTATAAATATCTATAAATAAAGTATCATTCTGATAATATATAGGGTAACCTAAAATGTTACTAAATTTAAAAGGATTCCTTATTGTGACAGTTGTATCATCAGACATTTCTTTTCTTCATTTATTGAAGATATCCAAATCAATCAATGAAAAATATTTTCTAACAGCTTAGTTATTTTCCCTGATGTGCAGCTTCCACATAAGCAAACATAACTTAGTGGACAATATTAATGTTTTTAAACCTTAAAAGTAGATATGTTACAACATAGAACAAACAAAATTTCCAAGCAAGTGGAATGAACCATACCAAGATCTTGTCTTCATCCAAAGAAGGTTATGCTGTATATGGTAAGAGTCCTCTGTTATGATCTCCCCAGAAAGTAAATGATTGATTCAAATGGACCCATTAAAAATGGCAATTGAAAAAAGTGTCTTGAATTATTTAAAGAATATAATGCTTCTTAATGAGGATAACAGGAGATGATATCATTTTCTTGGGTGGTTAGGCAAAATTGTTACAGATTAGAACTTTACTACAAAGGTTTGACTCATTTGCCATGATGACGAGATATTGCACTTTGGAATGACCATTTATTTGGGTTTTTAAAGACTCCTCTGAATGGATAAAATCTTGGTTCTTTGGAAAACTGAATGAAGCCCTTAGAACATTTCTTTATGAACCAAAATAAAATGTTCTAGGAGGGTGGAATTTTGAAGTTGTCTGAAAGTTGACAGAATATAGTGGAACAAAATAATAAATATGTCAGTAAAGTCAATGTAAATTTTCAAAAAATATTGCTTTTATTTGTACTTAATAAACAGAATGAGTATTTTTGTTAACCAATATTTAAAAAAATAAAAAGATTTGGGATTTATTGCTAGAAACATGTAGATTTTATATTCTATAGAAACATTTCTTTAAAATAATTTGTTCTGTGGGAAATTTATTTGTATTAATGAAATATTAACAGGATTAAAATGTTCTGTTATCTAGTACCCCTACTGAAATCAGAACCTGAAACTTAAACTTAACAGCTACACTGAATGAAAGGGTTCACATAACTGAAATAAAAGCAGTAACATAACTATGGCAAGAAAATCCTCTTTGAACAAATATGTTTAGAAAATCTAGAAATGTTTGAATAAAAAGAAAATATTCTATAGATTCTTATATTAACTAGTGGGCAATCAAAATGTACTTCAGTAGTGATTTCTTTTATGGTAAATGTATGATTATTGAGTATCACCAACCCAGTAATTACTTTTCATTTGTTTACTTGTGATTGGATGTTAGTCTTGCTTCAAAAAGCCTCCAGCAAAAAGTTCCTGCCATTTGCTTCCTTTAGGATATTCATATTGGTTCAAGGATTCTTCTTTCATCTCAGCACTATAACCAGGATTCTATATAATGCAAAAGCACAGTATTTACATTATTAATCTTGGCTTTTCAATTACAATTATAGCAAAAAATAACCAATTTATTCAAGACTGTCTATTACAAAAGTTCTAGTTGTGAGACACACACTGAGGATCATCATGTTTTTTAATCACATTTTTTATGGATCTATTTGTCAGTCTTCATATCTCCTATCATGAGAGTTACACCTATACCATTTACATATAATGGTTTTAGTGTCCAACATGATGTAGACATTGCTACATAGCAAGCTACTCTTACTGAAATTAAGTTTGTTCCAAATTGTCTTGATAATTTAATCTGACAAATGAAAAATAGATCTGGTGAAAGTATTGTAGTAAAACAAAAAAGATGAAGATACAAAAAATGAAAAAAATACTGTATTGGAGATTGAAAAGTATTCATCTTAATTTTGTATTTAAATTATAATCGTTGATATGATTTTGATTCATGGCCAAAGCTATTTTAAGAACAGCAAACATGAAATCGATGCTGAAGAAAACTAGTTTTGAATTGAAAACCTTCATGAAGACTGACTTGCATTAGATTTAGGTTTTGTAAGATTTTATAAGGAAAGGGAAAATTTACTGTCTGGTTGTATTGAAAATTTAATGACCCTTCATTTACTTTGGATGAGAAGAATAGTAGACAGGTGACATGACAATTTGGGCTATTGTCTTTCAAAATTACAACTCGACCACCTTTTTTTTTCTTTTTTTTTTTTTTTTACTTTATGAAAAGCAAACATTTCAATTTTCTTTAACTATAAAAGTTTTTTTTCATTAAAGTTTACATAAATTAAGACAGGAATTGTTTATTTGCTTTGCTTTTAAAGATTTGCTGAAAGAATAATGTGAAAGGGTGACAACTTACCAAAGGTACTTGATAATTGCCATTCCTTATTATCACTGGTTCTTTGAAATGTTCATGCAAATGGTCCACATATTCTAAAACTCTAGAAATACAAAAAAAAAAAACATGACCATGAAAACATTTGTTCCAAAGTCTATGAGCATTTGGAGTTACCAAAATCACTTTATTCTTTATCCCCCCCCCCACCCCACAATCTATCTGGTAGGATGAGGAACCATTACAAGTGGAGACTTCCAGCCTGCAATAAATGACTGGGGCTGAATCCATGTAGTAAATGGCACACTTCCTGACAACATCTTCCTATCCATTGGAGCTGTAGATCTTATCTGCCAGGAATCAGTCTCTTCACATACAATAGAATTGACAGAAATCTTGCTTGGTTTGCCCGCCAGTCAAAGTAGTTTACTGGAGTGTGGCCACTGTTGCTTACAAACAGCTATTTCAGCATTCACTAAGCTTAAGCTTAAATGAACAGATAAGTATAGGCCAGCAGGAGAGGCTAACTTGTTTCACAATCTTTCATCCCAAGGTTGATGAAAAAAGTTATGTTCTCCTGGTAGCCTGCATTAGCCCTAACTCTTCAGGTTGGCTTTTAGCTATCACAGACGGGCTAAAACTAGAGTAATAAAGTGGCATATGATGTCACTACCATAGTTTAAGCACATGGGTTTTTTTTATTAATTTAAATTCCAAATGGCTCTGTAGATAAACTTTTGAAGTAAGATATGTTTAAGTATATGTTAAAATTAAATTAATATAATTAGTCATATTTATAATTATATTCATTTATAGCAAGGGAAGGTAGAGGATCAATTTCTTTTATTTAATTTTACTTTTAGTTTAATATTCAAGAAATACGGTTTTTGGAGTTATTTTTCATACAAGGAAATTGCAAAATTATTTAAATATTTCTTCTTTTTTTTAAATATTTCTTTTTTTGCAACATGAATGAGTTAGCATTATAGTAAATCACAATTTTTCTAACTAAATCTTTCATAGTTATTGAATAAATACAAATGTCATTCTCTTAAAGTGCCCTTCTATAAAAGCACACCCAAGCAATGAGAGTGCATTTTGCAGCTTTTAATTTGTCCTATCAGAGGCTTCATTCCCAATGTAGTTGCTAATTACAATTGGGCATAGATTCTGTAATGAAACCATCTTCTGTACAAGTAGAATCAAAATATTGACTAAAATGTTTGTGTAATTCTATTTAAGTATGAATCATTTCATTACTCTAACATTACACTCAGTTCCTTTTTGAGCAAACTCAAACATTCTTGACTAGTTTCTTCCATTTTTCTCTGTTTCCCATGATCTTCATTAGTTCTTCATTCTTCAGACCAATATTGTTTCTTAGCTGATCCGCATAATCTCCTTCTCTTCTGTTTTCCATATTTAGGTTCCCACACGAGTCCTTTACTCGACAGTTCTTCTTTCTTTCTCTAAATGTTCCCAATGAATGAATATCTTCTAATCCATAGTTTTGCAGTTTTCTATTGAGCTCTTTGTTTGTTTTGTGCTCTTTTCAATGATACACCAAGTTCAGACCTGAGCATCCATGTATATGTTCCATCAAGCATATTATTCAGCTCCTTTGTTAAGAGTCCAGCTTTCAGCACTATAGACCAAAATACTTTTCACTGTGGCTTGAAAGAAACCAAAGCCATCTGAAAATAAATTTCTTTCATACTCAATTATGCCAAGTAACATAGCAAAATTCAGGCAACTTTAAATTCTGAAATCTAAAATAGTTCCTACATCATTTTCATGAATTCTTGCTGCCTAAGAATATTTTTGTGTATATATATATATATATATATATATATATATATATATATATATGTTTATTGTTGATTGGAAATCATCCATGTAAACAAAAACAGACTATCATCAATTTCTTGTTCGTGTATTGCTTAATATATTGTGTAATTGTCATCTTCGATAATGGCTTATGTAAGCCGAAAGCTTAGATTGGATTAAAAAATATGTATCAATATTGTGATTTTCTTTCATTGTTTAATGATAATGTTATTAAGCTTATCAGACGATATGAAAAGAACTTACATAAAATATATAGACAACACTTATCTATATTATTTAATGAAACGTGTATGAATATATATATATATATAGTGCTATTAGGCAGCAATTTTTCTTTTAAATATGTTATATTGAAAAGTATAGACATTTTATGTCTAAGTTAACAATTTTTTTCTTCTAAACTGCAAATGATCTTTCACAAAATTGGCTGCTGCAGATATACGAAATTTCCAAAATCAATATAATTGCCACAACTGAGCTTTTGACTCCCATGAGTCATCATCATGTGTTTGTAGGTAGTGAATAAGTACGTGTCATGATAGTGTGCATCAGCCATATGTGATGACAGTTTTTCATATATTATTACACCACAGGATAATCTTATTACAATACTTCTTATTAAAAGCTGAATCCATCAAAACTAGATTTAATAACAAGAAAACTCTTTTAAATAACAGTCCCAACTTGAAAAAAGCCTACCACAAACTTAAAGAAAACCCAGATATTATATTTAGGAATGCTGATAAATCGAATATCTTGATTATACCTGATAAAAACGAATACTAGACAAAATTACAACCTATCCTAAATGTTGGTACTAAATTTACAAAACTTAAGAAAAACACTACCACTCAGTTAAAAAAATGTAAATAATCGTATATCTTTGAATAAGGCAGAAATAGGATCACTTAAAATACAAAATGTTATAGGTGAATATCACCCCAGCTATAGTAATGTTAAAATTTATAAACCAGGTAACCCACTCTGCCCTATCATATCACTAGTCATCCACATACCGTATCTTTTTTTTACCAAATATACTATCAATTCTACTAATGAATTCTTACAAATCCTCCACTCTCATATACCACAAAATGAAACATTAGCATCATTAGATGTTGAAAACCTATTTAGTAATGTTCCTATCAATGAAACAAAATTGATATTATTTTAAACAATATTTATCATCAGTCTTCTCTTTGAAAATTAACTCCACAAAAAATCTTTTAGTAGCTTGTACAACATGCATTCTATTTAATGATCACCTAGGTAATATCTACACTCAGACTGCTGGTGTCATTATGGACCATCTTGAAAACAATGTTTAATAAACCCACTATTTATGTAAGAAACATTAATGATATTTTTATACAAAAACTGTTAATGATATAGAACTTTTCTAAATGTACTTTTTAATTATAAAGATCATAAATTCACTAACTCATCCTATAAAAAAATCCTCCAGTTTTAATTTTCATCTATACTATAAAAGTGAATATCTGGAAAGATATACAGTTGCAGTTGTAAAGAATTTAATCCAAAGGTCTAAATTAGTCTCCTCATCTAAAACGTTTTTTCTTCGGGAATTAAGTAGCATAAGCAAACACTTATTAACAATGGCTTCCCTAATTATACCATTGACTATCAAATTACACTTTACTTACACAATAATAATTTTAATATAAACCCAAGTTCTCAAGATAAAATTAATAACAATACCATTTAACATATTCTACAGAAATCAAATGCACCACAATTATAAAAAGATTGATATATTAAACCTGTAGAAAAAATAGCCAACCTCCTATGTAAGACTAATGTTGTTTACAAATTTATCTGTCCAATTAAAAATTGTCTCTGTAAACAGTAAACAATATCTTATACAGGTTGCACAAGAACCACTTGTTCCTACACACTTATATGCTATTTATCTAAAAGTGCTATTAGACAGCACATTAACAAGCTCCACAAGAACTATAGTAATGAGACAGCTCTTTACAAATAACACCAAAATAATCCAATAGGAAAAAAACTAAAGATTTTTTAAACGATCTTCATCAGACAAAAACAACCAGACATCAATAAAATAATTAGTCTCCAACCCTGCATAATGCATATATATAATTTAAAAAAAGAAAAATCATCACACATAACTGATGCACATTATCATGATGTGGTGGTAAAGACTTCTTGTGTTTTTAATTTATTCGATATAATTTAAAATATGAACTATACATTAAATGTACCACTTATGATTTTCTTCACCTTATTTTATTTATGTATTTCTTGTTTATAATGATTATAAATTTACTATGTACATGCCCTTGATGGTGATGATGATGCACAGGAGTCAAAAGGTAGGACATAGCAATTATATTGCTTTTGGAAATTTTATACATTTGCAGGGTAATTTAGAAAAAAGATGGTTAAACTTTTCAAACACACACATATGTCTTTGTGTGCTTATAGCCAAAATTCATGCTGAAGGCACTGGTTCCATTCATTCACCAAAGTTAAGCAATGTTGAGTCTGGTCAGTACTTACAATGGCAACCACTTGAGAAACACCTGGAACAATGGTGTATCATTATTATATGACTTGGGCATTAATGACTCACGCTTACATTTTACCCTCAGACTACTCAGCTTGTATGCAGCACAGATATAATTATCTTGACTGGTTCTTGTCATTGGTTCAAGGCTGTCTGATGTGGAGAATCCACACAGTGTTGTGCAGTCTATGAATGACTATAAACAATCATGTGCATACTATCAGGCTTCCAGAGTTTGTGGGGAATCCACTTCATTTGCCATGACCACAGTGGCTGTTCTCATGCAATAAGTAGGCAACCATGATATATATATTATAGATATATATATATATATATATATATATATATATATATATATATATATAAATAATGGACTCTCTCATTGGTTTTGATATATGAAGATCTGACAACTTAACCAACTGATTCAGTTATGAAATTTTGTGCGGTAATCTTAAGTGGCACTTAAGACCCACTAGTGATTTGAAAAAGAGGCCACATATGGAGCAAGAGTGAAGATTGTTGGACAAGGTCACCGTTAGATTAGCTGACCTTTTAGATCTTGCTCTCGCTTCTTGAAAATGATTCAGACTAGCAGATTGAAAACCACTGAGTCTGCTAAAACATATTGATCTCCACTCTACCCGCTCCAAGACTAAGCGCTTGAGGGTGTTATGAGGTATATTGACAGCTGTCAAGTTACTCTTCAGCTTGTCTTTGTATCTAAGCCATGGACGTCCTATATTCATGTAGCCCTTATCTAACTGGCTGTACATTAGGATCTTTGGTATCTTGTCGTCAGACATTTTCAAGACATGACCAGTCCACCGCAACTGAGACTGTAAGAGGAAAGTCTCAATTCCTCCAATATTACACCTGTTAAACAGGTATAAATTGGATATCCTGTCTTGAAGGCTAACTCCACAGATGGCATGCAGACAACTCTTTTGGAAAACATCCAGCTGGCATATATGGTACCTGTATTGAGTCCACAACTCTAAGCTGTACAAAAGGATGGCAAGGACAATAAACCCAAATTTCGTATCCAGTTGAATACCCCGCTCATCCCACAAGTTACGGCGAATTTTGACAAAAGCACTGGTAGCCTTAGCAATCTAATGCATGATCTCATCATCTAAAGATCCACTGTAGTTGACTTTGCTTCCAAGATAGGTGAAAGACTTTACATAGTTCAGGACTTCTACTTTAAATGGTCTCTCAGGAAATTTGTAGACTGGTGGTTTTTGTCTCACACCAAGGAATTGCTTCAGAGTAGTACAAGGCTGGGGCGCTACTTCAGTTTTCTTTATGCTTAGTGTAAGACCAAAGTGTGTGTGTGTATGTATGTATGTATGTATGTATGTATGTATACACACACACACACACACACAGTGGGTAATTTAATTACAAAATAGATAAATCTCTTATGCTACACAACTTGTCCATCAAAAGGACTTCTTCAGGATAATAAATGTTTTATCAATAGAATCTTACACAATGAGGGTAAGAAATAAAACAAATTTTGGTTACAATTTTACAAAGAGAAACGCTGACAACACCATAGACACTTAGCTTTAAATGTTAAACCCGATGTATTGAGATGCACAACTTAGCTGAACCTCTTCAGCTTTCTATCATGTTTGGTTCTATTTTTATCATTATTAAAGATCTTCTTGGGATACAGAATTTAGGTAATGCTATAAAAATAGACATATTTATTTTTTTAAAATAAGGCAAATAGGGAGAAAAAATTACACTCATCATAAATGACAATTCAAAATGATAAATAGATATTAAGAAAAGTTTGGTTGTTTCTCATTTCTCTCTCATCAGGACTCAATCAAGGAAAAATAAACGAGTTGTGAACCAAAAAAGGAAAAATGTGTATATGAATTACAAATATATTAATAACATATTACAAGCTAATCACCCAACAACCATTCTTTTTCTTTACATGAAGTTTGAAGTGATTTGATGAAAATTTAAATGTGTTTAACAATGCACCAAACAAAGCCTAGCATTCAGCCAAAGCATATCTCTAATTATTAATAAGCTAGTCAGAGATTGCAAACTCAGATGGAACACTTCTGCAAATTTTGAATTCAATGTTTTTGAACGCATGCTCCAACATACTGAGAAATAGGGTGATCCTACTGATGTGGTCAGCTTTATACTGACACTTAAACTGATAAATAGGTAGGTCATATTTATGGATAGATTTTAACTGGTTGAGAAGAGAAGATATGTGAATTAGTGTAGGTTTTGAGAAGTGTGCAATCTTAGCACAAATTTTACATTGTACTACATCTAAAAGATAGTCATTATCACATAATACCTTCTTAATAAATTCCAATTCAGAATCTATTTTAGTCTTAGAACATATCATTAGGGTACTAATGACTAAAGTCTTAATAAAAGATTGATCTTGCATTGCATAGGACAAAATAAGTCTCAACCAGGTAAAAGCGATTTTCCGGTTTCATTTTTATAGTGAAACTTCCAAAAAATACAAAACACCATTATCCTCACCCTTTTCACAAGTGAAATGGAGAACTAGATGGAACCCTTTTAGCGCTTCATGGAAAATCCCTGACTGCAATTCTGTCAAACACACAAAAGATATTATCCATATACAGAAAAGTTGGGTTGTTTGACATAAGCAGTCTTTTTTGTAAAATCCCACAAAAATGATAGCTATCTCAGGACCTAGCAAGCTACCTATGGAACTTCCATCAAACTGCCTGTACATAATATTAATGAAACTGAACTCAACTCGACATGCATTCAGAAAGGCCAACTTCAAAATTTGCGTAATATTCCAGTACATCTGGGTTTTCAATTTCTGAATATCCTATTAATAATCAGTAATATGCTTTTGCCTACCGTGAGGACATGTTTAATTTCTCCTTTAATTAAAACTACATTCTTTAAGTTAAAATTATGGTCAAACCTAGCATGATCTTTTATTTAAATTCTTAGACATTTCATCTGGTTATTTCTTGGAACATTTTTACTGTCTATTTTGTAAATTCCTTCTTCAGATTTAAAGTTAGTTTTGTGTTCATTAAATCTCTTATTGTTTTTTAAATATTTGTAACAGATTTTTTATTAATTTTAGATAAATTCTTTTCAATTGTTATTGAGTTGTTAGGTAGTATTATGTGTCTAGTTTCATCAAGATTGTTACTTTCCCTTTTAATTCTGTGAATTCTGTAAGCTTTCTTTCTTGCATTATATATTCAAACAGTGCAATAATGTAGTAATTGTGTAAAGTATGTGTTGAGTAATTGTTATTGGGGAGACACTTTCCAAATGGACAATTGAACTCATATACGACATTGGTTTATTGAATTTTTGATTTTTCCTTATATTGTTAATTTTATTGGTCTTTCTAGATTTTTTATTCTCTCCAGAAACCAGGAAAATGATCTGAGCACTAGAAAAATGAAAATAAAAAAAATCTTAAGCAAGGAACTTTTGTTGATCTTCAACCAAATCTGGAGAAAGGTTAGAAAGCTTTCTACCTAACCTTTAAAGAGACTCTAAAATAAATTCTGATGCTTGGTCTAATATAGGCAAAAGTGGCAGGCTGAAAACTCTTCAGCACCCCCTCATATCTGTGTACATCACATCCATATATTATTTCAGTATATATGTACATACTACATATATAAAAATATAATACACATACACGCAAGTTCAAATATTATATAATTATTCAGAGAGATGTGTTTCACAGAAAGAGATTAAAAAATCTGACTCTTTTTGAGTTAGATAAAAAATATGTTCCTCAGTTTCAGAGAATAGAACTTCCTCTGTTTCGTCAAATGCTAGAGGAGAGGAGGAGAACATTCTATTTTGTATGACATCAAAAGACAGATATTAAGGTACAGTTAGAAATATCAAAACAAGGCAGTAAATTGACGAATTACAATGAAACCATTACAAATCATAGGGAAGTCCAGAAAACAAGGGGCATAACCACTCCAAAGTTTTAAAAATATCTACTATATTTTGATAAAGGTTAGCTGAGAAAAGGTATATTATTTACCTGAGCTTTCCAGAAACACTGATATAATCAAATATGGAAAGGTGTTGTACAAGTTCACATAGGCCTACACCACCTGCATGAGGGCACACAGGAACTAAAAAAATAAAAAGAAGGTATATTAGGCTGCTGTCTTTCATTAAACAATACATACAAAAGAATGGATGCTTGGATCTAATGAGTAAATACTGTGCAGATGTTTGCATTTCAAGCATACTTTTGATCTTTTTCAAAATCCAGAAAAAAAATAGATGTTTGGCACTGATATTTCCACTAATATATTATCAACACTTGAAGACTATACATGCATATGTACAACATTAATTATTAAAAAATCGTTATTCAAATTATCAAAATTATTTTAAAATAATAGATTAAATAGGATCTAAAGCCATGTTTAACCTTTGTGCCTGCAAAAAAATGGTGTGTCTAAAGGATGGTTATTACCTTGACACCACTATTACACTTTCTTTTTTTTTTCTTTTACTTCTTTTTGAAAGTTAAATATTGCCAGATCTGAAATCTTCAGTTTAGGGACTAGGATTTTAAATGAATTTAGCAACTAAATCAGGCCCATAAATGATTTCACTTGAATGTTGTCTATGATGTCATCATAATATTCAAACAACAAATGATATAATGCCAGATTTAAAAACTTTTTAAATATTAAAAAAAAATTGAATGCTTGAAAGTGTTGGATTACAAACATTTAAACAATATTAATATTCATTAAACCAGCCAAGCAACATTATGTAAACTAAAAACATTAACAAACAAATTAAAAATAAGTTAGCAGTACCTGTGAAAATTTCATAGTTTTCCTATTTGAATTTTTCAATGAATCATAATTCTTCATTTAATGATTGATAAAGTTGCACATGTGTTCTATGACTATAAAATACCAGTGGTCAATATTTAAAGGATGATACAAATGCCAGATTTAAAATTGACAAGATTTTCTATTTCACTGAGGCAAGCATTAAGTACATGAGAGTGTGATTGCCTCTTCTATCTTCCCTTTATTACTTTCTTATGTATGCTTTCTTTTTCTTGCTAAAACCAAACAGCCTCTCTGATAGATCTTTTTCATCTGTCTTTCCTGGAATGGTCCATTATTTATCAGAGTTAGGGTGTAATGCATACGCTAACTTAGTAACTAATCGAGAAATGAAAATATATATATATATATATCCAGGTAAAATGAGAAGAAATGGAGTATGATTCCACTGTATGCAACATTGAAAAGAGGGCTCAATACATAATAGTGCTAAATATTATTTATTTTAGGATATTAAAATGTTATAAAAATTGCTACACAATTACAATTAAGTTTCAACACTATAAATGTGTCTCTTCAGGCGATGTTAAACTACCGGTGAGTGAAAGATTAATTTGATTTCAAAAAGCAGAATACATTTGTGGCTCTTGCCATGATTAACCAATCGAATGTGACCTACACTACATTCATATTCACCAGCAAAAAAACAATTTCATTATAGGCAGATACAGATTGTTACATTGCTTCATAAGATGTATCAAAATCAGATGCTAAAACTTACCAAAATGGCGAAAGTGATGGGGAGATAATTCAACATAATGTTAGCCAGTTATATGCCTGTTCAGATTGTTACATAAAATTTTGTAGTTGAAAGACCCCTTTAAGAAACTGTCAAATGACTTAACCATTCGGAGGGAAAAAAAAATTTAAAAAAATAATATGCTTAAACTTTGAATTTGATAATACTTTTTCTTATAGTAATAATCAGTATATGATCTGTTGTTCACTTTATATGGCTTAATATTCTATTTGTATGATTCATTTTGATTTAATATTACTTTGTATTGATATTTGGTTAGTATTATTAACATCTTATATGGATGTACTGATGTTTGGTTGGTATTATTAACATCTTACATTGATTAGTTGGCATTATTAACATCTTATATGGATGCTCTTTATTTAACGGTTGCATATTGCCAAAGTAGTTCTGTATTTTTAATCTGTTTTTTTTTTCAAATGGTTAAGTTATTTATCAGTTTCTTAAAGGGGCCTTTTATTTATCAACCACAAAATTTTATGTAAAAAGCTGAACAAGCATATAACTGGCTAACATTATTTTGAATTACCTCCCCATCACTTTTGCCTCTTGGTAAGTTTTAGCATCTGATTTCAATACATCTTACAAAACAATGTAACAATCTGTATCTGCCCATAAGGAAATTGTCTAGCTTTTATATGCAAACAATTTGTGTCATGACCTATAATAAAAAAAAATAAAAATTTTTCCGGTGAATTTGAATATAGCGTAGGTCACATTTGATTGGTTAATCACGGCAAAACCTACAAGTCTGTTCTTTTTAAAATATTCTGCTTTTTGAATCAAATTAATCTTTCACTCACCAGTAGTTTAACATTGCCTGAAGAGACACATTTATGGTGTTGAAATATAATTGTGATTGTGTATCAAATTTTTATAATGTTTTAATATCCTAAAATAAATAATGCATATATATATATATATATATATATATATATATATATATATGAAAACGATATGTAAATTTTTATATATTAAGAATAATTTTTTTAGGGAAATCAACAACAAAATGGAAAAAGTTTTGTGTTACGCATTTCTTCCTTTCGGACTTCATCAGACTCAAGAGAATTTATATTGATGTGACTACATGTAACACTGAGAATTTTAAATCTAAAGTAAAGTTTTTTTTCTTAAATATATGTTGTGGCTATATAATCTATCTGATTTCATTTAGTTTCTTTTTGTTTGTTTTTATCACTTTTGGTATTAAGTACCCCACAAATTTACTGTGGATGATCTAACAATTGAAGTACTTTCTATACATCTTTGTCTTAGTAACTTAGTAACTTTTAATTAGAGTAGCATTTTTTAAATCAAAATTATGGTCAGACTTGTTACAGTGAGTAACTAATGCATTGTGTGTTGTTTTGTAAAAGATCCCTTTTGTGTTCATATAATCTTTCATTTAAACTCCTTGAGGTTTCTCCTATGCATTCCTTGTAGCAATTATTAGAAGTGATAATGATTTTATATATATATATATATATATATATATAGTCATCCACAGATAGACTGTTTCACTGTATCACAGTTCCTCAGTTTGGCTAGACATCTGATTGCTTGAAGCCGGGATTGAAACCGGAATGATTAGGCCATTGTTGCATGGTAGAAAGGAATGGAATTTCAATGTTTTTCTCTATACAAAATATGCCAGCAGGTCAAAAAAGACAATCAAAGATTTAAAAACAATTTTTAAAAATTCATATGCCAAAAATAAATATGATTTCAAAATTTAAAATATTATCGATTACTTGTAATTGCATGCATGAGTCCCAGTACAAATAGTTATAAATAATTATTGACCGATTTTATAATTTGTGATATTTTTGTATTATATCAAGTATTAAGAATATAGTAAGTAGTGTCCACAAATTGCAGGAGAGAGTTATCAAGATATATTTCTGACTTCGAAACTGTGGTTATCTCCCTTTAACTCTCATCTGTTTTTTTTTTTTTAATGTATTTTTTATTGCATAAAATTTGGTGAGGTGCAAACAAATTTTCATTCCAAAAATGCATGTTTGGGAACCACTACTCTATACTTTGGTCCCAAAAGAATTCTTACAAAAAAAATTAACAAAATCATCTTTTATTCTGCTTAGGAATTTTGCAAACTTTCTTTTTTTACCTCCTTCTTTTATTCCATTTTTAATTTTCAGATTAAAAGTGGATATGATATTATGAAATTATCTTCCTATTAATTTATTCTAAAGTTTTAAAAAAAAATTAAACAATTTCCAATTTTCTGCTTAAACTTCACATATATTTTTAATTTACTCTCAACTTGTTTTATGGAAAAGCCACCAACACCCAATTTAAGTGTTTTATTCAGAAATTATTAGATGTGTGCAAAAATTTCCAGTATCATTAACTGACCCATTTTCTATTATACATTCAGTGTCTAGTTTCAAAAAAAGATTGTGCTGTGAACTTTTGCACACAGCTAATAACAATAACATCTTCATTAATCAAGAGTTCATTTCCTTTACGTATATTTCTTTTTAATTCCTCGAAAAGGAAGCAGTGTGGGTCTAACTGAAAAAAGCTTTTAAAAACTGTACATTTACCATCAAATTTGGCTGCCATTAAAATAACTGCCAGATTTTCATTGACACCTCCAAGACGACAAGCATCAATTTGACAGAACTGCATAGCTTCCATCTGGAGAAATTGCTTGAATAGAACCCGATTTTGGCACTGCTCTCCTGTTGCTACACCTATATTGTATGGCTTCAATGCCTGCAAGAGAAAACAAAAATAGGAAATCATTCTACTTTTCTTCTTCAAACATGGCAGGTGAATCATAAACAAATTACCACACCTTGACTGAACTTGTTCAAAGAAATATTATGGTCAATGTATGGACTTAAAATAAATTAATTTTATTTTAAAACTACAGAGTAGGTACCTCAGTACCAAAGTATATCACCTGGATTTTCCTGGTTCATTATACCACAAATTATTCATACGAGGCTCTTAATCATTTTTTTTATTCCTACATCTTGGCCAAAACATTCTCCAGCCTTGCTTGGGAAAATGTCACATTTTGCAGTGCTTTAATATTATTCAATACTTTCTTTTTACCACCTCAAAAGGAATTGAGGTTCTAACACACAAAATTAACCATCAAAGTCTTATATGGATAGAAGAAGAAAAAATTAAAGATATTAGTCTGAATAATTTAAGTAAAAATGAAAGTTATCCTCTCAAAATGTTAGACAAGAGTTTTATTAAAATCATTTGAATAAAATCTAATTTTAAAAATAGCAAATGTAAAATGAAATACCATAGCTCAAGAGAAACATCATCCCAGAATTAATAGAAAGTTAATTTGTGTCAATGTCACGATGATACAAAATGTTTAATTAAAATCCTATTTTGTCAGAACAAATGTCTATCATATTTTTAATTTCAAAGACAATATTTAGATATATGTAAATAGATTTATTCAACCACATGTATACTATTTTATTCCACAACTTTTCTCTCTTTGGGGCAGTTTCAGGATTCCATCCTCCCAGAACTTGGCATCTTTCTGGGTGATGAGCCTAAGTCGCTGTGACAGGTTTCCAGAGAATTTATAGGGATTGAAATAAGTGGTAATCCAAAGCTACAAGATCAGGTGAGTACCACAAGGGTATTAGGAAAATGAGCCAAGCTGACCAATTTCTTCCTGATGGAAGTTGACACTTTTCTGATTAACAAATTCCACACATTTCTATCAATTGCTGCCTTTAATCAGTTCAATTAGGAACAGTTTTTTTTACAATGAGGTTCACTCTTTAGAAGGCCACTCAAGGCAGAGGGTTACGTTTGGATGCCATTTGTGTGTATAGGGGGGAAAGATAATGATTAACTCTAGCCTTGAAAAAGTTAACATTGTAGTGATCAGGGAAACATCCTGTTGGAAGTTGGTTCCACAGGGCAGTGGTTTGCAGGAAGAAGATGCTTGAGTGAAACTTACTTCTCACCAATGGAATACGGAGGGAATGTGTGTGGTTTGCTACTATGCTGTATTCAATGTCTAATTTTGCAGAAAGAGCTCATAATACACAATGCCCTTCCAATCTCACCAGATATGCAGCATTGCCTTCTTTCAATGCAGACTGATTTTTCATTTTCCCTAGAACCATTTTCACTCTACATTGCTGTAAACAATACATATTTTCATTACTTTTGAGTGTTCTTTTCAAAGATGGGTAATTTTTGTGTTTGTACAGAAAATACTAGACAGAAATGTAGCCCATCAAATTTTTTCCATTAAAGCATGAGGTATACAAATTCACATATGCAAGTATTTTCATATGCCTTATGATGTTTATCTGAGGCATGAAGAATCTCTCTGATGCAATGTTCTGTGTCATGTGACCTGGATTATTTTTTATCACCATTTTGATTTAGTCATCATCAATGACTCCAGGGCTTCTAGAATGTTCTCAGTCTTTTCAGATTAAAATTTTCATATCTACTTATGAACTCTGTCTCCTATTGAAAAAATCAGTGAAGTTTTATTCCAACCCAGTATTTATTCTAAAAGTAACTAATTTCATAAAATAAAAAAATCCCTACCAACAGTGAGACACTTTTAATAAATGCACATATTCACCTGAACACATATGCACACAAACAAACAAAAGTTAAGCACTTTTTTGAACTGGTGAATGAAAAATTAAAGTTGAAAGACTTAAATTTAGATTATTGCTTTATTAATTTCTAAATGTGAAAAGCATTAGTATCTAATTGTTAGAATTCATTTTGCTTTAATAAACAAAGTAAGAAAATTATCTTTTTCTATCAATTTTTGGCTAAAAACTTGATTGAACCATTAACAAATAATTTTTATGTGTTTTGTTTTCTGCTTATCATAAACTAAATGAAAAACACAAGTGAGAAATTAAAATATGATAAACAGAAAATTTAGTCACAATGTGAGGCAAGTCGTAGATTGAGTGGCCATGGTTAAATGTAAATAAATGGCAAAACTGCCCTACAAACAATTGATAAAGTTTTCAATAAACAACACCAAGAAAAGAACAGAGCAAAAAATAATATAAAGCAAGCAAACAGTATATACAACACTAATATGGCAAAAAGTTCACAAATTAATAATTGGGGTTGACAGACAAGAGCAAATTTGGATAAACGAACCTGGTGTTCTGACTTCAAGACAAGACAGACTGGGACTGAGTCATATGAAACTGAGAACTGGCCTATTTTATTGGCTAGGAAGAAATCCCAGCATGCATTTGTGTACTTCTGCCTATAAATTTGTCCTTCCCCACTGAACCAACAGAAGTAATTGTAAGTGAAAATATTTTGAAATAACTTTAAAACTTTTTATCATGAATTGTTGGAATGGTGTACACAAAAAATGAATGCAGTCCTGCTTTTAACTAATAAAACAATTTTGCAATTAAAATTTAATTTCAGAAATTTCATGAGATTACGTAAAAAAAATATTTTTACAAAGATTTTCTAAAAATAAATTTAAAAAATAACTTCATTCATTTATGAATAAGTCCTGAAAGTTTCATTAAAATCTGACATTTGATTTTTGTAAGAATTTCCAATTCAGTGCATTTTTTACCAGAAAACACATTGAACACACACACAATAATCTTTGGCCAACGGCTGACACAAAAAAAAACAAGATTTTTAACCAAAATATTAAATGTGCTAGAAAGGATTCAAAAATTTAAATTAATAAAAAGTTACTTTGGTTTTCCCTCTTAATACTTGAACATTTTGATGATAAAACTTTGTTTTTATTAAGTTTGGGTCCTTTTTTCATCATACTATGCTGGTTTTTCAGCAAATTAGTGGAGGAGTCTACAGTAAAGCACTACATTAATAAATATTTTACCAACAAATGTTACTTTGTTTCCATTGCAAGTAATTTCTCTTTGTAATTACCGTTTGTAAAATTCTTTAATAGTGCTCTGTTAATAATAATATGAAAAATCGATGACTCATAAATTCAAGCCATTATATTTCTTTTTTGCTTTTGATTTTTGAATTATTAAAATATCTGAATGAATTTATATTCTTAAATTGCAAAGAAGCACTAGAAAATGTCCTAGTATTTGACTTGGGTCAGTGAATGTGTTATCAGAAAACAAGAGTAAAACATCTTTTGATGACACTTGAATACTCTATCTTCCGTTGCCAATTGCATTGCTTTTTTTTTTCATTGATGCACCATTCTTTAAAGGAACCCAATCTTCTATGTAATCAGGGGAGTAGAATTACATCCCATGATATGAAAATGCTATAAATTAGATTCTCACGAGGGAACAAGAGACAACATTATTGAGTTGGAAACATGGCTGAAGAGGGGGGGTGCAGAAGAATCCTACGGTTAATTAACAGTTGGTTGCCACTTATATTGTAAGTGAAAAAAAACCCAATGAATTTGTGGAATATTCAATGCAATTTAAACCCATGGGCTCTGAATTGGATGTTTTTGTTTCTCTCAAGTCAAACAGGCTACTTACCTTCTTTTTATCATTGTCATCCAAAGTAATGCTTAAACCATACTTTACAGCACACACCATACCACTAGCACCACAGATACCATATGACTAGCACCACAGTCTAAAATACCACAATTCATTGGCCCTCCAACCAATGACTCATTATGACATGGTTTGCTATAAACAGATTGTGATAAGGTTATTTGGTAGTAGATACATTCTTCATATTCTTGTTAGAATATATTTTGTTCACTAAATTCTCCAATTGGGCATTTGTTAATGTAATGATTAATGCTCCCACATTCACTACACCTAGATGGGTTCCCAAATCAATTAAGGGGATATCTCACCCTCTTCCACTGAGATCCAACTCTCCCACTGTATGGTCTTTGATGTTTCCAACCACGAGTAGGTCTATTATGGTATTGACCATGTCTACTACTAATACAGCCATAGAAGATATCAGTTTCCTCAAATTGAATGTTGTCTTTTACTTTTATTTGTGGATGTGAAGCATCATTAGATCCATGAATTTTATTTCTGTTGCAATTTCATGTTGTCATAAATAAGTACACTGATTCTAGTTTTTGCTAACTGTTCTTGGTTATGCAGAAGATTTACTGATTTCAACAAATGAAACCCAAGGATGTCTTAGACATTCACATGCTGTATGATTTAATTAACACTATGAACTTGTTTAATCACCATATAAACTGCCATTAAGTTTGTATGATGTGCATGAGAGAAGAGCTCTGCATTGATCAGGAAATAAAGAATAAGAAAAACTAGGATCTGGTGCTTACTTTGGAAATAGTAGAATGTCCCAAAACATCATCAGGACTTGTTGGTTCCTCAATCCAAACCGGTTTAAAGACTGCTAGTTTCTTCATCCACTCAATAGATTCTTGTACTTCCCACTTTTGGTTGGCATCAGTCATCTGAGCCAAGCACATAAAAATAAAAAAAATTATTTAACCATATAAAGTCAAAAAAGATAAAAAATGTGAGTTGTTTCCCCCAAAAGGACTTTTGACCCCATTCAAAATATTCCATTTGATAAAACTGAAAAGATAAATTTCTGATACAAGACGGTCCCTTATTAAAACTTACTTTCCTTGGAGCCTGAAGTACTTGCATGTTTCCACCAGGAATCAGTGTTCAAGTCTAGGTAAAAACCAAGATTTGTAAGGTTGGTTTTCAAGGTTATCAAACTGCCCTCAATTTAAAAAAATTAATAATAAAATAAGTTTAATACACCAATTCAATTTGTGTGACAGATCATCATTGTCATCATCAATTCATTGCCATTTTTACTTCTTTCATGAATCAGTTTATTATATTTAATAAGCTGATTCATCTTTATACTTTTTATACTTTTTCTAGGCTTGTCGGACTGCCAAAATATCACCCAAACATGTTTACTTTTTGGTTGTTGAGTTCTTGATTTAAAATTTTGATTAGATGAAGAATGAGAGGATGAGAATACACTTTTGTCAGTTGAACACAAACCAAGTGAAATACAACTTTCACGTCCTGGTTCTACCCAATTCAGTCTGGTCTCAACTGATTGAATCTCAATTCTCCTGAATCTCCAAATGGTTGAATACGCTCTCCTATATGCACTCATGATCAAAAGATAATTACAAGTATGAACTCACGTAATCTGTTTTGTTTTCATTAGGTTACATCTGACATAATGAGGCCAAACCACACAGTCAAATATATTACAATATGGCTCTTTCCACCAGCTGAAGTGAGCCAAGTAGTATTATCCATAATCTGCTCCTTTGAGTATATTATGGATTAATATCTTCAAGAATTTAGAATTTCATGTCTGATTTTTATTTTGCAAAAATAGGTTCTCTTTTTTTATCATCTTCAGATAACACTTAGGATTACACCTGATGATGGTTGGCAAATAATATGGGCAGAACATGATCATATTTCAACTTCTGGCAACCAGCTGCCTATTTGAAAATGGCAATTTTCTTAACAGTTAGTATTCACAGGAAAATGACATTACTGATAAAAAAAAACTATTAGGGTGTTCAGAAAGTAATTACATATTTCACCACTACAAAGTATGAGCTGGAAACTGTGTCTAAAATTAGTTTATCATATCTTCTATCTGAAAATGTCATTTAAAGAACTTTTCAAACTTTAATTGGAAAACCTTGCAAAGAGGAAATTCAGGTTTCTCATCAGCATTTGCTTGAGAACCAAATACAATGTTTCACTATCTGCAGAAGTCAGGAATGCCAACTTTTCATTTTTGTACCACATTGTTAGAGGTGATGAAAAATGTGTTTCGAGTGTCAATGAGGGGTGCTTATCACAAAATGAGAAACCAATGCCAACACTCAAAACCAGAACTCCATCCACAGAAGTAGTTGCTTTGTAACTGGTGGAATATGAAAGTCATCATCCTTTAAGAGCTATTGAAACATTGAAGGATTATCACTGCAGATGTTGATGGGTAACAATTTGGTCAGGTAAACAAAGCATTCCATTGAAAGTGTCCTGCTTTGGTAAACAGAAAAGGTGTTATTCTCCAGCATGACAATGTAAGGCACACTCTACAAAACAAACCCAAGATAATATCATTATGATGGGAGGTTCTCTCCTATCCACTATACCACATTTAACACCTACAGATTTACATTTGTTTCCATCACTAGAATATTTCATAAGTAGCAAAACCATCAGAAAAACAAAGTTAAAAACAGTCTTTCAAATTTTTTCAGGGGAAAATCCAAATTTCTTTAAATATACAATTGAAAATTTGCCTTCCTGTTGGGTTACAGTTATTGAAATTGAAGATCTTTACATTTTCAGTAAATAATATTTAAATAAATTTAAGTTATATTTGTTTTTATATCCTTTCTGGTAAAATGCAATTCCTTTCTGAAAAGCTGAATCAATGCTGTAAGAAGACCAAATATGAAATGAAACTCAAAGGAAGCATGTATTTTTCTTTTTTTTTTTTTTTTGCAGAAATTTGAGCTTCAAATGTTAACTTGCTGAAATTTGATCATGAACAGCACTTATAAGCCCTTTACACTGCTTTCAGGTCACACCACTTTAGGGTGTGTTAGTCCACACATTATACCACTAAGAAATGGCATGTCTTAGCTGTAAAGAGTTGAATTATTGGAACTAAAGAATGGAGTTCATCTAAACCTCAGTCTTGACCTTTTCAAGTCAACGGTCAATTATTATCCTTCCCAAACTGCCACCTAATGATAGTCTGAAAACTGCTGAATTCTAGTTGACATTGAAAATAGTGAACTAGTAAAATTTCAATTGTGAAAATTTTCACAATAGCATTTCCCTCAAATCTCCAAACAATTCAATCAAAATCTTCATAATACCAAAATCTTTTCTGGTCCGATTTCCTCACGGATAATGTGACATCTTCGAATATCATCATCTATGTTGGATCCAACCTTTACTTTAAATCTGGAAAACAAACAAAAAGAATTCTTGAAAGAGACAGAAAAATAATATTGTTCAATTTATGGAGTAATACTGAATATTTGCTTTATGACAAAACTTATTTCTTGGATATCAAGTAAGGGTTATTAAATTCACTTAGCTTTTTGCAAATATAAAACTTGAATATTCAAGAAAGATTTTATCTCAAAATATGATTTTATTGGCTAAATAGTATGTGCATTGTTTTTTGTAACAATTCTATCCTTAATTAAAACTGGCACTAATCTACTAACTGATGTACTTTAGAGTAAGTATGTCTTTATATGCAATCTTAGTTTATTATTCTTCTGCACACACATGCATATACACACATCCAAATACAACAAAATAAATTGGATTTGAATTTGGAAGATATTTTAGCCTACTATCCTATACTATGAATTTTCAGGAACCAGTTTCTTTGCTTTATGTTTTTTTTATAACCTTTTAGTCTTTCCTGGTTACGTTCCAAGAATGTCAAAAGGAACACTATGCTACAATGGTGATCTTTTGTCCCTATTCCATTCTGTCTTTTCTTGTAAATTTCAAAACTCATAACCATTAATTCCTAATGATGCACATGTATATTTCTGCATGTGTCAACAACTGAACTTCTACAGAACCAGTAATTACATTTCTGAGCACTCTAATCAATGCCATAAGAGGCCCTCTTCCAACATTGATTCATTAGTCTTAAGGCTTCAAAATCACTTATGTCCATTCTCTCTGAATAAGTAACTGTAGCTAAAATTTTATTAGAAAGAGCAATAAATGAGTGATAGTAAAAACATTTTATTCCAGAAATTCCAATTAAACAATTTCTCTAAGAGAAGTCTTCTTTAACCCATAAACAGTTAGAAAAGGTTATACGAACATGTATACCAAATGGGTAAAAAACATGAAAATTTAATTTTTATGGTAGTTTTAGGTTATTTTTCACTTTAACAATATCCAAAAAAAAATATTTTAAGAATTTTAAATTATAAAAAATAAAGAAAAAAAGGGAATAAAACTAATGTTAGGTTCTTAAATTTAATATTTTTAACAGTATTTTACTCCTTAAAGCATTTTTTTGCCTTTCTCTTCCCAAACACTGAATGCAGATACACTACTGTCTTTGACTTATTCTTCCTGTTCTATTTATTGGCAAATACTCCAGGAAATGACATAACCTCATGAATCTTAGAGTTGCCAATTCATCATTTAGACTCTAATTATAAATGAATGATGTCCTTATCACTAGAAAAAAGTTTAAACCATCAATTGTTGATATCTGCTGATCTCTGCTGAAACATCAATTGCTGATTCCTACTGTGTAAGGATTAAGTGATTCATTGAAGTATGTTGCATATTTCTTGATGATTGCATTCTCAATGCAATAACAAAAAAATACTTGTATGTATCAGTTGATATTTATTTTTATATCAGACTGTGATGGAAACAAACACATTACACCACAACTCATGAAGCAACACCAAATCTTAGAGAAATTGGATCCTAAACTAGGATCTTTGATCTTTGCTGCAATGGCTAAACACATCCAATCTTTTGTTATGAATCTGTGTACTTCTCATTTTTTTTATTGTGAATCAATAACCACAAATTAGTTGATATATACCAAGGTTTTCTAGGAATAAAAAAAACCTTAGTTTTGCTATTTTATGAGAAACCATCCAATTACACCTCCACCCGGTACCAAGTCACTGCAAGAAATGAATATAATTTCTAAAACAACAAAAGCTGACTGTAAATTGAACTTCAATATTTTTCTGAAATTTCAACATGAGGAATTTTCATTAATACATATATTTTCCAGACTATTATCTTCATATTAGTACCACAGTAACTTTAAAGTAACAAAGCTGACCTGTTACTCACAAACCAACAGTGACGTCATAGACACCATTCACTATTTGACAGTTTTCTTTCCTCTCCTCCTGAACCTAAGTACATGAACATTCATCCTCTTTCTTATCAGCATATACTCTTTCAGATATACATACTTACAGAATCCTTTTAAGAGATAGATAGCTTAAATTAAAATTGTGTATTCTAAAGAATGTTTCCCCAGAACTGTTTCATACAGTTTTGTAAATATTCATGCATATAGATTTTTGTTATGATATTGATGTATAAAAGTTTGCTGTTTTTATTTGTCATGATACAGTTTCTCATTCATTCTCAGTATTGGGAACTAAATAAATTTCTGTCAAATTCTGTTAGTGGATTCACATTTAATAGAGTATTTGTTGTCACTTTAAATGCAGATCTTGGTTCCTCTACATGTTGATTCTTTTTGTGCCTGTTGCTTTTTGACATGTATCTGAAACATTTACATTGAAAGCCATTTTCCAGAGAAAAGAGTTGGGGAAGAGAACATCACTTTTCTTATCCTGATTATAGAATAAGGTGCATATGAAAGCAAACAAGACTCAAAACTCCTACGTGAAAATTGAAAGGAACAAACATTTATTATATAGACATTAGAAAACAATGAACAAAATACAATTTTTACAAAATAGGCATGCACAAATATTTATTTTTGTGAATCTTATTATTAACAAGGCAATATAACCTGTTCAATATATAAATATGTAGGTTCTTAAAAGATATACAATTGAAAGACAAAAAACATAGAAAGGCTTTGGCAAATTCACTTGTGTCACTGGGACTTTTTACAAAATTGTTCTTTATTAAGAACACTTTTTGATTCACAGGTTTCACTTTGGTTCTGCTACTTTTTACCATTTGCTTATCCAGTACGAAACAGCCCAGATCATCCACAGGTGACAGCCAAAATAGCTTTTCCTTCTGGAACTTTATTTTTATGCTTTTAGGTCAAAATTTTCATGCCATTTGGTTGACAGGAAGGTGTGAAAATTTTGAAAAATTTTCCCACCTTCCTGTCAAAATTTTTGTTACCTTCTGAAATTATCAGCTAACACGTCTTTATATATATCCTTGAAAGAGGCTCCACATGGGTCCCAACCTTTAAATTTACATGGGTGGAAGTCAACCTTTTGATTGGACAATAAATACAAAGTATATATTTTTCAAATTTGAAAAAAATATCACAAACATCCACCATGGCCAAATTAATTTTTGCAGTACATTTTGAACCAATTCCACATTTAGAAAATTTAAGCAAATGTATCACATCAAATTGAAATTTTTATTAACCCTCTGGCTTTCTTTTAAATACGTTTCTCTTACAAATAAGTGTAAAAGAAAAACCTAGATTATTATAATACTTATTATTTTTTTATCTACACTTTTTTAGTAATCATTTATTTAATTTACATTTTTTTAATATAAATTTTATAGTAAGTTGACCTTAGTTACCGTTTCTGGGTGAGAGCATATGATCCAGCATGATCAGTAATTGAACAAAACCAGTATTTTAAAACTGTCAATATCTTCTGAACAGTTTTGTCCATCCAATTTTGCTTACAAAACTTGGGTTAACCCGTGGTATGGTTTTTCTGCATGCTTGAATTGTATTCTCAGGCAGATATTAGTAAGAAGACAAATCAACCATGTCTCATGGCTGAAACTCTAACATGGCCAAAGTTTTATTACATCTTGAATATTACAACAAACACTTTTTCCTGTGCTTCTTTTAAATTGTAGTGTTTGTTTCTGTTAGAAGGATGTGTAATGATATCCTAGTAACAAAACTGTGAAATCTGTTTTGTAATTTCAGTTTAAAGTAATTTCATATTCAAAATCAATTGCTTAACATGCTGTTTATTTCTGCAAATCAGAAAATCAACCTAGATTTATAAAAATAAGCATGCCAAGATGAAAAAAAATGCCCCAAACTTAATCTTAATAAAAACAAAGTTTTATTGTCAAATTTTTGAAATTTTGGCATATTTTTGCAGTGCAAAACTCACTGATTTGAAAATTCTTGCAAAGATCAGATAATTGTTAAATTTCAATGAAACTTTCAGGACTTATTCACAAATGAATTAAATTATTTTTTAAATGATTCTTTTTTAGAAAATCTTTGTAAAAATAATTTTTTACATCTGTTAACCCCCACTTATTTAATTTATGAAATTTCAAGAAATTCTTTTTTGTAGTGCTTAATGTTTATATTAGTTTTAAGCACAAGTCCTTGAAGAATTTAAATCATCAATTTTTTTTTTTTTGTAAAACAGGACTCGCAGTTACAGAAAATTTGTTCTGAATAGTAAAATAAAAAAATGCAATAAAGCTAAAACATTAATTAGAAAAGCTTTTAATTTTTTTTTTATGAATAAAATATATTATGGACGTTGTTGTCTTCAGAAAAAAGATGTTTTGATGAATAATTCATTTTTACAAGAATTTTTTTTCATTTTTAAAAAAATTTAATTAGTATAATTTATAAACTTTTAAATCTTTTTAAAATGCTGTATGAATTTATAGTGGTCAGGTGATATTGTTATTACATTAAGACTGTATTCACTAATCATATATGGAAAAGCTCACTACAATTCAATGACACCAATATTTTAAAAATAATTTTGAATTTATTTTATATGTGTACAAATGTGTCAATTATTTTAAATATGGATGCCCAAACGTGTCCTTATCAGAAAATAAGAACGATAACCATAGTAAAGTTAAAACTTATTGGTAATTTTCTAACATTCCCTCAACAAGCGTCTTCATAAGTTAGACTATAAAACCAAAGTACCTAAAATTCAATAAAATATTAGATTGCTTAGAATATTTTCTTAAATTTTTAATATTACTGGGTAGTTATTTACATTATATTTGTCAAATAATTTTACAGTTATGTCACTCTTAGAAAAAATTCACAAACATGTTTGTCAAGAAATGTGTCAACATCTCATAAAAACACCCAACTTCATATTAAAAAAATGCTTTTCTGTGATATTTGATAAACTAGAAGTAAGTAATATTTGTTTCAATTCAGAATAATTAAACGTTAAATCAGCTAATCTCTCTCAAATAAAGTTTCAGAAAGGTATATGAGATTATGCTGTGTTGACAATATGGCCGATTTTAGTGACATAAAAAAACGTAATTTTTTGAAATACAGCAAATATTTTACTTATTGGAAATATTAAATTTAATTTATCAGTTTCTAATTACAACTAAAATAAAACTTCATTTTTAAAAATATAGAAATCATTGCATAAATAAATGAATAAACTTACTGAGTGAATCCTTTTGTAATGGCTCCTTTGCACAGCTGAATGCCAAAAGAAGAAATGCAGGTTAATAAGAAAATGTTCAAGTTATTCAGTCCTATACAAAACAAACTCTATTAAATATTTTAAACAGGGCCGGTGCAAGGGTTTCATGGGCTCCCACCAAATCTATGATATGGTGTCCCCCATTCTATTACATGTCAATTTTTATAAGGTAGTATCCTAATTTTATTGTAACCTAATTATGTACAATAATGGATTATATGCAATATAGGTGAACAATCTAACTGGAAAAGTTGAAAATAAATACAATTAGTAAATACATATTAGAGACATGTCATAATATACAGGGTACGATGGGTAAATTGTCACCATTTTATATTTTTAATTTCATGCATACTCATTGTTTGTTTTTGATTTTGTCGACTGCATAGTATAGTAGGGTCAGTTAAGCATCATCTTTGAGAAAAAGAGCACCATGATACAATTCACTCTGCCAGAAATTTGGAAACAGCATGCTCTACTGCTTGGCATTCATGCCAGAAGCTCCGATACAAACATTTCAGAGTGTTTGGGTGTCAATCAGTGCAGAGGATTCAGAAAGAGTTGGATGAGTCTAATGGTGATTACGCAGGTATGGCAGCTCGGAAAACACATTTTGATCATTTTAATAAGAAGAGAACTCCTGAATTTGTTGGTGAGAGCCTCAGACTCAACACGAAGGCTCATATCAACTGCTTTGTGGAAGTAGTGCTGCCCTGTTTGAAGTCCCTGTTTGCCACACAAGAATTAGAATCCAGTCATGGCTGTCAGACAATTTCTGCGCCTACATCACTCCTTGCATCTGGCCACCTAACTACCCAAACTGCAACCACCAACTGATGTGTGAGGTGCAGTTGAGCAAGAAGACCAGAGAGACACCAAAGATGAACTGAAAGCAAGGATTATGGCAGTGTTGCAGACTGGCGAATGTATTTTAAGATATCAGAAGGTTAGGTTATCAGAAGGATTAGTGATGTTGGTGTTCTTAGACATTCATCCACAACAAATAAAGAAACAGGAATATTGAAGGCAAATCATTCAAGAGAAATCAAAGTGAAAAGAACATAATTAAAAGTTTAACAATAACATTGATTTATATAAAATTAACATACACAATTAAATCAGATATTGTTGGACAAGTGTGAATGGTTGAATTATGTAGTGTACTTATGCCAAGTTTCAGTGTGTGTGAAACTGTTACTAAGGTTTGTGTGTGAAATTAAAGTATTTGGTTGTGTACAAAAATGTCTTTTGTGAGAGTTCAGTCAATAGTATGTATGCGTATGTTTGTTTAAATTAATGTCCAAAGTTGGTAAGAGTTGTGTACCTTTAGTTGTTTTGGTATTTGATTGAATGTTTATGAATACTTATTTAGTAGTGTGTTATTTCACTTTCTTTAGTATTGTAAGCAATTGTTCCTGGGAGAGCAAAATACTGTTTGTTGAGTCAGAGAAGTTTGTGCGGGAAAAGTGTAGTTGGTCAAAGTTTTGACTAGCGTGGATTAGTTTGGCATCTCTCCAGTTTTAATTTCTGACAATATTTATTTCTGTAAAAATACAGAAAATGTGGCACGAGGCCTAAAAAGGGGGGATGGGGACAGGACGGTCAGCAATTGTCTTAATTTTAAACTTAGCTAGCCACAACCACTGACCCAATCATACAAAACAATATTCCTACCACCAAAACAACACATTTATACTTACCTTTCTTACTACATTCACCAAAATACCTCATTGTCTCAATAAAAATCCTAAACAGTCCCCATATGTACAATTATTGTCTGTGGAGCGAGGGGAATAAAAAACAAGTAAAAAATCCTCAATGATTATATACAATATGGTTATAAAATATTTACAAGAAACTAAACAAAATCGTGTTAGTTATAAAAAAAACCCACAAACCTTAAATGTGGCAAAAATATCACTTAACTGGACGAAATCGATGCGGGATTATAACAATAGAGAAAAACATTCATCCATCTCAAGCACTCACACAGACACGCACTGATTCTGACACAACAACAAATACGAAAAACACACACGCAAAATGAAAGGCGCCCCGCATCCACCAGAGAACTGACATCGCTGACTACCTAACGAGGGATGGGAATGGGGAGTTAAACTAAAGGAAAAGAAAAAGCGACAGAAAAAAAGGGGCCAATGAGCAAACACACCCTAGCTAAGTTTACTGGAAAAGAAAAGAAAAGAAAAACTAAGGAATCAAATACAAAAACCTACTCTAGCCTAAATCCAGGGATGGGTTGCCCAAGTTCAACCCAGGAAAACAATATCCTGATGCCTAACCGGCATCAAAATACCACTCCAGGTCAGCCCCTTTTACTCGGCACAAGCGCACAAGATTCACCCACCTTTTGCCAAATTCCGATGAGTCGAGCCGCCGTTTTTCCGTCCTAATCTTGACTTTATGCTGATGCTAAAGTACAAGATCAGTTGGGAAGTAGTGAACTTCTTGCCATCATAGAATTCCTTCTGATGTGTCGTCCAAATCACGACTCTCATAACACCTAGTAAGCAAAAGAACACGTATTGTTCAACCTTCGTTATCTGCAGCACCACATTGCTACAAACAGAACTGGCCTCAAGGACAAAGAACTTTCCCTGCAGCATGCGGACCATGAGGCCCTCTAAAAACTTGCACAACGGCGCTACCACCCTGCAATGAAAGAAGGCATGACCAATGGTCTCGACTTCCCCAATACAGCATCAGCAGTTTGGAGATTTCTCCAAGCCCGCCGAACAAAGTATTTTGGCGACCGATTTCAGTCTTGATGGTACCGTCTTGGGAGATTCCGCAGATATCCCAGGGGAATGTCAATTTTAGTGCTCTATAGAGGGAGGGGTGAACAAAAACCGGGACCCTCCCAGTACAAAATTGCTTCATTTTTCTCATTTTCTCGTTCTGGACGATAGCAATGGGCAGGGTCATTTTGAATGAAGCTATAGCTTCGTCCAACATTGATAAACTTGTTTTGCCTCTGTCTCAGTTCTGATTACTGTTAGCACCCTTTGTGCATTTGGGAAATTATTAGGTTCTTCAATGTCTTTGTCTCCGAATTGTTTTATAGACAACAGGTATTTTAAATTTTTAATCCTGTTTCCATAATCTCTACCTTTCTCAGCTTGAATGGGAGAGATCTTACAAATATCTAAACCGGGATTGTAAATGTGTTTTTGTTTTTTTATTATTCCATTTGATTCATGCGTGGGGCTTCTGTGCCTTTTGTTTAGTGGAGGGGGCATTGCGAGGATTTAATGGGAGAAGGACTGGAGGTGTGGTGGGGTGTATATATTTGTCTAAAAGGGCTGGGGTCTCTACTGAGAGGGATTGGGCAAAAGAATAGGAAGGAGAGGCAGGTGATGACATCTCTCTACAAAGAGAGGTTGGGGAGAAAGTGGTGGGTCGGAGGATGTGGAGGGAGTGGCCTTCTTTGATGTCAGAGGGAGTGGGGCTGTATGTACCTTTAGTCCTAGGAGCTTCGGGGGACTGAGGACCCGCTGTCTGACGCTTCCCTCTGTCCCTGCAATTCCCCCTCTCCTTTCTCCTCAACTGCACTTGCAGTGGAAGAAAACTCTTCGGGTAATGGGGGCTTTGGTGATGGCCCAACCGGGGGTTTGACCACTCTGGTCCCGGCAGCCGGCATGCCCACTACAGGCGAGGTGGTTTTTAAAGACTCGGTCAGAGGGGGAGTTTGGTTAATTGGGGCCTGACTTCCAGAGGCCTTCTTCTCTGGACAGGAAGAGGAGAGATGACCAGTCTCTCTGCACTTCCAACAGACTTGTTTACGGCCGGTCACGATGACCGGCAGCTTCAGACCACCAACGTCAAGACAGTTGGGGATGGAGACGAAGGCCCTACGATCTAGCATGATGTCAAAGCTCCATCCCCCAGTCAGGCTATCACAGGAAGCACCCAGAATCTCGCCGTACTGGGACAAGAACGCCGCCGGGTGCTCCCCGATAACCTGAGGCGGGACCTCATATACTGCTACCCTGGTCCTTCGTGGGGCTTTGTACTATGTAAAGAGAATTTAATCCTTTGTGATTAATTCTCTACTTGTTGCTTTTATGCCGTCTTCGGCAGTGGGTAACAGCACGTTCCACATGAAAAATCCCTTGCCCTTAACGATTCGAAGTGGCTTAAACCCCAGGGACTCCAGTGTTTTCACCACTGTGTCTTTCGTCGAACGACAAATTTTGCGCGATATCGATAATGCATTTAGGAGGGGACCTCCAACAAGAGGGCGATTCCCTGGCCTATGCATTATCACTTGAGTTGTCTTTTAATTGGTCATTACTGGCATCTAATTTATTGCTTTTTCGGCCTCCGTAAATTTAGAAGCTTTTTTTAGAACGTCTATGATTTCTTCATTTGTAGGAATACTAGTTAAGGCTGGATACTCCTCAATGTTATCCTTATCCGGCGGATCTTTTTTCGGGTTAAAGAGATGCTTCCTCACCGATCTCCTGAAGGAAGCCATTTTAGGCTTCTTTTTTACAACTAATAAAGAAGGTGCTTGTTTTTCTTTCTTTTCTATTTTAAAGGGAAGGGGTGAAAATGGAAGAATAGTTAACAAATTCCGCCTTATAGACGAAACAGCGGGTGACAGAAAATAAAAGGAACAATAAAAACACAAAGCTTACCCGAAAGTGAGACAGCAACAGATAAAAAAATATACACAAAGGTTTTACAAAGTCAAATTTGAGGACAATTAAAACAAGATTCACAAAAATAAAAGAACAAAGTTCGCCTAGAGGCGAAACAATAAATTTACAAACACAAAAAACAATAAAACGAAAACGCTAGACAAAAAAAAAATACGAAACTTACAACAATAGACTGAGCTAGTCACAAAACAAAATGGCTGACGCTACGCAAGAAAAAGAAAATGAATAGACAAATTGGACAAATGAGACAATAGACAAAAAATTAAAACACCAAGTTCGACAAAAGGCGAACCAAAAAAAAAATTTAAAAAAAGAAAGCACAAAAACGAAATAAAAGACGTAAAACGCTAGAAAAGGAAAACGATATACAAAGAAAATACGAAACTTACAACAATAGACGGAGTTAGTCACAAAACAAAATGGCTGACGCTACGAAAGCGAGTCGACCCGATAAACAATAAACAAAATAAATAGACAAATTAGACAATACAAGGATTAGAACAAATATGGCACAGAAAAATTTAAAACCAAAACACGGAAAACTTAAAGGATATTAAAAGGAAAGAAACAAATAAAGAAATAACACGCAAGGAAGAAATTAAAATCAGCCGTAAAGAAAAAAAAGGGAAAACACTGGCAGGGGTTACAAAATAAAAATAATATTTAAAAGAGAAATTAAAGAAAATGAAAATCAAAAAGGAAAACTGAAAGAAAAACATCTTTTGCAAAACAGTCGTAAAAAAACACAAAAGACGGTAATAAAATCAAACTTAACCAAAAATGAAGTTCAGAAAAAAGCGTAAAGTCCAAAAAAACAGGCGGCAAACAGCAGTCAGAAAAGGTAAAAAAATGTAGACCAAAAAGGGTGAATTTCTGACTGGTTCGAATCGATTCGGACGCTTCTATTTATTGAGTTTTGGGTCTAAAAATCTGCTCAAAAACGTTAGGCGCGAAAAGATATTTTCGCTTAAACTTGCTACAGTTTTAGAGGTCTGAACCAATAAAAAGTTTGCTGAAACTAAGATGCTGATTGGTTAATAGGTGATTATTGGTGTAAAGTGCATTATCCCGGAGGGGTGAAAGGTAGGTATGGACTATTCCATCAGCAGCATTCACCAACTTAAGTAGACCATCCAGAAAAGTTGCAGAAGATTCCGAAGTCGTCTGGAGGCCGTGGTACAAGTCAATGGCGATTTTATTAAATAAATTTACTATTTAGTATTTCAAGATATCTTTGTGTAATTTTGGTAAATATATCTGTTAACATGAGGTGTCAGTGTTATTTTCATTTTTGCGTAATTTAGACAGCAAATTATCCATCGCACCCTGTAGAATAGATCATTTCATCTTAAATAAGTCAACGAACAAGGTTTTGCGGCAATTCTTAACAGCAACTTTAGATTTTTCAATATTATTGAAAAAGTAGTGAATTTTATCTAGATTTTTTTTGCAAAAAACAAATCCACGGATTTGGACAAAAAAAAAGGAACCCAGGATGACATAAAAATCCGCGAGAATTTTTCATCCTTTAATAGTTGTGCTTAGTGTAATTTGTAACATATATATATATGTAGAAAAAAGATTGATAAGGGTCACAAAGCATTGTTAATACATTATAAGCATTTAAGGTCCAGATTTTAAAAACTTAAATGCTACTGGATATCAGCTAAAAATAAAACATGCATTGTAAAGCTTCAACATTTACTCTTACTGAAAATATCTAAGAAACACAGTGATTATAGATAAATTTTTGAAATAAATAAATTGTTTAAAAATAATAAAAACTAAAAGTAATAAAGACAGTCAATTACAAACTCTTACAAAATTTTATTTTTCAGCACAAATATCTGTACTTATTATTTATCCGGAAAAAAAAAACTGTGAGCTGGATTGACGAAAGTAAGTGGGATAACAGATTGTAAAATGCATTGTTAAATGCATTGGAAGTTAAGAGAGAGATTTTATTGTGCCAAAATGAGGCTCGTCAAGCAAATACCGCTTACGTTTAGGATAAATTATAATTGTATTCAAGGAAAACAAAATTCCAAGTAACGTATGGATGACAAATTCAGAGTAATATATGGATGACAAAATTAGTCTTGATAATTTTAACATTTGCAAACCAATGTTACATTTACTTTGTAGGTAAATTCTACATATGAATTTAACTTTAACATCTTCAATTTTCTTATTGATGTACATTTTATGCTGAAATTTTTTTACTCTTAAAGAAAATTTTGTGTTGTGTACCGAGTAGAAAAACAATTTGCATATGAGGAACAAAAATGTTTACCTGTCGTATCTTCTCATCAGGATAGCCTAACCATCCACAGGAAGTTGTATATGCAGGATAACCCTCTTTGAAAATGTATTTTTCTATAAGTAGAAATATCACAATAAGCAAGATTTACCTGACAAATATATAGCCAGGTGATTTTTTGTTGTGATTTTTACCTATTATTAAGGGATTTATTTAGTGATATTTCGCGAGAGAAGGGTAGAATGTACGTTTATGTTGGAGATAGCATAAGCATAGTGCTAGTAGTATTGTTATCGAATGAGAGGTTTTCTCGAACAGAAGATAAGAATGAAATTCCAACAGTATTGTACATATAGCAACTTCATTGCCTTAAGAAAAGTAATCCGGATATAAAAAGATGTAAATGGAAGTATGTTTATATTACGATGTCATTATTCGTGCGTGTACGGTGTGTGTAAATTTACATTGTAGATAGAAATTTATATTAAAAAAAAATAAATGTAAAATTATAAAAATAATTAAAGAGTACATGAAAAATAATACTAGGCTTGTTTCTTTTGAGGGGAGTGTGTGAAAAATTATGGCTGAGTTTTCCTAATAATTCTTTTATCGGAACTTCAGAAATAAAACGAACTGACTCAAGGTATAAAATAAATAATATATTTTTATTTATTTGATTTAGAATAAGTCTATTGATATTCGGGGTAACAAAGTTCGTTATGAGTCCGATCTTATTAGCAGTCGGAAGAAAGTCCATTTCGCTTCGGTATTCGATAATTCAGAACTTGGTAGCAGTAGTCATATTAGAAATAGGTTAGCATCAATCAACTGTGTTTTTCTCGGCCCTAAAAAAAGGGCAGAAATTTTATTAGCATATAACGCCTTAACTACATTGCGCATGGCTGGTTTAGTCTCTTGTTCCGTGGTTTCTCTGGCGATCCTTTCTCTCCTGTCTAGCTCAGAGCTGTGAACTTATAACCTTTTCGATTGGGCTCCCAGACTACTGGCGCGAACCTTGCTTTCGGCTAACATCAAAAGTCTCTTTGTGTTAATTTTTTGATCGGCTTTTCTTTTTCTTTTTATAGCGGAAGTTATGCGTGGAGCCTCCTTGATTTTTGGTAGTTTTCAGTCATAAATTAATAAAATCTGGTCCCGAAAACTTCTGCCGTTTTGCGGCCAAGTTTAATCTTTTCTTTTTCTTCTTCTTCCTCTTTTTTATTTGATGTTTGCCTGCTCGTTAGTTGAGAGAGAAGTATATATAGAAAAGTTTAGGAAGAGAGAAAGAATCAGATAAGGGGTTTTAAAGGAAAGTGCAAATACCTTATTTTAATTTTAATTCTTTCTTTTTTTGGTTCATATATATATTACTTTTTTTTATTTTATTTTTATTGGGACTCACTACAAGTGTTTAAAAACATTTATTGATAGATGTAAGTTAGTAATACGGTGTCTTTAAATAGGAACTGCTAAAATACTGTCGTGATGCCATCGCGCCACATATTATTTTTCATAGCATCTTCATCTTTTTGTTGCTTTTATCAGTGTATTCTCTGGCTTTTGAACTAATTTGCATTTCATGTTACAAGAGCTTGTATCGTTTAGCAGTGCCTATAATATATTGTGATCGACACCACCGACAGACATTTGGAAATATTTTCCTTCCTACTCTAATTGTTTTGTTCTTATTTACTCCATATAACAACATTACAATAGACAACACGTTCACTGGCTATTATAGGGGTTAATATGGAAGGAATAGATGAAAAGGTATGTCAGTATGGTAACGGGAACAAAACAAACAAATTTTCCAAGCTGAAAAAGCTGATCGTTTTTACAATCCTTCATCGAACTCTATAAATTTGCGATACAAAATCGCAAATAATTTTAGCAAAAATCTTAAAAATTTTAACAAAAATCAAATAACTTGAAAACTGCCAACCACAACAACAACTAATGAATGGAAAATAATGATACAATCAAGATTTTTACTTTTCACACTACCTTAAACAAAAGGTTAGGAAGGAAACTCCCCTCAATACTAGAAAATACGATAACAGTGGACTTGAAAAGTATATTTTCCTGAAAAACTGTTTTTAGTAAATGTTTTATAAATAAAAACTAAATACAAGGATATAAAATAGATGAAAGGTGTTTTTAGTGTCGCGTAATGTATTGCAAAATAAAATGAAAAGCATTTTATGGAAGTTATAAAGAACTGAAATGTTGTACGCACCTCTTTTGGATTTGTCACGTTGCATCTCCTTGAGAATTTCTGCAAGCAAAAATGAACTCCAAATTTTATTTTCATATGCTAACTGTTCTAATAATTTCATCATGTATAGATTTGCTCGAGTGTTCTGAACAGCTAATGGACTTAATAACTTTAATCACCTTCCCCTTTTTCAAGCCCCTCAAGTGTTGTGTCACAAACGCATTCTCCCGACACAAGAAAAAATGAATATTCAACTTTTTAACAAGAAAATAAAATGTTTATCGTTTCAGATATCCAATGAACTAACTTTGAAATAATATTGTAAAATAATTCCTTTGCTTCGAAAATTTAGAATGACTGTTGTCTATCAAGAAAAGCTATTGAAATTTTATCTTGCATTTTATTATTGTTGTTTTTCTCGCATCGCTCAGGTTGTTTTCAATTCTACGACTGTTAAGCAAGCAATGGAGACAGAATATAATGAAATTAAATCTGACGAAATTGAAAGTTGTCTCTCATATCCTTGGAAATCCATATGATATGGGCGACACCATGCCGATTTGATGATGGAAACGAAGCAGTAAGGGAAGTTCAAATGCCGTCGTATAATTACGTTGTTTTTTTTTCATACATTTTTCACACTATATTATTTGTTTACACCTCGTAGAAGTAGTCTTACATAATTTAATGTTTTAGATGAAGTATTTTCATGAATTTCGACTTGTTTTATCTTACATCTTATTATTGTTGCTTTTTATCGCTCAGAATGTTTGGCGTTTTACGGCCTTAATGTAAACCGTATAGATGGAAAATAACGATTAAAGATATATCTAATCAAAAGTAATAACGAAAAGAAATTCACACAAGACAATTAAAATAATTTGTTCAAGCATCGCACAGGGCGCCTGCCGTAGTACACTGTTGATGATGTCTATGATCTATTGCCATGAGTCTGATTTTCATCTTTTTTCAGACAAAACCAAATTGAATAAATATTTCCCCTTTTTAACCCTCATAAATAAATAAAAACGTATATAAAACTTTACCAATTGCTTCATCAGGAGTCAGTACATCGTATCTGAAAGAATCAGAAAAATGTTTGCAGTATTCATATATGACTGCAAAGAAGAATAAAATCTGAATATTTTTCATCAAATACTTTTACTTCGAGTCTTTTCAGTAGTCTATATGTGACACAATGAATCCCCGTTAGATTGGCTTAGGACACAGACGAAATCAAGTGGGCTGTAAATATTCTGAACTTCAAGCGCTGGTGTTCTAAGACAATCAACTATGTCTAGATATGGGCTTCAAAGCGATCACCCGCCATTCACAAGAAGAAAAACGAAGCAAATAAATAAAAACTTTGGGGATCAATTGTCACACGAGCAGAAGGTAGGGAATTCCGGTCTTGGGCTTATATAGTGAGACCGCATTCAAAATGGCGTGTGATTGAGTGGTCAATAATACCAGAGAGAAAAAACCGTTTGTCGTGATACAGAGATAGATTGAGGAGCTGTAGGAGAGAGACGTCAGTCAGGGGCTTCTCACGAGCTGTCTGTTGAAATGTAGAGACAATTGCAATCAAAGATGAGTAGAGAGGCAGTACAAGTTCCTCTGGCCAAAGGGAAGATCTGTTGTAAGAGAAGACAAAAGTAGCAGCGATGATGTCCAAGTATCATTTACCTACCCGACCAGGCCGTGCCAGGTGAATCCATGAATTCACAGGACCCAGTATATTAGAAACAGGTGTGGAATCATTCACGTTATCTTTCACCCCTACTTGCAGAACAATCCATTCTTACACCCACACACACCTGTTATCCAATCAAAACACTAATTTCTTCAAACTCAACTTCTCGTTGGTTAACAGCCTAAAAAAACTGAGAATGCACGTGAAAAATCACTTTGGCGCTCAAACCTTTTTGAGCCTATTTTTCCTTCTCAAAAACTATAAAAAGAAGAAATTCGAACTACTTAATTAGTCAGATTTCAACATTCAGAGATATGCCAACCAACTCCACGCAATTCTAAAACTTGATCTTCCCGCGCAAATCAACCTCTGACTCAGCAACCCATTGGCATATTCTTTCTCTCTCTATCGAACAAACTTTACAAACTTCATTTATTTTACTTAAAAAAAGTGATATATATATTCACTACAAAATAAGTAATAATAACTAACAACATTTCATTCAACCAACAACTAAAGGTACGCAACTTCATACAATTCTAAAAGTTTTATACATAATACTTACATACACACACTAACGTTTGAACAGTAAAAAACGAATACTTTTTACATTGAGACAACAAACTTTTCAATTCTTGCAACAAATCACAGTAACGTTATTTTAAACATTCAAACACATTTGACAACAATCTACAAATTTAAATACATCAGCATTCAAATTACAATTAATTGTTTGACTCATTTGTATATTTTAAAAATTGTATATAAATCATTGCATTGCTACGTATTTTCTATTTGCTTTGTCTTCAATTTCGTTTTGCATGAGATGTCCTAAATTTGTGTTTATTGTTGAGGATGAATGTTAACGAACACGCCAAAAGAAGATTTCCTTCTGATTCACTCAAATCCTTCTGATTTAACCAAATACATTCACTAATCCCCAACACAAGATTCGTGATTTCTTTTCTTACCGGAGCGTTATTTCACCTCCCGTTTCCTAGTGACTGTACATCAAGACTTTCCCAATCTTTGTTCACCGACGCGAACGAAAATCGAAATACATTGTTCAATAAAGCCGTCCAGTCGGTGGAAAACTGTCGGATGGCAGCAATTGTTTATACTGACACTAAAAATAAATTATTTCCCAAACTATCGTTTTTTAATTTAAAAATTACTTTTTTGATTGTTTTGTACTTTAAAAAGTGGTTCGTTCGCAGCTGAGTCGTATAAAGACCAAATAGCAGAGACGGCAGCAGGAAGAATATGTTGCGCCAAGTTTCCTAGTGTGGATGACTTTTTTAATTGAAAATCTGCATTTAAAATTTTGGTTTGTATGCTTATGCCTTCTTTAAATGCCGTGCCTTTTCAGGACATAGAAGATCATGGCACTCCACAGTATTGTCGGAGTTAGCTCCTCCTCAGTTCCTTAATCCTTCAACAGGGGTCTCTCTCCCCTGACTATAAATACTGGCTGACCCTTCTATCTCTCTCTCTCTCTCTTTTTCGACTTGGCCGCTACCTCGCACGGAGACGAGGTAAAATCGTTCTTTTTCCACTTACACCAATATGTGACCTCTCACAGATACAGCGTTTCCCAAATTCTGGGAACACGCTAAGGACAATACACGTACGTACGGACACTCAACACAACACACATAACTTCTCCATACAAACAATATGTAACTTTTCATTGTAATTTGTTATTAATATATATTTGTTTGCATATATGTATCGGTCTTGTTTGTTTTCTTTGTCTTCTTTGGACTTAATTAAAGTCCGGCATTCTTATGTAGCTGGACCGGCCAGCAGGAAAGTTTAACCTTCTGATATCTCTTCACATCTTCACCCCCACAGTCCGCTACAGTATCCTTTCCTTTAATATCTGAAAATAGTGCACTGGCAGGATTATTCATTAGATAGTGGAGTGTTTATCAGTTGCCTTCTCCCCAGTTTGAATTCACTTGTCCTTCTAGACTGTTTGCCTTCCATAATTTGATGAAGGGAGACTAAATGGATTTTTGTCTTTCCCGGGGGTAATAGTGCAAAATGAGCTCAAACTGTGCAGGAATTGGAACTCGGCTCGCCGGTTCCATTTTAACCATTACTCCATCCACACCTATGAAATACCAGCTTCATTCGCCAAGTGGAAATGCATAATTATCTTTTCTATTTTATCTGTATAATTTTTATGCGATATTTTCTTCATATCTCGTTTTATTATATTAGGCTGGTACTGACTCATATGACTGTAATAATTATTAGGCCGGTACTGACGTATATGACTGTAATAAATTCCCTGCCCCAAAAGCCAAGAGATGATGCATTTGAACGCATCTAAAATCTATTAAACATACCTGGTAATTACCAGCATAGAAAAATCATTGGCGAAATTAGTTTTGACTTGGAAATTAACTATAGCGACATTTCATTTTCTTAATCTTCGTAGAACATTCAAATACTTTAAAAATTTTAGATCGGGAGAAGAGGAATTTTGTTTTGGCATGTTTGTACACAAATTGAACAAAAATATAAACAGAAAGCTCTACGTGACAAGAAAAGAATTTAAACGAAATGAACTGTCACGAACACATCAAACCAGGCGAGAAAATAGATTGAATGTTTATCTTCACGCGTGTCCTCATTTATTTCAGATGATTTTCACACAATATTTCAACTGGCTAAAAATCTTCTTCAGATGAGTTTTTCATGTCTTATATTTTTCAGATTTTCCATTTACGTTTTCCAGTTCAAACAAAACGCATTTGAACAGAATGGCAAGACTTAGTGACAAGGTCTCATGTAATAGTACAAAGTAAATTAGGAAAAAACAAAACAATTGAAATATTTACCTGTAGGAAAAGAAAAACAAGACAACATTGTAAGTAATAATGAAAATATTTCGTACCAGTACTTCACAAAACACGTGCAAATCATTGATATTTATGGTGTTTTTAATTGAATCAAAAGTAATTTTTAAGATAAATATAGGCATTTATTTAATAATAATAAGACTAACGGGAAAAGATTTTTTTTGTTAGATTTTTAACTTTATGCAGAAGAAATTTCTTTTATCAACCTAAAGATATATGTTCATAGTGATAAATATATATGTCTGTGTGTCTGTCTGTGTGTGTCTGTGTGTGTGTGTGTGTGTGTGTGTGTGTGTGTGTGTGTGTGTGTGTGTAAAATTTCAGATATAACTAAAAATATATTTGTAAAAGGATAATATAAATAAAATAAAAAGAAAAACTTATCTTAGCCGACGTGTTTTGTCCTCTGATGTACTTTATATAGACAAATGTAAGGATTTTATTTTACAAAACGTATTTATAAACAGAAGTAAAAATTTCGTTAGTTATTGAAGAACGATTTGAATGCAATGTGTGCTTTTTTTTAAGCAATTCACCCCAAGCAAGGCAGGAGAAAAAGAAACAGAGAAGGACGGGGAACAAGATCAAGGTATCAGATGTCGATTGACATAACACTTGAATATTTGAAGATTATAGTTATCAGGGAAGCAAGCAAGAGGAAGGCAGTTCCATAGATGGTAAGTGCGAGAGAAGCTGTTTGAGTAGAAGAGACAGCTACATTTAACCGTTTCGACAGTGAAAGGATGGGACCGCTTTAATTCATGCAGTCTGGGAACCAGCGAAAGTTGCTCGTTGGAACAGTTGTCGTGAAAATACTTGTTGAAGAGACAGAGGGAAGCCACGGCACGTCTGTGAGAAAGAAACTGTAGACTGTGTGTTTTCGTTTTTAATTTAATACTAGCAGTAAAGCCCGACGTTGCCCGGGAGTAAACTTCCTCTGAATGAAAGGTCATAACCGCCATACTCGTTTTGTACACGCATGTAAGGCTGAAGTCTAGTAGAACTGATGGCCGCCCACGTAAAAACGTAATGTACACAAGTTGTCGGTATTCATCAGCACAAAGGAAGAAAAAATTGTAAGGCTTAAAAGGAAGCCATGGTAGCATCAGCCGTTTGCCATTACTAAGATACCTCCAATTAAAAGTTGTCAAGTTCAATACGAACATGGGCCTTAGGAAGTCTTTGGTGAGTTGTGGCAGATGGCTTTGTATTCCGATGGGATGGTTTTATTATCTCTGAGTGAAAGACATTACATGAAGCCCTGTGTCAGTTGCAACGTAGTAAAATGCAATAGCGTGAAAGGTAGACGCGTCTTTTGTCCAAAAGACGGCGTTGCCACTACCGCAAACAGAACCACATAACAGAAGTATGGGAAGGTGTCGGGGCGAGTACTTGTAAGTGGCACACATTTTTTTGTAGTTTTTAATAGCCAGATGAGGCGAGCATGAAGCCCATATAGCGTTACCTAAAGCAGCCCTTATGGTAAGGGGAGAAACACACCAACAGTGTACGGCAGAGATTGCATATTATAACTCTGCATGCTGCTATTATTTTATTATCCCATTTCTTTTTGCTGAGGCCTGAATTGCACGGACACACTCGACTTCTCTGACATTTAAACGTATTGGTTTTGTGTTGCAACTGAATGTGGTTACGTGGTCGACATGTAAGTGCGAATTCAGCTATGGTGGGGTTTAAGTGATGAGAGAGCATCTGGTGAGCAAGACAACCATTAATGAAATGTCTTAGTAATGGCAAGTGGATACTACGACGACCTTTAAATAAACCTGGTTCAAAAATGAAGGAACCTACGATGCAGCTGACATAAAGATGTGTACATTGCATTTAAACGTGACCGACCATGGGCTATATGACTTCTGCGTAGGTATTATTTTTAGCTTTGTTTGTTGGAGAGTAAACGTAAACGTTATCCTTACTCCCGATTCGGGAGCAGCCTGCGTTAAACTGTCCATGGGCAAAACACTGTTCGCCTAAATTCAGACCCGCGACGCTGAGTGTCTGTCCTTGCGATTTGGCCATTGTTGTTGAGTCGTATTCGCCGTACCCCATCTGGAATTCCTTAAACGACGATTAGCGGTCTGCACAGGACTTTCTAAAGCTCTGGCAGACGCAGTAGCGCTGGCATTTCTTAAACGATGAATAGCGGTTTGTTGCGGTTGCTCCGAAACCCTGGAAGATGCTGTAGCCCTAGCATTCCTAAGACAATGCGAAGTGGTTTGTTCAGGGCTTTCTAAAGCTGTAGAACATGTTGTAGCGCTGGCATTCCTTAAGTTCCAACTGTTCAGCGGTACTTTCCGTGGAGATGCAGGCAGCATAGCGTGAGGCTATCTGAGAAAGGCGCAACGAAGTTTGCTGTGTGGTTTCACTTGCCCTTGCTGCTCTTGTAGCACCGTCCAAAAAGTTTTCTTCTCTTAGGCGGCATTTAACCAATTTTAAAAAGGCAAACGTAATAAAAGGTATGTAGGTTTTTTAAGTGCAAAAAATACGTGTAGTCTAAACGTAGGCAGGTTAAAGGGATCCCAAAAATGTATGTAACTGTATCAAAAGGGGATCGAAGACAAACAAAGTGAAGTTTTAAAAATTCAACTAAAGCTAAAACGGTAGTAGGTAATTTGAGAAGTAAATTCGATAAACGCGGAAACGGGTGTAGTTATAACTAAGAAGTAAAAAAAACGGGTTGGATACGTAATCTACAACTTGCGGTTTCTGTAATAAGTGAATGAAGTGAGTCAAGTGCGGGACAGTAATCGGAGAAATTTGAACACGCCTGCGAGTTATGGTATAAAGAGGTGGTTGGCCGGTTGACCTTGACCGCACATACTAAGGTGACGTATGTACGCACGTGCACACGCGTGCGTAAGAGATCTGCCCGCGCGCATGATTGGATGGTACCAAGGTTAAAAGCTTGCAACCGTGCCAATGAGCTCGCAGCAACCTTGAACAGTTGACGCGATTGGTTAACCTCCAGCTGGGTTAGTCAAAGCAGTGCACAGTGGCAGATGACGTTTCAAAATAGCATCTGGCAACTTTATTGTATCGGTTTTTTATTGATAAATATGAAAGCTATGTAGTTCCTTATACCAAAATAGGCATTGCCTTTTTGATTTACGTCGTCACAGATGTAGCGCAGTCTCTCAAAGTCAGCCAATCATAAAATGGGATTTTCAAGCTTCATTTTTCTTTGAAAATTTTGAGCAGCCAGGAGATATGAGGTAGTTTTATTGATCAAAAGTTGAAAATACAAGAGTTTTTACACTTCTTACGAACAAAATTTGAAGCAATGTTAATTTCGTTTACTGATGGATGATGAAGGCATTTAAGTAGCACGAATTTAGATGAAAACGTGCGAGAACTTTTTTGGGCAGCGATGTGCAGTAGTAAAATTATAGCGAGTAGGTGCCTTTTGCTACACGTAAACGGCATGAAAAGGCATAACAGTCCCCCAGTGTCCCCTCGAATGAAAAAATGCAATCAAATATGTAAAATTAGACAAATTGGACAATTGGTAGGGGAGCCAATTCTGTCCACTTGGCTTAAATGTGGTGGCGTGTAGTGGCGTGAAATGTGTTAATGATTGCTCACTGAATTCAATCCTATGCTTTAGTAGGCTAAATGGGCTACATACATCTAAAAAGCAGCAGTTTCACCTTGTGACACTGTTTAGCTATGGTAATTGGCTAATTAATTAATCACAGAAATTAAAAATGGGAAATACTTAAGCCGAGAAAGAGCTAGATCGAAAGACATACCGAGCGACATTATTTTTTTTTAACAAAAGAAAAATGGTTAAAAGGTTTTATTTCAATTACGAAGAAAGATATTTTCTTTTCGCAGAAGACGAAAAATTCGTAAGAGAAATAGATTTCGGATTCTGTCAGAATTAATTAATGTCATGACATGACAAGGGAGACAGAAATACGAGGAAGAATTGTGATTCACCACACACTTGGCAATAATAAAAATTTCGATTCGGCCAGCTGCATGTAAACAAGAGATAAATCGAAATTAGGTTATCTTGGACACCGACGAGGAAGCTAGCCGTATGAAAACAGATCTTGATATGAAAAAAAAGGAATTCGGTTAAGATTGCTTATTCAAACTGTTCGCGACAGACCTTCGGTCGCCAAGAAAAGGGCATCTGGACAGGTAAACGAGAAAGACAACCCAGTTAAAAGTTGACTGCGATCATTAATGTCGGCGGAGATTGCGCTAATGAATTCCAGGTGCCCCAGAATAAGATACAAATTTAATGACCTGCAATATGCGATTCATAAGAATTCTGGCCGATAGAAAAGAAAGAAAGAAAAGGGAAGATAATTTTTTTCTTTGGGCGATAATTTAATCTAATGCCAGTCTAGCCACACCCACATCGCCAAAAGATCATTGGCAAAGTGGTAGCATGGGTGGTAGGCGGAGGTGATTGTATGAGAAAGAAGGGAAACTTGTTGACGCCCACTGAAGAGATTGGTATGAGATACCAATATGAGAAAGGAAGAATTTAGGAGGATAATTCTCCTCCGACCTCTCCTCACAGAAGGGGGAGAACCCCTCTTAGACAGAAAGTAATTGACTTCCAAAAATGGTTAGTGATAATTTTTCCTGTCCGAAGACAAAGAGAATCCTTATTGGGGATTTGGAATTATCGAAGAACTCAAACCACGTCCGGCCCCACACCGGGTTTTGGTCGACGTCCATATAAACGAACGTCCCCGGGCGTCCAGGAAGTTTAGTTCCAGTTAGTTGGAGTTAAGCTCCAGTTCAGGAGTTGAGTTGAGTTGAGTTGCAGTTGGAGACCGTGCTTCGCAGAAGCTGACAAGGTTCCACGTCTTCTCGACTTTAGACTTCCCACCAAAAGCAAGTTTTATCGAAGATCGACTTAGACTTCTAACCGAAAGCAGGTTTTGCTGAATGCTGACTTGAGATACCAAAAGCAAGTTTTACTGAATATCAACTTAGATACCAAAAGTAGTTTATTGAAAAACAACTTAAGATATCAGAACTCGCTTAAGAAAAGCAAAAAGTGTCACGAATCCATAGGAGCGGGCTGGGAGAGAAAAGCACTTCTGTATTCAACAGACAGATATAAAGATAATTGTTATTTCTTAACACATTTGAACCTCTTGAATTTGTTACATCATTTTTCTTTTATATACACTTGTGCGGTATCACCTTCACCCCGGATTCAGCTTGCACTACGGCCCGCCGCCTGATTGATTTCGTCTACCTAAGATCAAATCACAACGTGGGTAGGTTAGACTAGAGATCAAAGCAGTCACTTCTGTGACCAGACGTTGGAGGCGAGCTGAGAACGACAAAGTTGATACTGAATCTAACCAGACACAGGGAGGTCAGTATCACAGTGATCGACGCTCGAGTGGTTGTGGGTGTCACACAGTTGGTGCTGCGACCAAGACATCGACCGCGACCACCCAACCGACCATAGGGCTTAGTGCCACAATTGGTGCTGTGACCAAGACATCGACCGCGACCTGACCCGAACCATCCAGGGGTTAGTGTCACAACCTTGTTTTTACGGATTTTTCTGGTAAAATTTGACATGTACCTCTGTAAATCCCTTTTAAAATGGCCTTGACATTTACTTTACTGTGAAAATGCAGAAAACATGGAAAGTAATGCATGCCTGCATTGAAACATTAAAATATCCTTTTTAAAAACTATGGTATGAGTGTTAAATCCTGAAATAAAAGTAGGCTACCTGAAACCTCTACCCCATTTGGGATGCTTGATGCGCACACGCGTGACATCCCCCACCCCGTTCACACACGATCTCGCATGACCACGCAGCGTGAATGGGCCAATCAGCAGCAAGCATTACGCATCGCGCGAGCCACGCGTGACTAATAACACAATCGGATTGATTGGCTTTTGGAGCGCAAAGTTCGGCTGCGACAGAAATCCTTCATTGTGATAACTTTTGCATCCGAAACCAAAATATGGCCATTCTTGTCCTTTCTTATTCCCATATAAACACTTAAATCCGACTTTTTTCTAATCATGCTACCGCTATTAATTCTGACATGAAAAGTACCCATATCTGCTTGTGTGCAGTGAACGCACATAATTACACACGCGTGCGTCCGATCAAAAATGAACAATCGATAATATTGATTTAAATATTGACTAATCAGGACCATTAGCAGTAACTGTGTCAAATTTGGTTGAAATCGGTTGAAAAATGTAGGAGATCCGATCAAACATATAAACGAACACACACACACACATTATACCTTTTATATATGTATAGATTTTTCCGTAGATTATCTATATTGTCTTCCTACCTTTTGCGTGAACGCTTTTTCTTTATTTATGTTTGTGTGTGCGTGTGTGCGTATATATATATATATATATATATATATATATATATATATATATATATATATATATATATATATGTGTGTGTGCGTGTGTGTGAAATGTATATATATATATATATATATATATATATATGCAATTTATTATATAGATTATTTATACATTATATATGGGTGGTACTTATTGGAAAGTGCTCAATATCAATGATAGAGCTAACATATTTAGTTGGATTGATGTGAGTTTGTAAACTCACATCAATCCAACTATATATAATATATAAGTTTATAATATATATATATATATATATAGCTATATATAATATATAAGTTTATAAAAAATATAAAAAATAAAATAAAAATTTACTGAATCAGAGAAATGAAATAGCTATTTTTTGCCGTCATTGTCAAAAATTTTCCTTAAATAATATTTAAAAATAAAATTAAAAAATGTGAGCTGGTAATATACATACTTATATTTGATATGAAAAAATAATTTAAAATAATTTAAGTAATTCTATTACATTTGTTTTAAAAAGGAAATACAGTCTATTAGTAATTAAGAATGAAAATATTTAAAAATTGGAGTTAAATAAACGTATTCTAATCCAAACACCCCTAGAAAGAATCTTTAAGCATACAAGTAAAAAAAAAATGCTGAAAAACTTTTTGCCGTTAATAAAAAAAAAACCCAGGCGACATGCATTTAACGGATGCCAGAATTCGTTGAAAAATACACCCCTATCCTCCCTAAACTTAACCTCTTTTTCGAACGTAACTCATAATTGATACAACAATAGTTAATAAAAATGAACACGCTACCGCCCCTGTCTGAATGATTGGATTTCTCTGTATACTTGGAAACAGGAAATTATGAATTTATATGTGCGTTTAAAACTCAGTAAATTTAAAAATAAGTTATACCAATATTCGCTTGAAGATGAAACGGAACTAATGCTTTTAATTTAATTATATAATTAAGTTTTTAGCTTCAGTTTTTGAAACGTGGTTATTACTGTGTAGCGAAGAAACCATATTTTAAATCAGTTAATTTATAATATTTATGCTCTGTAAATTTACATTGAGCACTGTTTTGTGAAAAAAAATATCAATAAGAACACCGGATTATATATCTTACTGTTCTTTCTTATATATATATATATATATATATATATATATATATATATATATATATATATATATATATATATAAAAGTGAACATAGAAGTCAACACTTAGAGGCGGCGACAGTCTGTTTCATGCTAGATGCAATCGATGGCCGGACGATTACATCTAGCATGAAACAGACTGTCGCCTCTAAGTGTTGACTTCTATGTTCACTTTTATATTTACACACGCTCTATCTCTGCACTTTATCCCATAAAATATAGCACTATAGCACACTTTAAGACTATATTTCTTCATATATATATATATATATATATATATATATATATATATATATATATATATATATATATATATATATATAGGTAATAATCCGTTTGTATAATCCAGGCGAGTCGTATTAATACAACATAGAATTTGAAACTGTTAAAACTGAGCGCAATTGATTTATTGGTGTCGCCGCATTTAACAATGTTTTTTCGTTTTAGTGTCTACTACTGACTGGGGATTTTGCAAACGCAGTTTGAAAGAATTGGTATTCGGACTCTTTTTGTCATTTTCTTTTTTGAAAAGGAAAGGAGACAAGCTGTAATTGTTGGCCCGACATGCCCCCTCCCACTCTAAAAAATGAAGGGGTAGTAAGACGGTACTGCCCATCTCCTCCCTTCCAATTGTCTAGCGAGTGATGGCGATCACAGAATTCATACTTTGGTCAAAAGTCACTGATAAAGGAAATCTCGCCTCTCTGCAAATGGGCGACTTCAACCATTTTTGAATGTAATGTATGTTTTCATTTTTAATTTAATTTTTTTCTCTTGATTATCTGCATTGTCTTCTTTTTTGCTAAAACGCCTTTTCTCTCTCTCTCTCTCTCTCTCTCTCTCTCTCTATATATATATATATATATATATATATATATATATATATATATATATATATATATATATATATCTTGAATGTTTTTTTGGTGTCTACTGACTGGGGGTTTTGCAAACAGTTTGAAAGAGTTGGGATTCGGACTTATACTAAGTTAAAAGATAATTATTTTACATTCGACATTCATAAAACCCCGCATATTTGCATGTTTGTGCAGGAGGATTTGGGGGCCGCAGCTCGACTCTCCAGATAAGTTATCTGAAAGAAAGATCATTCTTTGAAATAATTTATCTGGAAGTCAAACCCGGGAATCTTTAATAGGTGTAGACAGGCTCTCCTATCGCCTCGTCCATATTCCCTTGAATACTTGAACATTCTTGTTTAGGAAGGGGTTCCAGGTTCCTTTCCTTTTCTCAGGCCTTGATAATGGTGATGTCATGAATTTCTTGTGATATGCGTGGATGGTGGCAACGTCTCTTCATACTGAGGGTTGGCAGTTTTCTAGTTGCTAT
>OZ038482.1:70414201-70521701 GCA_964036315.1 Acanthosepion esculentum
ATGTGAGTGTCTAAAAATGTTACTGATGTTTTGGATTTTTCGTAGTCAAATTTAATTGAGTCGTGTACCGTGTTTAGGGTCAAGAGAAATTGGGTGAGTTTGTCATTACTGCCCGTGTATATAAAGAATATGTCATCGATATATCTTGCGTAGAATACGCAGTCGTTACCAATGAGGGGGTAGATATGGGTCTCCTCAAATTTTCCCATGAATATTGTAGCATATGAAGGAGCTGCAATGGTGCCCATGGCACAACCTCTTATTTGAAGGTAGTGTGCTCCATTGAGATTAAAAGTGTTAAATGTGAGAATATGCTCCATGAGTTTTATGATAACTTCTGTGGAAGGTTCTTGTTTTCCTCTTTTAGCCAGTGCTTCCTGAAGGGCGGTTAGCCCTTCGAAGTGTTTAATGTTTGAATAGAGTGACCTTACGTCCATAGTCACTAGAATAGCATTCTCTGGAACTGTCTGTATGTGGTTAATTTTGTTTAGTAGATCTGTTGTGTCTCTGATGTAGGATTTTACTTCCTTAGCTAGGGGTTGTATGTAATGGTCTACATATTTTGAAATTTTGGTCGTGTGGCAGTTGAATGATGAAATGACGGGCCTTCCTGGGTTGTTGTTTTTGTGTATTTTAGGGAGGAGATAGAAACGAGCAGGTGTAATGTTTGTGGGTGTAAGTATTGTGCATGTTTCTTTGTCGATTAGGTTGTTGCGAAGCATTATTTTTAGTGAGCTGGTTAATTCTTTTTGGTATTCGGGGAGGGGATCTGTATGTAAGCTTTTATAGGTTTCTTTGTCGGCTAGTTGTTTGTTTGCTTCTTTAATGTATTCTTTGATCCCCCAGATCACTGTGGCACCCCCTTTGTCGGCCTGTGTTATGACTAGGTCATCTCTATGTATCAGCCTGTCGAGGGCTATACGTTCCCCTTCAGAAATATTATTACGTGGCAGCTTACGTGTTATTGTTTTCTTTATGTCATTTGTTACGGCTATTTCAAATGTTTGTATAGTAGTGTCTGTGTTTTGTGGGGTGTATTTAGTGTTCTTCTCTTTTAATGTATCAAGTATGGAAGGTGTTTGATCATTGTTCCCGTAGTGGGCTTTTAGCCGTATTCTTCTGAAGAAGGATTTCAGGTCCTTTGCCAAGGTGTCTTTATCAAACCTTGGGGGGCTAAGGCAAAAGCTTAGTCCTTTATTTAGTAACTTGAAGGTATTAAGTGAGAATTTGTTATTACTTAAATTTATAACCCGCCCGTATGGGTCAAGTTTGAATTTGCAAGCATGACGAAGTTCTTTCGTAAAAGCTCGAAAGCTTGCATTATGTCTCCTATTACGGATGCTATACCCCCGTCCAGGCGTCCTGGTTGGGGGCTTATTCCGTTTTTTTGAAGGTTGGGTGTGTTTGCTGTCGATTGTCTACTGGGGGCTAATCTGGGTGGTCTGGGATGTCTAATGGGGTTATGCGTTCTGTAGAAGGGCTGCTGTGTTTTGGTGTGTGTATGCTTGTGCGGCACCCTAAGGATGTCCGCGTAAGTCAGTGGTTTGTTTTGTGTGTATGTTTGTTTTGAGATTCTAGCTATCGTTGATGGTGGCGGTGTTGTTATTGTTGATTGTGGTGCTGGTGGTTGTCTGTTGGTGTATTTGTTTGGTCTGTTTAGTGTTTGCATTGGTTGTGTGGTGTTTTTTGGTCGTCTTTCGTGGTACGGGCGTTCATTTTTGTCTGAGTTCGGTTTGGCTTCACTTTTGTTCTTCTGTCTGGAGGAAATGTTCCATTTTAATTTTCTTTGTTTTTCCGCTTTCGTTTTTTGTAGTTCCCTCACTGTTTGGTCTGTGTGAGCTTTTACGATACTCTTTATGTTGGTGTATTCCTCTGGTTCTGTTTCTTTCTTTATTTGTTCATCGAGCAGGTTTATTTCCATGGTTGTTGCCGTTATGCTTTCCTGGCAGAACAGTATTGTATCCTGCATGAGTTCCCTGGAAAAGTCTTCTAATTTACGGTACCATGATGCTAGAAATGCATCATTATGGTTACCTATTGATGGTACCAAATCAACCCTGAAATTAGTTGGTACCAGTTGCTCCTTCAGGCATATCCTAATGTATTCTTGGTGTGATTCATACCTGGCTAATTTATTTGTTGCTCTGTTCATGCGGATTGCCAATAATTCGGTGTTTATTGGTTCTGTTGGAGTTATGTCCTCGGCTTTCGCTTCAGTCCCGTGTCTGTTACTCATGATTATATTTTGAACGATAAAAATTATTAGAAAAATCAATTAAAATCTTCAGACACACTGGGTTGTAGATTAATATTCTTATGCTTTTATTATTATTATTTCATTTATATTCCTCGACTAGTTTCGACCAACATGGCCATCATCGGGAGAGAAAAAAATGTCTCTGCTTGCTATAGCAGTAAACTACAGAAATGAATGTCTTGTTGAAGAAAACGAACGTTTGTCTGTAGTTTTCATTTGTTTTTTTATTGTTTATTTTTTTATCTTTTTAACATTCCTTGTGTTGGTCAAACAGTCTCTTTTAAGTTGTCATTTGAGATAAGAGCTATATTCCCTTTTTTTTCTCCGGTCAGTTCAGTAGTTTATTTGTGTTTGGGGAGGGGATGGTAAGTGTGTTTGTGTGTGTGTGTGTTTGTGTGTGTGTGTTTGTGTTATTTAGTTTAGTGTGTGTGTTATTTAGTTGTTTAGTCTCTGGTAAGTGTGTGTGTGTGTGTGTGTGTTATTTGGTTTTTAAGGGAGTGAGTGAGTATATGTGTTAGCTTGTATATTGCTGTGGGTGTGTGTTATCATTTGGCTCATTAGGAAAGTGAGTGAGTATGTTGTGTGTGGGTGTGTGTATAGGTGTGAGGCCTCAACACCTCCGTAAGCCTGTCTTTTTTCTATGGGTATGGAATGTGGGTAGGTTTTGATTTGTAGGGTTATGTGTTGCTACTATCTATATTGCTTAATTTATGATTTAACCCGGCTGGAAACAGGGTTTGTAGACGTCGTATCCACTTATTTTCATGGAACTCTAAAATTCTTCTAGTGTTATCTGCTTTGGGCTTTTCTATTCTCTCAATTATGGTGAATTTGGCATGGGTTTTGAAATTGTGTTTTTCTATGCGGAAATGTTGTTCTACAGGTAATAATTTTTCATGGGGAGTCGACTTAATTCGATTGCGGTAATTATTGATTCTGTAGTGAAAGGGCCATTCAGATTTTCCTACATATTGTATCTGGCATAGTGTGCATTCTAGGAGGTAAATTACGTTATGACTTCTACAGTTAGAGTCGTGATAGATTTTGTAAGTAGATTTAGTGACTGAGCTAGTGAATGAATTCGTGTGTGTGACGTGATTGCAACATAAACTTCTTTTGTTTTTACATGGTTGGGAAAATCCTGTTGTTTTTGTTGTTAGTTTATCACGGATTACTTTGTCCCCTAAAATGCGGTTACTACCTATGATTTCTTTTAGGTTCTTAGGTCGACGATATGCTAGAAGGCCGGGTTCCTTAAATAGTTTTTTTAGGTCTGGTTTGAGATGTAGTATTTCCCAGCGACTTTTGATTATTTGGGATAGTGGAGGCAGAGTGGGGTTGAAAGTGGTTACCAGAGGAATGCGGCTAGATTTAGTTTTAATCTTGTATATTAGGGTGTTTTCTCTAGGTGTGGAAATTGCTTTATTTATTTGTTCCCTGATTAGGTGTTGTTTATAGCCACGTGTTGTGAATTGATGCTCCAGATTTTCAATGTGTTTGTTTAATTCTTCATTGTGGGAACATATCCTTCTGAGTCTAAGTGCTTGTGAATAGGGAAGGTTCTCTTTGAGGTGTTTAGGGTGGGTAGACTTAAAGTGTAGATAGTTGTGGGTGTCGGTGATTTTAGTGTGTAGTGTCGTTTGCAGTTTCCTGTTTTCATCTATGTAAATGTGAGTGTCTAAAAATGTTACTGATGTTTTGGATTTTTCGTAGTCAAATTTAATTGAGTCGTGTACCGTGTTTAGGGTCAAGAGAAATTGGGTGAGTTTGTCATTACTGCCCGTGTATATAAAGAATATGTCATCGATATATCTTGCGTAGAATACGCAGTCGTTACCAATGAGGGGGTAGATATGGGTCTCCTCAAATTTTCCCATGAATATTGTAGCATATGAAGGAGCTGCAATGGTGCCCATGGCACAACCTCTTATTTGAAGGTAGTGTGCTCCATTGAAATTAAAAGTGTTAAATGTGAGAATATGCTCCATGAGTTTTATGATAACTTCTGTGGAAGGTTCTTGTTTTCCTCTTTTAGCCAGTGCTTCCTGAAGGGCGGTTAGCCCTTCGAAGTGTTTAATGTTTGAATAGAGTGACCTTACGTCCATAGTCACTAGAATAGCATTCTCTGGAACTGTCTGTATGTGGTTAATTTTGTTTAGTAGATCTGTTGTGTCTCTGATGTAGGATTTTACTTCCTTAGCTAGGGGTTGTATGTAATGGTCTACATATTTTGAAATTTTGGTCGTGTGGCAGTTGAATGATGAAATGACGGGCCTTCCTGGGTTGTTGTTTTTGTGTATTTTAGGGAGGAGATAGAAACGAGCAGGTGTAATGTTTGTGGGTGTAAGTATTGTGCATGTTTCTTTGTCGATTAGGTTGTTGCGAAGCATTATTTTTAGTGAGCTGGTTAATTCTTTTTGGTATTCGGGGAGGGGATCTGTATGTAAGCTTTTATAGGTTTCTTTGTCGGCTAGTTGTTTGTTTGCTTCTTTAATGTATTCTTTGATCCCCCAGATCACTGTGGCACCCCCTTTGTCGGCCTGTGTTATGACTAGGTCATCTCTATGTATCAGCCTGTCGAGGGCTATACGTTCCCCTTCAGAAATATTATTACGTGGCAGCTTACGTGTTATTGTTTTCTTTATGTCATTTGTTACGGCTATTTCAAATGTTTGTATAGTAGTGTCTGTGTTTTGTGGGGTGTATTTAGTGTTCTTCTCTTTTAATGTATCAAGTATGGAAGGTGTTTGATCATTGTTCCCGTAGTGGGCTTTTAGCCGTATTCTTCTGAAGAAGGATTTCAGGTCCTTTGCCAAGGTGTCTTTATCAAACCTTGGGGGGCTAAGGCAAAAGCTTAGTCCTTTATTTAGTAACTTGAAGGTATTAAGTGAGAATTTGTTATTACTTAAATTTATAACCCGCCCGTATGGGTCAAGTTTGAATTTGCAAGCATGACGAAGTTCTTTCGTAAAAGCTCGAAAGCTTGCATTATGTCTCCTATTACGGATGCTATACCCCCGTCCAGGCGTCCTGGTTGGGGGCTTATTCCGTTATATATATATATATATATATATATAAAATGAAATACAATAGCAATGCGGTGTGCATAATTTGCATTTCTTTAAATACTTTCCATTGAATGCTGAATGCATTTTATTTTTAAGTAATTTTTTTCCATGTGATTTGTGGTTAAATTTCACTGGATAGATATCTGTTACGCACCCTGCTTCCTAATTAACTGCTAAAAGAATAACGCCAACGAAACCCCCTAATAGCAAGTGTAAAAAAAGATTCTCCTGAACGCTGATATCTACACGAGCCATTATTTCCCTTTACAATGATTTATAAGAAACAAAGCTGCCATTTTTGTTATGAATCCATCAAGGGGTACATTTTCATCCAAATCCCACATAGAAGTTTCAATAAAAACAGGGAACTTATTTAAATCTACTGAGATTATGAGGAACCTGAAATCATACGCTTTCTAATTTGTGGGTAGGGTGTTATGTGCGTACGAACCATAAAGCTATAACTCTATATTAAACCTCAAAATTTTCTAAAGCTAAAATTATAAAGCTATATCGTGGATGTTAGATTTGATAAATGTTGATAATAATATCCAACTTACATGTATCTGAAATCAATCGTTGAGACCAGCTTCTCAGGTTCCTGCAATTAAAATGAATACCAAAGAAATTAACGATTATAATTGTTTTATGAACAGAATCTGTTAAATGCTGCGTTTGGTTTATACTTCATTAGATTTTACAAGCACTGTGCAAAAAATCTAAATAAACTCGTTATGTCACATATGTGACAGAGAAGAGAGTCGAGGAAACACACACACACACACGTATATTTTTTTATTGAAATTGGAGTGGATCTGAGTAGCGAAATTAGACCAGAACATTTTTGTTTACTGATGGGAAATCTGATCTAGGGCAGGAGTTGTACCCATTTGGAATTGGATCATTAGAAAGACAATGAAAATGGTCGAAATAATTTTTATCGGTTAAAATTAAAAATAGAACTTCGTAAACTATGAGGAACTTTGGAATTCACATGATTTTGGTTGAAAGTAGACAGAACCCGTGATAATCGCGTGCGAAGTAGTAAGGCCAAGGGTCGATTATGATCAGCCAGGTTTATATATATAAACGCGTAGTTATGCTGTAAAAGTGGTAGTTTTTGGCTCGTCTGTCTTCGAGTGCAGTCGAGCTGGGTGGAGAGATGTCGGAGATTGAAAGTGAGCAGAGTTGAATTGAAGTCTCGAACAAAACGCCCGCTAACATGTGCTGTTGATATAAGAACGAAGAAGCGAATTACTCCTCCAACATCTAAGACTACTACTGCTACTATTATTACTACCACTGAGAACGGAAACGTCAAACAAGCCACCCTTCTCCTTTAACGAAATTACACGAAGTATTTTCTTTTGTTTTGTTGATCATCTTTCATATAAGAGAGACTGGAGATAATTCTTGAAGAGAGAAGAGAGAATTTAGCCCGAGCAAGACGCATTATTCTCTCCATCTCCTTGCAGACGGAAGAGAGAGACAGTGGAGAGTCGAGTTGGAGACTCGAGGGGGAGAGGAAGTGACGTCAGGGGATTGGAACGAAGCGTCCGCTAACATGTACTGTTGATATAAATACCGCTGCTTCTTCTACCACGAAGATTACTACTACTGTTACTAATACTGCTGAGGTGGAACGCAGCTATAAACTTTAAACCGCACACAGAAATCTTTATCTCTCCATCACAAGAGTTGTATAGCGTTCTGAGACGATTTAACAACAAGTTAATCACAACTCTCTCTCTCTCTCTCTCTCGAATCCAGTGTGTGAGTTTTTACGTCAATTACTTTTCTTTTCTGTAATCCGTTTCTTTTCTATACTATTCTTTTCTGCTATATAAAAGACATTAACAATTCAACCATTGAATAGTTGTTTGTCCAGCTTTCTGCAGATATATATATATATATATATATATATATATATATATATATATATATATTGGTGCATTCTAAATTTCTTAGCACAGACTCTCCAGCCGTGTCTACATCTTCAGTCCACCGTAAATGGATGAACATCACTTCTGCTTTCTGGATCAAACCAAACACAACGTGGGCAGGAAGCAGGATTAAGCCAGTGGACCGGTAGAATGATCTACGGATGCTCAGCGGACCTAAGATCACTCCCTTAAGTTCGGCTAAGACCGAGTAGACACCTCAACCGTGACCACCTCAACCCAGAGAGTAAGACGTCGGAGGTTGAAGGGCTGGGGCGGAAGTGTTAGACATAGAAAAAAGGTCGGTGACGCTACGGAGGAATGGCAAGGTCACGAAATATAAACGGAGTAGCGAGGCGTTACGATAATATATATATATATATATATATATATATATATATATATATATATATATATATATATATATATATATATATATATACAGTGCAAATTAAAACTGACCTTAACCTGAACGTATATCAAAGAAGGGGAAAAATTATGCCTCATAGATTACATAACTTGATCAGGTAAGTCACAAGATAAAGTTTAATGAAGTTCACTTGAACACTTTGCTTTTTATGGGCATATAAGCATGTGTAGAGAACGGTGTGTGTATTTACGTGTTGTTGCATTAGAAACACGTGTGTAACTCCTGGTAGAATATTAAAAGGCCTAACTACATTAAAATTGGCGGACTTAATTTGTCCAACCGAAGATGAAAGCAGACAAACAAGACACATATATATATATATATCAACAAATATGTATTAAACAAATTACAAGGCACATAGACATAACATTTGTGCGTGTGTGGGAACATTGTGTTTGTTCGTATTTTGGTGAATGTTTGTAAAGTTCATAGCGTTTTCCCAGAAATGGGAAACGCTGATCTTCTAAGAGCTTACATCTTGTTGCTGAAATGAAGAAGAAAAAGAGATTTACCCCACCTCCACGCGAGGTGGAATGCGGCACGAGGCCTGAGGAAAAAAGAGATTTACCTTACCTCCACGCGAGGTGGGATTCGGCACGAGGCCTGAAGAGAAAGAGGCAAGAAGTTTTCCAGTATTTATAGTATGGGGAGAGAGACCCCTGGTTACAATATGGGAATTAAGGAGGAGCTAACTCCGACACATGTATTAAACACATATTAATTATATATAAAGAAATGATGTATTTTTTAAATTTATTAACCCAACAGATTTCATCAGTTAAATGTTATTTTTAGTGGATACTCGTATTTGAGTAGATGAACCATTTATTTATTAAACAGTATATTTATTTATTTGTATCTACTGGCATGAATATTAAAAACAAGATGCGCCCACCTTTAATAATAAGATTTTCCGAACATTTAGGCCGGTAGACAAAAAAAATTAATATGCTATTTAATAAATAAACGGAGCGTCTATTCAAATATGGGTAGCAATAGAAATGACGTTTAAGTGATATATATATATTGTGAGACTACCCACCTCTGCAACTCGCTGCACAAAGATATAGACCCCACGTCGTAGAATTTCTGTGCGGTGGATCGAGCGAGAGGTAGGCTCACAGGTAAAAGAAAAACACAACTACAAACTTGGGTAGGACGAAAAGAGGAGAGAAGGTGTGTGACCTTTTTGTGGATGATAACTCTTGGTTGATTCTCGGCTGGCGGAAAAAATATATCCTAACTAACAATGTCCGGCTGCTAATGGGTCGCTCTTCGATGTTACGTGCTCCGGCCTAAATCAACCTTCCTCGAACCTAAACTAAGTCTAACTACCTCGTGGCCCAAAGCGCTGCCGTATATATGGAGAATCCTCTTTCATCATTTCCGGACAAGGGACACCCACGAATAAACCCATAACTTTTTCATGACCATTTCTCTCTTTGAAGAAAGTGGACATAAAAATATTTCTTAGCCTAGCTGACTCCGATTCAGGGACATTAAATTCAAACCCTTTTAAGTTTTGACCAGAGCCGGTCTTTTTCCTATCTTAGTATTTTGACAAGTACTTAACACTTATCTACCCTTTTCGCCATATGTCCAAACATGTTTTTATCTAGATTCCTAATCTAATCATTTGGTCTTGAAGTTTGATGTCCAGGTCAAATCTAACTAATCTTCTCGCACATATGTGTGCGCGCGCACGCACACACAGATGTGGGGGTGTATATATACACACACACAGATGTGCGGGCGCACACACACACACGTGTGCGCATATATCCGACTCATAGTGTCACACACCTCCCCCAATCATCTTTGTCATTTATTTCATAAATTACACAAAGAATTCAACAACAATGAGACACTATGCATCTCCCCCTGCACATTATGACCCTGCTCGGGCGTCCCCGAAGAGAATACAATAACGTACAGGTCACAAAAACAATTTACCACAGAATTTACAACAATTATCGCCACTCATCAGAGGTGGACAACAGGTTTCAACAATACAATATGAGACTATGTATTCTCGGCCGAGGAGAAAACAAAATAAAAATATACAACACACAAAAAAAATATATATATATACAGACAACAACAACCGAAATTACAAGAATTTCAAAGGGTTTCGGTCATCCCCTAACAAAATAAAACAACGGCATAGCAAACACTGCACTGGGGTGGTTGGGATCATCCATCCCTTACAACACTAACATACATACAAGGAGAGAGGAAGAAAGAAAAAAAATTGTTGGTTTCAGTCCTTCCACTTTGCTTTCCTGCGAACAATTTTGAGGGGCTCCTGACTCATAATCCAGCAATCCAGGAGGACTTTTCGATTCACCTCCAACATCATTCAATTTTTCAACATTTCGCCCCCCCCCCAACAAACACAGGGGAATTTTAACCACCCCTACCCAAATATTCAGGAGTATTTTTCGGCTTATCTCCCCTTTTCCTTACGACGTGGGAACATCATAATTTCCGCAGTTCTTTCGGTGTCGTAACAGGAATAATGTTTTTGGAAAGCATTGTGGAATTCACTCCTCCACCAGGGATCTTCACTACCCCCTGTACAAAAACCACAAACTCTCTCCCTGTGTTTACTGGGTATGTCAACATGACTGACTTCCCAGCCATCCATCACACCATCTACATACAACAACACAAAAAAAAAAGAAGAGAAAAAAAAATGTTCACCTTCAATGGTTAAGCTTGGCGAGTTTTACTTTTTTTTTTTTTTTTTTTAGTCATTCATTTTTATGACGCCAAGTTGTAGCGGCTTTGTATGTGGTGGCTCCACTGAGCATGCAATGTCCGATTGGTCCGTAATTGTGAAAACTATACTGTCTTTTGTTTCCTTGGTCCCTGCTATCCTGACTGACATTCCATCTTGGTCACTATGTCTCTTTTCTGCCCTATTTCTAATCCTACATCTTATCCCCCACTGCCTTCCCCGGATTATCAATATCACTACAATTACGACTATGACACACACACCTAGTGACGAAACCTCCTACCTCCGGATGCACCCTCCTTTCTGGGGCACTCCCTCCGTATGTGACCCAGCTGTCCGCACTCCCAACACCCCGGTTGTCTTGGGTCAGGGAGTGGCCTTCTCCAGCCCCTTTCATGGGGGTGGTCTCTCCAACGATAGCCCGAATGGCCACGCTCCCCCTGATCCCAAGCAACAGGAGGAGTCTCTGTCCACCCCGTTCTCGTATCTCTTGACCATCCCTTTTCTTCTCCCCTCCCCTGGGTGGCTGTGAGCCTATTATATAGCCTAAGACTCTTTCCTGCTGTTGCAAACGCCTCCGCAAGTGAGGCTGGGGCCGCCCTTGCTGTGTCTTCTCTTACGAACGCATTTTCTATAGCGTCCGTGTAGTACTCAGCTAGCTGCGCCTGCACCGCCTCCCCATCACGTTGAACAGCGTCTTTGTATGCAACCTTAGCTAATCCTAAAACTCTACTTGCTAGTTCCGAGAGAGTTTCTCCTTCCCTTTGCTTAATCTTAATTAAGGCCCTAGCAGCATCAGTCGCACTAGTATAATCACTGTACTGGTTCGTCAGCTGTTCTAAAAGGTCTCCCCAGTTACTTTCAGGATTATCATCTAAATATAATCCTATGTACTCCGATACCACCCCGTCCGAATAGTCATAAGCCAGATTCACCAACTCTGTCTGTGTAAGTTGGTAAATTCTAGCCTTTTTCTTCAGAGCTTCTACCCAGGCTGGAAACGCACAGGCCTTTCCCGTGAATATAGGGATCTTGGATCCACTTGCGGCTACCTTAAAAATAGAGCACGATGGGACATCTATATCTATCCTATCCATATTTCTATTAAATGCCAGCCAGACACACTAGTTAGAAACAACAAGGACCAAAAAAAAAATAAAACAAAAGAACAAATTTTCAGCCTACCTTGCAGGGACCGGAATAGATTCCCTTTTTCTGTTTCTTTCTTTCTTTTTTTTCTTTTTTTTCTTTCCTTTTTTTTTTCTTTTTAAGTGTTTGTTTACTTGTTCATTGCAGTCGTCCTCCTAGATGTAGTAAAAATTAAAAAAAAATAAAAATCTCCAGTACTTGAAGTGTCCGTTCTCTAAGGGGGAAAGGAGTGTGTATCTGTCTGTGCCTCCTTTCTTGCTTCCTTTCTCTCTCTCACTCTGCGTCACTTTCTTTTTAACTGTTCCCTTTCCTCCTTTTTCCTCTGTTTTTATCTGTCTTTGTTTCGTCGTTCGTCTGTTTTTGTTTTGGTTTGCTTGTTTTTTGTTTTTCCTAAAAAATTTTTTTATTTTTATTTTTTTTATACACACGTATCTGTGTCTGTCGGATTATCGAAGTCTTCACTCATTTACACATATATACACATACACCTATGCACATATATTGAGTGTTTAATCGGACGATTCGATCTTTCCTTCCTTCTCCTTCCTCCACAAAGTCTATCGTACTAGCGTGCAACCCAAGGTCGATCCTGGTTGGCGGCGCCAATGTGAGACTACCCACCTCTGCAACTCGCTGCACAAAGATATAGACCCCACGTCGTAGAATTTCTGTGCGGTGGATCGAGCGAGAGGTAGGCTCACAGGTAAAAGAAAAACACAACTACAAACTTGGGTAGGACGAAAAGAGGAGAGAAGGTGTGTGACCTTTTTGTGGATGATAACTCTTGGTTGATTCTCGGCTGGCGGAAAAAATATATCCTAACTAACAATGTCCGGCTGCTAATGGGTCGCTCTTCGATGTTACGTGCTCCGGCCTAAATCAACCTTCCTCGAACCTAAACTAAGTCTAACTACCTCGTGGCCCAAAGCGCTGCCGTATATATGGAGAATCCTCTTTCATCATTTCCGGACAAGGGACACCCACGAATAAACCCATAACTTTTTCATGACCATTTCTCTCTTTGAAGAAAGTGGACATAAAAATATTTCTTAGCCTAGCTGACTCCGATTCAGGGACATTAAATTCAAACCCTTTTAAGTTTTGACCAGAGCCGGTCTTTTTCCTATCTTAGTATTTTGACAAGTACTTAACACTTATCTACCCTTTTCGCCATATGTCCAAACATGTTTTTATCTAGATTCCTAATCTAATCATTTGGTCTTGAAGTTTGATGTCCAGGTCAAATCTAACTAATCTTCTCGCACATATGTGTGCGCGCGCACGCACACACAGATGTGGGGGTGTATATATACACACACACAGATGTGCGGGCGCACACACACACACGTGTGCGCATATATCCGACTCATAGTGTCACAATATATATATATATATATATATATATATATATATATATATATGTTAATTTAACGTGTTTTTCAGGCTAGCAGAACTTCTGCCACAAAGTATATATTTTTGCACTATTGCAAATATATACTTATAAATATATATATATGTATATAAGTATCTATTTATAAGTATTTATATATAAGTATATATAAACTTTTATATGTATAGGCTAGCATATATATATATATATATATATATATATATATATATATATGAAACACATAAAATAAAAAACAGGTTTTAAGTTGAAATCTTGTGATGTTTCTGATGAAACGCTAACGTGTTAAGAATTTTAAATTTGAAAGTTATAATTAACGTCCGTTCGTTCCGAAAGAATATAAATATAAGAAGATTTGATAATTCAACAGATTTCAAATATCTGGCTCTGATGGGCATTTAGACGCGAAACCTCTAAGTCGGCTGAAAAGATAAGTCATTCACTTAAACTTTTATTGATTTATTACTAAGTTTATTGGAGCATTTTGATTGTGTCTCCCCAAATTATAATTGGCCTCAGCTCTCTACTTCCGCATGGTTATGCGCAATACACTCGTCTCGGCGTTCCTATTTCAAAACCTATCGAATGATATAATTCGTACGAAGCTGCTGCCAGCTATTTGTCCTGACGACAACCATTTTCTGCCATTTCATTAGCTAATTCTTGCGGCCAGCTATAAGTCCTGATGTCAAACAACTTGAACCGTAAGATTGTTTGAATTCTACAGACAACCACTGTTTTGTCATAGGACTCTACTGATTTTAATTCAAATATCGACTCTTCTCGTCGAATTAGGTGCATGCATATTACCTAACTCATCAAAATCGGTCAGTATCCTCCATTTATCTTTCTGTGTAAGACATACAGATTTGGTGTGTTATACCATCTTTTTGTACTCTTCCGTACATGAACTTTATCTACTACCAATTTGATGCATGTACTCTTTTGTCAACGTTCAATTCTGAATTTGTACTTTTCCATACATGAACTTTTATTACTGTCAATTTAATACATGAACATTTTTACTAGGTTCGGTTTCGAACATGAACTTTACTTTCCATCTCGTCGTACATGATACATTTCACTCTTTGATTGATTCTAAAGATCTTTGTTACGTTTTAATAAGTGTATACATTTTATTGTAAAATTTCTTTTAGGAACCGTATTTCAGGTTATTATTTGTTACATGGATTTTATGTTAACCTTGTTCCGTATGGGACCTTTGTTCATCTTTTTTTGAGTTGCCATCTTTTGATTCCTTTGATTTAATCGGAACATTAACCACATTCTGCATTCAATTTAATTTATTTTTACATTATTAATGTAAACTCTTTGTTATTGTTGTCCTTGTTTATTGACCTGTCAGATATACGTTTTGTTTTTCTTTTAAATGTTTGCGGGCCTCATTTTATTAATTTAATCAAGGCGCATAGGCCACCCCCCACCCCTTGTGGGCGTCCGCAGCAATATATTACCTACAATATATTTTCGTACTTAGTGACTTACGGTATATCGAAGCAAGTGTAACACTTCCCACAATCACAGGTTACCTTTCCAATCCCGCTTTTATTAATGCTTATCTTGGAATCCGTCCCCCGCCATTCAATGGCTCAAAAACAAATTTTCGTAAATAAATAAATAAAATATACTTTCCTCAACCAGCATTTCGCCACTAACAACAGCGATTTCCCAGCGATAGGGACGAGGAGCAGGCATTGCAAAAGTTTAAACATAATACAGACGGACAGAAATTGGAGTAATATTTCTCAAAGAATATTATCTGCCACCATAAAAACCAGGCCTCTACCCTCTCACTAGAAGTAAGTGCAATGGATGCGTGCCTCCAGAAAAGTAGTATATTTATCGATACCCAGTGATCGTTTTTTGTTATTTTCTAGAGCTTTCAAGTTTTAAGCACATTTCTTTTTTCATCGTCAAGTCCTGGATAGGCAAATGTTACTGTAGACTTCTAGTTTCCTCTCAAGGTAAATTAAAATCAATAATTTGGTGTTCCTGAGAGTTTTTAGATATAGTTTGTGGTATTATTTTACTAAAAATATAATACTTTAAAATCCGAAAAGTTGTTTTGTGATCTTTAAAAGAATGCCATTTTTGCGCTTGTGTATTTCAGCTGTTTTAAAAGATTTGAGACTACCCGTAGATGTGAGGTTAGAGTTTTATTTTTAAATTTGGAACTTTATGGATTTCGAAAATGATCACGACAATATTTGTCACATGGAAGAAAAAAGATTTTTCTTGAAATTTATTTTCAATTAAAAATTAGTGCATTATTTCAAAAGTTATTCAAATGACCGTATTTAAAATATTTTATTAGAACTTCTATATTGATTTTTTATAATCTTTCTATTTTTTCAATAAATAAATAATTTCAAAACGTAATTCTTTTGGTGATTTAAAAAATAATACAATAGCTCCCATAAGGAAGCAATATTTGGTAAATAACATAAAACAAATGCTTACCTTACAGATTATAGCAAATAAATATTGTTCTATACGCAAACTTACCATATCAGTTAAGAGTTTCCACAAAGGCTGAAAGAGAAAAGAAGATATTAAGGAACAAACAAGAGAGAATTTTTAGTAGTTCATGTATTTATAAGCGTAAAAACGTTTCCCACTTAAAATAAAAACAAACACTAACTTTATATTCTATGTAGACATCGAGCGACACACACACATACGGTTGTTGGCGGTTACTTAAGCATGAAAATTGGTAGAGTCTACGCCGCACAGATGACCCTATCTATAGCATAAGCGTCTTGTCTTGTTGTTTAAAATCACACACACACACACACACATATATATATATATGCAAAGAAGATATTGTTGGAATAACTTTTCCTTTCTCTTCCCCAATTAGTATGCACCAGGCTTGACTGGCCATGTGACCTTTATCGGCTTTTCAGTGGAGCCCAGACTGTACAGTGTGAAATTTTTGGGGACACAATGCGAAGAGAACTTCATTTTCTGATAGGTGGGTAAACGCAGCCTCTAGAAAGATGACGTGCCGGATTTGTGAGTAAGGGTAACTTTTGTAACATCTACTAGCTTTGCTTTTTAGAGTCGGGCAAAATGTATGTAACACATTTCTGCACTTTGTTAGTGCGTTCTCTTTCTGGAAAATAAAAACATCATTTACATTCTTCCGACTTCTCACTAGACGTTTTTATTTCTTTTTTAAAAAAAATTTCTTATGTTTCAGTGTACCGATAACAAATACTATCAACGTTGCCCACTTATATTTTGAAAAATCAATAATATTAATTCCAATACACCAATAGCTGTCACATTTTGTCTCTCGTGCGCGTTGAAAATGTATTATTGCAATGTAAGGGAAAATACACAGTTCAAGTTTGTACTTAAAGTAGAGAAGTAGTTCACGACTTACTTTAATGTTTACGAAGTTGTCGCTCTTTGACTTGTTTTCATTTGTTGTTTGAAGAGAATATTCTGTAGTTGGAGTAAGTGATTCTTAACAAGCTGTGTTTATGCTAATTGCAATAATTAACGTTGAGCTTGAAAGCGTATGACAAAGATTCGTGTATCAAGTTGAATGTGGAAAACTTGAGTTGATTGTTCGTGATAAAAAAATTGCTGTGTGAGTGAGTGTTTTTTCAGGGTGAAATCATGTTAAGGAACTTTAACGTAAAGCCTGGAACTGTATGACGAGTTCAAAGGATTCCGATCGCTCACTGTCGAGGATGAATGACATTTCATATTTATTGCTTTGGTCACGTGGTAGGCTCACAGGGGATTGGCAGATTTTGGCGGAATTATTTTTTTGTCAGGTCAAGAACTAGGTCGATGTTATTGGAACATGACTTAAATATTAAGTGACCAATCAGAAGTTGAGATTTTCTGAAAATATGTATTAAGCTGAATAAACTCTGTGATCCACTTTTTGCACAGATTTGTACAACAATTGATAAAAAAAGGTGGTAGCGGAATGCTTATAATTAAAGTAGAATTTTTTAATGTATTTATCATATTTTTTTAATATTTATACTTTTTATATTTATAATATTTATTAAAATAGAATAGAAATAGAAAATATAATTACCTTGCCTTCAATCTTTGCCCAAATATCCCATAATGCATTTACAATGGCGGCTGTGGCAAGATGGATGACACCTTTTTCGGGTCCAATCTGCAAAGATAGACAATCGTTTCGAGTGAGAATAAAAAGAAAGCTTATATTGTATTACTTGATAGCAAATGAATTAAGAAAAAAATACCGTCCCTGTTGTAATATGCAGATATGCATAAAAATATTTAAAATATTAGTAAAAACAATAATATCAAAATTGTATGAAAAAAGTATTAAAACATTGAATTGTACAAAAATTAATATAGAAACTATTTTAATAAAAGTGTTCATATTGGATTGCATAATTAAGAAAATTAGAATGTTACTAAAACGGTTTCTTTGAAAAAGAAACCGCCAAAATGAAGACAATCTGTCTCTCTCTCTCTGTCTGTCTGTCTGTCTCTCTCTCTCTCTCTCACACACACACACACACACACACACACATATATATATATATATATATATATATATATATATATATATATATATATATAACATGAATAAAAATTTATGCCTAAAGATTTGAAGAAAAAATGGCTCCAAATTGATGTTATAAAACCCCGTCAAAATGAAGGCAGACATCTTAAACTTTCTGTGCTAAAAAGGATGTGCCCGCTTTGATGTTTTTTAAATCAGCCAAATTTGAATTGAAAACTGGCACGGTTTGATTGGAAGTTGACTCTCTATTTTTTAACCAATGGGGGTAAAAGGTATAGGCCTCATAAGGATTTGTTTTTGCTATATGAAGGAAAATTTTGACTGCAAAAGCAGAAAGGAGTAGACCAAATTCGCGCGAAAGGCTGCTACTGAGAAGACTGTCATCAGGCAAAAAGGTTTAATTCTCTCGATATGTAAAGTTTGCTACTGCTGAGAAAATAAATAGACCACGCAATGACCTGGAATGATAAGAACTAATACTGTTACTGACAAAAAAGATATAAAAATTTTCTAAATTTTCATAATACGTATAACTTTCATAGACTTGTTACAAAAATTGAAGGCGTCTCTTCCAAAACTTTGGACATTCGTCAAAAGGACCCAGAAAAGCTGCTTCATCGAGGTAGGCCAACCTTTACTCATTCACTTTCAAACTTCTACTTTCTCCTCCAAATTTCAACTTTCAACCTCTAATGAATCATGAACTTTTCGAAGTAAGTAAATTTCTTTTGTAACTAAGAAATTGATTTATATGAACTTTTGTTTTTGCTCTAAAACGAATTTGTAATAATCCCTTTATTGTTATGGAAAACATTTACTTTACACGAACTGTAATTCTCCAAGAGGCAACTGATTTGTATTTGAAAGAACTGTTAACCTGCAAATGATAATTTGAGGCGAACAGGGGAAATTTTGTGCAAAGTCTATATTGTAATTTGTATATTGTAACAAATATTTTCGTCATTGTAATAAATGTTTGCTTCTCTGTAAATTTCACACCAGAGTAAGATACTTATGTTTTTATTTTTATTTTTTTATTTTTGTTTTTAAAATACTCGGTGTAAAAGATTTGACATTTTTTTTTCTCTCTTTTCTCTCAATAAATTCTTTTAGGTGTTCTTTGTTATCAAATGAAAAGACTTCAATAAGATTCACTAAAAGGCAGAAATATTGTTTTTCAACCACTGATTAAAAAACATTTGTATTAGTGATTAGTTTAACTAGAGCTTCGTGCAAGAACACAAACAACGGGGTTTTCATTTCTATTCTTGGATTCAATGCCAATCAGTATTATACGAACTTACCCATCTCATTTGGTCTTCACTTGTAAGTCGGCGCCAAAATGAAGCAAAATCATCAAGAATATCTTTCACTTTCGTTCCAATCACTAACTTACTGAGGGCCTCTACTGCACAGCATACTAACAAATTAAAAAGACAGAATTTATGCAAATTTTTATACAAAAACATGAACTGTATAGACATATATAACACAATATACTTAGGGTAGTAATAAAATCAAAAGAATAAAAAGTTAGAGTAATCAAATAATTAGCATGAGGTAACAGTATAAATCGTACCTAACCTTAACTAATTAAGTTGGCTAAAATATTAAAAAAAATAATTCCCTACCAAATCCAAGTTCTTGTGCCAGACACAAAACCTATTTGGTAGAAACAGCAAGTCACTATAATAGGCACGAAATTACAAGACAAGACCACTGCGTAAAATTTTAAAAGGGGTAAAACAAAAAAAAGTACCAATAAGGTTGCACAAAAATTTCTTCTTGCGCGCCTATAACAGCAGGATAACAATTTTCATAGGTTACAAAAAGAGACAACCATCAGATATAAGGACCCACCTCCGTTCTTAACTGAATACTCAATTATAAGACGCCTCGGTCCGAAGGGGTTTTCGTGTTTTTACAAGTTGTTATCTTGAGGCCCTTTTGAAATATTTTGCTGGAAAGTTAACTTGAAAGTTATTTGGGCTTAAATTCTTCTCGGGAAGGCACAGAAAGGAATGTTCTGTCCTGGGTTTGAATCTGCCTTGAATCTGTCGGCTTTTCTTTCCCGGTGTTGATTTATTACCCCCACCTCTCGGCCGGACCAGTCCTCTTGAAGCGTGGGTGTTAATGCCTTCTTCCTCTACCGTTAACTGCTTTACCAACGGTCCTTTCTTTATCTGCGGTTTATACGCTCATTGCAGTCCTTTTTATTGAAAAAAAAAAAAAGAACCGTCATATCAGGTCACTTTAAGTTTTCACAAGGGTTTCAAGAGATCCTCTCTCATTGGCCAATACATATGTAACCTTTCTCCAAAAATTTGAAAAACGAATCCGCGACAATTCAACAAATAATTTTGGCGGTCAAATAGGCCATAAAGAATGTAACAATTTCTATACAAACCGCATGGCCTTCATAAATATACGCTTCTCTCAAAAAACGTAAATTAAAAAAACCTGGACGATATAAATATAATATTTAGACGACTATAACATTTTTAAAATAATAAAAATATTTTCTTATAAAAAGTATATACAGTTGAATATCCTTTATCCGAAATTCCCAAATTTGAAAACCACCAAAAACCGAAAGCTTTTCAGTTGCTGACATTACTTGCCACAAATGGAAAATTTCAGAAAGTACTGGGAAGGTTCCTAGATGATCTGCAGCTGTTGTAAATGACCACATCTTCCTTGGGTGGGGGTTCCCCAGCCCAGTTACGTAGTCTACGTTGGTGACATTTTTTTTTTATTAGCGATCATCACAGCAACACCTTCGTTCGTGGATTACTTACCAGGTGTTTTGTGCTCAGTAAAGATATTATTCAAAATGTCAAAAAGTCCTGCATTTATATATTTTTTGTAAGCAGTAATCATGTTTTTGGTACACGTACAGAAAGCACAAAACATTATTTTTACGTGAAATCTTAATTTCACCACTTAAAAATCCGTGTGAGTATTATTAGATGACTAGCGGTTTTTTAAGTGGTGAAATTAAGATTTCAAAGAACTATGTTCCTCCCACTTGCGATCTCATCCAAATTTAGCATAGTTTTATATAAACAATCTATTTTAAATGCAGGTTTAGTCGTCAAGCTCAACATACCATTGAAAGCGGTTTACAGCTCTTAATATTATACAGGTTGAGAATCCTTTATTCGAAATTCTTGAAACCGGAAAGGCTTCGGTTTTCAGATTTTTTCGGATTTTGGAACAGGCTATTTAATTTTTATATAGCATCTATAAAATAGGGTAGCTTGTGTATGAATCCCAAGCATAAACAAGATATCCCTTTACATTTCATAACACAGCTTATATATATACCCTGAAGGTAGATTTATATAAATAACATATACCCTGAAAGTAGTTTAATATAAAATTTAATAAATTTTGTGTACATACAGATACAGATAAGTTAAGTGGCGTTGTTGAAGTCTATAAAACTATAAACATTTTCCTTCCTTTTTTCTCTTTCTCCGCCAAGATGTAGCAACACGTTAATTTCCCTGGTCCTCTGACGACTGAACTCTCTTTCCACTTTCTAACGCGTGGTGTTTGCACGCGTCTTCTAATGCATAAAGTAAAATAACCTTTTCTTTGGTCGTTCCAACTCAGCGCAAGTCTGACTTGAACTCAACCATTATAATCCTACTTAAACCCTCCAGCGATAAAGTACGGACAAACTTTTCTTTGGTTGTTCCAACTCTGAGCAAGGCTGACTTAAACGCTACCATTATAACGATGCTTATACTTACCCTAACTTCTGAACCAAAAAGAAAAAGGAGATACCCAAGAGACGAGAACTTTGTTTCACTACTGTTTATATATATAAAAAGAGAGAGAATAAATGGTCCGTAGTAGAAACCCAAGTTTTTGTATGCGTCTTTAATTGTTAAGATATGAACTCGCACCCACATAAAATACACCAACGCTCAATCTCAATTAGTAAACTCCCATATTAATAAACTAATCCGCAATCCTTTTATCAGCCAGCAGGACTGATGTAAATCAAAACATCCCACCATAGATTAACCAACCTAGAAATTGACACAACTCTACTGCAGGGGTTTCCATCAATAATCCTTATGAAAAGCAGTACCTTCATTCATACCACGTCGTTAGAAGCAATATTATTTGAATGTATGTCATTCTGAGACGTTCATCAGTCTGGCGAGACCATGCCTCTGTGTTTGAAAAGTCTTGCTTTACAGGGCGCAACCCTGAGCAAGGTTATATGAAAGACAGGCTCCACTTACCACGTCTTCAATGTTGTCACTGAAGCTTTGAGGCTTCCAGAACCAATTTGAAGACAACGCCAGTCTGCTTTAGGCATTCCATCACTGGATACGATACCCAATAATAATATTTTAATTTTATATGTAATATATATATATATAAAACATATTTTTTTTAATTATATTTGAGTGTGTGCATGTGCGTATTTATTCAATAGGTAACATAAAGAGGAAATAAGTGTTTATTTTACACAACGAATATTTATTTTTCAACATAATCTCCTTTCTTTTCAATCCACCTTCAGCATATCTTCCTGTTACACACAAATTTATAGCACTAACGAACGAAGCAGGCGTTTACGATCTGGAGAAGAGAATAGCGAAGAAGTGTCGGCATGTAATAAGGAACGACGTGAGCACATGAGTCGCGGAGGAAAGGGTGGTACACGAAATTATGATAACAATAACAAATTGTTGTTATAAGTTATAAATAGTATCAACAGTTTGATTGACTGGAGTCTTTTGACAACAACAACTGACTTTCATTCTTACGAAGGTCAGGACGATGTTACATTCCTATTGTAGTATCAAATGGTAATTGTAATGGTAATGGTTATATTAGCCATTTCCCTACAAGAAAACATTTTGCATTCATTAATTGAGATGCCAGCACTGCTTTCGGTTGAAATTTATAAAATCTTCTCTTAAAACACTTTTTTAGAAAAACAGGTTTCTCAAGTCCGGTAGCTGTATTGACGGGGATTTCCTTCCTTCCTTCTTTCCTTCCTTCCTTCCTTCCTTCCTTACCTTTTATTTGAAAATGGTGTAGGATGTTAACACCTTAAATATGTCACTATTTTCTCTTCTAGTTATGTGTGCTATCCGTTTTAGTTGTTGCTGCTGTTGGTAGTCCTCAAGTGATGTGGTTTCTGTTATTTGGTACAGTTCTTTGTGATTTTCTAGTGCCAGTTCACAATGTTCAAAGAAAGGATGACCTTTGCCAAGAATCTCAGGCTTTATTCGCTCAAGACCTTTTTTAACCATTGATCTTAGGTAAGGTTTGTATACAGCTGACCCTTTAAATATTTCTGAACAGGTGTGATTTCTTTGTAAAAAAATAAGGTAAAATATTTCAGATGAAAAAGCTTATGTAATTAAGCTGATGTTTTGAATTTTATCTCTAAAAATCAAGGATTTCAATCATTAACAAGTTTAACAACAATGGGTGCAATGTCACATTTTATTGATCCACTATAAGAGGTAAAGTATAATTTTGTTACAAAAATTGACGTCAAAAATAGGTACCTCAAAAATTACCAATAATTTTAAAATCTACTATATTTACTGCTATTATTTTCTGATAATTTCGCGGATTTTGGTGTCATGCTGGGGTCGGGTTTTTTTCGTCCAAATCTGTGAGTTTGTTTTACTCATGCTAAGTCTCGAAAAAACACTATATAAAATTCACTATTTTTTTAATCGATAATATTGAATTTTTTTAACTTTTTAATTTGTATTTAGATACATTGTATTAATTTTCAGTTTTTCTCGTTGAATTGTTTAGCTATATTGCATATGATCCATTATTATACATAATTAACTTACAATAAAATGTATATATTATTAATGCTACTTTATGAAAATGCGTAGAGTGCGTATCATAAATTTGAATGTGGTGGGGGTGGGCGAGACCCTTGCACTGGTTCTGGCAGTAGGTATTTGTTGTAAATGTGCAAAATGTAGCTAAATGAACTTGTACTAACAAAATGTCTTCGATTGGCATTTGCACTTTTGATTCAACTGTGGTTCCAGCCGATGTAAATATTACTTTTGTCCCCAAACAACAAACGATATTTTCATACTGATTGTTATTGAGTTTCTGACATGCTGTTCACATTTCGATCGTTGGTGTCAGAGTTCAAATGTTATCAAAACTGAATTAAAAGAAAACGATTTACATAATAAAGACTCGAATTGAAATCAAAATGAAATCTGGCGGAATTAAAGAATAAGAGATACCTATAAACAATTTAATTATTTATTTTATTTGCTTATCAGAAATGTAAATCTTTTATTTCAATTCAACGCTTGGATACAATGAGTTAAATGCAAATAAAAACACACAAAGCAGAAAATATGTTCCCTTTTTGCTAAATATGTCGGTCGAGGATAAGTGAATGCTTGAGCAAGTAAAAGAATTGTGAGTTACACACGATGTAAAACAAGATATAGCTTTGTTTTTACTTAGACGCTTAATAATACAAATAAAAAGTAATAAAATTAAAAACAAAGAGAAATGAGAACAGTATTTGATTAAAAGCTGTTCCTCAAGTTACAGTGATATAAATAAATTCCGCTGCACGAACAGCGAGAACAGTGTCACGTGAGACACCAATAGACAACGCCCTCTACGCATAACAAGATAAGACCAAGTTCTATAAAGGCGATTGTTTGCAAGCAACGAGTCATTTCTTGAGCTCGTTTGAGTGTAGTGCATGCAACTGTATTTGTCACTGGTGATAAAACCTTGGTGGTAATATTACAATCTTTCTCCATCATTAAAAGTACATCGCTATCGGATGCACAGACAAAAATTAGTCACTAACCAGGTCTTGTTTTATTTCATCCGAGAATATATCTCAAAATTTGTTTATATACATTCCTCCATATTTCATGAGACTTGCTGAATGGACACAGAATGTCATTTGCTTTCTTTCTAGCCATCATTTCAAACTAAAATGACGAAATGAAAACATTAAACTTTGACTTTCATTGGGAGTCTGTGATTGATTTTTCGTTATCTTTGCTTATACAAAAAAAAAAAAAACAAAGAAAAAAAAAACGCCCAGACATTCATATAAAATCTAGATATTTCGAAATTTCCCATCTGTAATGTGCTAATATGGTTCATATTTATTGTTGATTTCTTGTTGGAACTGATTTTCGCGATAAATATTTGATGAAGTGAAAATGTAGAAAAGAATATGTCAGATGTCAGATTTTCTTATGTAAGTCGGTGTTTTTATAATATAATTGGTATTACTATTAATCAAGTAACGTTTATATATATATATATATATATATATATATATATATATATATATATATATCGTGTGGATTTCAGCTTAAAATATTTATCCCGATTAAAACAAAAATTAAAAATAGAAAAAAATACGCAGGTACGGGCATTGTAACGGTTAGCAGCTCGAAAAAAAGAAATCAGTGAACCCAGTTCGAATTCCGACCGAGCTCGTTACTTTTGCAAAAATATCGATCTCGTCTTCCCCAGCTATGGATTAAATAACAAGCCAAACTGGGCTCTCTCGCCGTGGTTTGCAACCAGTCTAGAAATAGTGACTCGATAAAACACTCATCAACCTGGAATACTCGTGGAGATGTGTCACCTGTAAAAATGAACACTGACTGAAATTCTTGAGCCGTGTGAGCAATCTGACGTCTGCTATTTTTTTAAGTATTGATAGTAGCTTGTTTCGTGAGTGTGAGGTCATATTGTGCAAAGCGTAACATCAATTTTTATTTATAAGTCCAAAAAATAAACACAATATCCCATATACTTGAATAACGCGTTATTTTATAACATTTACTTATTGCTATTACATATTCTTTGACATTCTATAACTTTCATCAATGTTTCATACATTGATTTTGCTAACTTTTCTACTGTTTTGACTTTAACATTGCATTAATTTTTATTGCTTTTCATAAATCTTTTTTGCTTGAATATTGTTTCCCATTCTTATATAAATCTCATTTAATGATGGATTACAAGTTTTCTATTGGATTAATATCAAGCGAGTTTGGGGGCCATTCCGTGAATCCTGTGTCTATAGAAGTTTTTTTTTTTTCAAAGTGGGCAATTTTTTCGAATATGAAGGAGCATTGTCTGCTGTGAATATAATCGCGGTTTGCGATGTGGACTGCTCAAATATAACTTGTCGAAGAGCTTACGATAATTAATTGCATTTATCTTGAACCGTCATCAAATTTGAATGAACCTATGATTTTACTGTCTAACCCAAAACATTAGTCCACCTCTCCAGTGTGTTTTTTTCCAAGTCGTATTGGTCGACTATTTCTATGAAGGACCCAACTTCTAACCTAACCATCAAAAAACTCCCAAGGAAACTAAATTTCAGCATTAAATGACCCATAAGGAGTTGATATGCCGGTAAACAAATCAATCAACCAACTGATGCTTTAAAAATTAGTATATATTTTCCTAAGCATAAAAGAACGCGAAGCATTAAATTATTTTACTTCCTGGGTCGAAGATAGTCAAATTAGATAATTAACGACGTTATTTGCAAAAAGCATTTTGACTGGTCAAGAGCAATGAATAGTTGAAATCTATACTCTCGTTATAAGAAAACACATTCAAATGAACTAAACTATGTATGCTTATTTAAATATATTTACACATAGCTTGTGTGTAGAAGCTCTGGACTCCTAGCGTCTGCGCCTGAACTCTGAGTTTTTATTCACTATTTACTTCATTTTATTTCTCTATCCTCCACGAATAGTAGGTTCGCTGTAGTTAAATGAGGTTATATTCTTCTGACGCCGTTCGTACAACACCGAATGCTTCTTCTCAATACGCCGTTCTTGAATTCCCCTACACATTACCAACGTAAAAATATCGCACTGCTTCTCACTGCTTCGGCCCTCATTTATTATGCTGAAACCACGACCGACTGACCAATCAGCGTTCTTCGCTTCGTCTTCAGTCACATAGTAAAATAGTATCTTCCAATCCGACCAATCATCACGCGAATTGCTCTTGGTCAAACCACGCTAAGCTGTATAAAAGCCAACGTTACAGAATCATACACGTCCGGAATAATCTAAAGGGGTGGGTGAGATCCATGCCATTTTCAAGGAATAAAACGTCGCTGCTACGTGACATGTATTGAAACAAGCCACTCTGACTCGCTTACTTCTACGTAATTGTTTACCACATTCGCCTATCGCCCGGTTCACATCCTCCCCTGACTTTTAAACAGGAGTTTTATCTCCTGTTTCCAGTTTAGGATTTGGTTTCCGGTTCTTTCTAAGTCTAATTCAGCTCTATACTCCTAACGCTTGCCTTTTCCTACGCTAATATAACTCTCTACCTTGCCTTTTCCTACGCTAATATAACCCTCTACCTTGAGTGGCTCTTGCGCCTTGTATTGGGTGAATATTATTAAAAAAAGAAAAAGGTTCATCCATCAATAAAATTACTGTTGAGAAAATACTTTTCATATACTCCTTTGTTCATTTTACATGTTACTCTTTGTAATGTTTATATAAATGTGTAGTTTAGTTACTTTCATGTCTTTAGCCAATGTTCTGCATCTTTTTTTCGTCTACATTATAAGAAATTAAAGCTGCTTGAGCGTGTATCGTCTGCTTTTCTGAGATAAAACAGACACTGTGTTGGGCTCTTGCTTAAATTTTTGAATTTCAAAAATATTTTTGGTACATTTCGATTTGTTGGAAAATAGCCGCGTTTGTTTTTAATTCGGAACCAATCAAAAGGTTTCCTTCCAAATTCCAAGAAGTGAGCCTGGAACCTATTTGGATGAATAAATAGAGGGCCAGGAATTGAATTCGAGGTGTCGACGAACAGCTGTTGCATGAACTCAGGTCGACTCCGTCCAGGAAGAAAAATAAAACACAGAAGAAATTTGACGACCATCACACGAGAATTGAAAGAAACATCAAAGTCGCTCCCACATCAAGGAACATTCTTCAACTGGTGTGATTGTTCTGTTCTTTTCTGCTACCATAGACTTTGCTTCAAAAATTGTACCTATTCTTTGAAAACTATTCAGAGGAGCATTTTCCCCCTTTCTTCATTTATTTTTGTTCTTTATCTTTTCTGAGGATCTTATGCAGCATTGTAATTTTTGTTGTAAAAAGGCATATTGCATTTACATTGATTATTTTTACACACAAAGCACTTAATTTATGTAATTCTTTCATTTTTGCGTGTTAACAATAAATTTATCGTCTGTTTTTTAAACTCGGTTCGTATCATCTATCTTTGCTGTGTACCCTTATAAATTAAATGTTATCTCAAACGTTTGTTTGAACTATTTTTTGTAGTAATTTTTTTTTTTACCAAATAAAAAATCCTTTAACATTCGCAACACCAGCTTAAAATATTTTGTTGCAATTCAAACCAATTTTCTTGTTTATTACTTTTTGAATTTTTCTATGGTTTCTTCGTGATATTCTTAAAGTTAAATTTTTTTATCTCGCTAATGCTTTCAATTTATCTTTTAATTGTTTTGTGATTTTAAAAAATTAAATGCAATGTCAATAATTATATACTGTCTTCTTAATTATTGTTCTTTTATTGTTCTCTCTCCTTAATAATTTTTTCTCATCTTCTTTAATATTCAGTAACCCTTTGTCTTAGTGGCTTAATTAAAAAAAAACTTATTCATAATTTGTAATGTTGTTCTCATCACAGAATAATTTTACAATATCTTGTTTCTCTTTTAAGCTTTATCATTTTCTTATAGACTATCTTTAGAGATCTGAAATTCAAAAATAAATGACAATAAGTACATTATATAATGTAGAGAATTGCTAAAAATAACAAGACTAGATATTTGTAGACTTGAACATCGGAACGATAACAATCAACCCCCGTATATTAAATAAAAGGTTCAGTTCGAAATTGCCTGAAGGTTACCTGAATCAACAAACACCCGAAGAAAGCCGGAGAGCTCACCGGTCGAAATATTGATATTTATTAACAAGACATTAGTTCGAATGTAAAGAATGGTAACTCCTTTATTATCCTTTATTATCCTGTTTATCTGGTGTTGTTTTCAAACAGGCTTGACTCTCGGAAAAAGGATTGCAGCTGTTCGGCAAAATTTATCTCAAAACTTATAATAATAAATTCATTTTATAGTTTAAATTTTATCAGAAATACCTCATAACTATAATAAATATGTGCTGTAATTGTTATACAATAGTTCTCTCAACTAACTTCATCATTTTTGTTGCTTTTTCACACCATTTCGGCTGATGTGTTATCTGGGCTTCCTTAGTTGTCTGATACATTCTATACATTAATGGACTATAGAACGGAACCTTTCATTTCGTTCAGCGTCGAGTATATATTGTTCTCATCCCTTGTTTTATGTCACGTTCGACATCTTAGAAAATTTTCTGAACTCTTAACTGTCATAGGAGAGTTTGGGCACCGTTATAATTCTCTTCAGCCTCGTAGAAAAAAAATGCTAGTAACACATCTAAAAATATATGGGAAAATACGATCATCTACCTCTCACCCACTACCTAGCGCGAAGACATTTCCAATGAATTAGGTGTTCAGATGGGACGTTTCTGATAAGCTTTATTTCTGAGCTGGATTATGGTGAAACAATGTCTGATTTAGAGTAATAAATAGGAAGGAATATAATGGGAAAATGCTTGAGAAGAGGACTTAATCTAAATTTTCAACCAATCAGGACAGAATTCGAAACCTGAGGAAATTTTGAAAAGTAGCTGAGTGATCCGGTCGGCACAATATGAAGGAAGTCGTCAGCCAACCGTCAGCCAACGACTTCATTCATAGAAAATATTTATTATATTTCTGATGAAATTTAATTGCGATTCTTTACAATTTGGTTCATGCGTGTGAGAGATGAAGATCAAAAGACCAATTAACTTTCAGCAGCGAGTTGAAAAAAGAAGACGCTGGTTTCCGAGATATCCCGTGAGCAGCAAAGAATTTTGGAACATGTTACAACTGATAATATTGAAAATGTTTATTGGAAACAAGCACTCAACAGACTGAGCTTCCTTTAAAAATATGAAGACAACTCACTCTCTTAAATTATAATTCTACGAGACCGTACCAACTTCTAAAGTTTTTTGCTTTTTTTTTGTTTTTTACGAACGGCAGTCATTCAGCAACTCCTCCCATTCAACAAACAGATGCTCCCGCTATCAACTTCCGAACGGTTCAACAAAATTCGACAACACTTCGTGAAGTTCGCCGACAGTTTCTATTTTCCACCACGGACATTTATACCTTCTGTTGTTACAATAAAGTCCGCACATTTTTTTCTGTCGAGCTTCATTTCTTAGGCGCCCGTAAGAATATTTTGGAACAAGCCGACTACACTTTTCTTATCACATTATTATTATAATATGGCAAGAAATATGAGGACTACAGTCCGAATAATGTAAATAATTTTCAATCTCTATTTCAGCCTCCAATTTCTCTATTCTCAATTAATAGTGTCGAATTCTACACAATTTGCTTGTATATCATTACAGTTTGTCCAAATCTTACCTGTCTTGTGGTCAGTATTTTTTGAGGAAACGAAATAAGTGAAAAAAACGAGGAGATCTGTGATGGGGATTACCCCCACCTAGCGTGACTAGACGCCTGCTAGGTGGTGCTATTTCAGGATTATAAAATAACCGGTATAACCCTTTGATACTCTTTCTTTTGATCTTTTTCCAAAATACAGCAGCTTCAACACGGCCAAGGAAAAATTATTTCCTTTAGGTGGCTACATACTAAATTTAACTCACACGCACACATACGTACGCGCGTGCGCGCGCGCACACACACACACACACACGGGCGCACGCGCACATTTTCTAATAGCAAAACTTTAAATGTTTTTCTCATTCTTTTTCTGTTATCTGCGTACACACTAGTATACCTTCTCTCTTCTCGTAATGTTACTATCAAACTTAATATAAAAATAACGAAAAATGAGACAAACAGCAGTCAGCTGTTGAAAACCTCGTGAAGAGTGAACTTAGCAATTGCAAAAACATTCGTCTACGAAATTCTGGAATATATATATAGTGAATATAACATCAATCAGCTAAGTAAAAAAAATTATTTGTACTAAGCCTGTAAAAATATATATATATATAAAATTCCTCTACGTTTTGAAATTTATTCCTTCTGAAATGATAAATACAATTTCCTCGAAAGTTTTCAACCGCGTTTCGATACAATCTCCTAGAAAAGACACCCTCTACCGATTTTAAATACTTACCGATTTCATTACCTCGTCCAACCGTAAATGTGAAACCATTTCCTTCGTATTCACTGTCTGTTTTCAGCTGCACGAAACTGCAAGAATAATCCGGCTGCCTATTCTGCAAATTGAAAGTACAGTAGCAAGAACAGTATTAGACAACTCAGGGATAAAAATAGACATTCTTGTCTTTCGATCTTTTCATTACTAGCTTCCTTTCACGCTGTCCTAATTGACAACATCCACACACATTCGGTTGTGCGACTGAACAAAAAATATCTTCGTTCTTCCCTGCGTGCATTGTCAGTAGTTGGATAAAAGTGTCACGATGTTAAAATAGTATATGCTTTCAAGAAACAGTTCTGGTTTGTTTAATTTAAACATTGAAATAATCAATGTTTAAATTTTCAACAAATATTCAATATTTGTAAGATAGCATCTGTGATACGCTGCACAGACTTAATGACATCTTATGAATGGCGTATTTAGGACCTCAGTCGTTTATGTCTTCATAGACGATGTTTTAATCGCAAACGTAAATGAGGGGGAACACAATTAACACTTACATCAATTTTTTCAAACATTATCTCAATTCAGAGTAAAAGTCAATGCCAGCAGACTTACCTTTGGACTGTCCAAACTTCACTTCCGAGAATTAAGACGAGATCACTGAGCCCAGAATTACGCCATCTTACCAACACAAGTGGAAGTCGTGTATGTCACTATATTAGTTATTGTGTAATTTGATTTTATAGCTTTTCTAATTTGCTATCCCTGATTTGGGGAGAAATTAAACAATGATCCAGTAACTGTGCAATAGATAATTATATTTATGGATATAGAGATGGTTTATTTTTCTATGTGCCGTGAATGATCACGGCTCTCCACAACTTTCTGTTCTTTGTAGCTCTTAGTAAGATCTGTAGTTTTGCTATCTCTCCTAATTTTTGTTCTGCCAACCATTTACACATTTGTGAAAACTTGGAGGGACCCTTCTTTGAGCCTAAATTTCTGAATAAATAAGATCAGTGGGCAAAGAGAAGACTTTTAACAGTTTTGAATTGAATATTCGATTCGGCAAAAATTTAGAAAATGGAATATGAAAAAGTGAGTAAATCAGTTTAAATAAATGTCGATAAAAAGACAAAATAAAATATAAAAATAAAATATATAAACAAAAATAAAAAGAATTAAAATTAAAATAAGGCATTTGCGCTTTCCTTTAAAACCCCTATCTCTTTATTTCTGTCTCTGTCTGTCTGTCTGTCTGTCTGTCTCTCTCTAAACTTCTGTTTCTATACTTCTCTCAACCTACGAGAAGGCAACTCTCAAATAAAAAGAGGAAGAAGGAGAAAAGAAAAGACTGAATCCGGCTTTTTTAGGAAGTTTTCAGGAACCGAGCCTACTTATTTGTGACTGAAAAATACCAAAAATCAGGGAGGCTCCACACAAAACTTCCATGATAAAAAAATGAAAACGAAAGGAACGTCGGAAAATAAAATTAATTTGACCAATCAAAAAAAATTGACACAAAGAAACTTTTGATGTTAGTTGAAACCAATGTTTGCGACAAATTCTCGAGCCTGCTTAAAAGGATATAAACCTGACACCTCTGCGTTAGTTAGAGAAGGGACGAACAAAGGACAGAACAAAAGAACGTTACCTTGTAGAAACCAACCATGCGTAACACGTGAAGAAGCAGTTAAGAGGTCATTCACTAAATATTTCCGCCCAGCCGAGAAAAACACAGCAGATTGACATCGACCTCATTTTCCAGATTACTACTATCCTTATCATGGTTTTTCTTCAAAACAACGAACTGGACATTTCTCCAGACTGCTACCAATATCCGCCTTATTAACGAACTTTTACATACACCGAATACCAAAGGACTCACTCTTCACTCTAAAGAAAATAAATAAAAATATATTATTTATTTTAAATTCTTGTGTCAGTTCGTTTTATTCCTGAAGTATCCGATAAAATAATTATCCTACCACCTATCCACACTGGTAACGTTCTGATATGAACACACTTGCCACATATATGTATTGTAATATCGAATCTCCAGTATAAATGTTTTACATGAATTACTTCTTGATTGGACAGGAATGTATTTCTCTTTTCTGATTGCCTAGAAAAGACGTTCGACAAAATTCAAATTTTCGTATGGCGTGATCATTCTTTTGCACGAAATTTATACTCAAACTAAAGATAGCAATATGTTGTCCAATACAAGATACACATGTGATAAAGTATTCATGCACAAAGTATGCTATCCTGATACTGATGAGGCACTAAGGATATTTTTATAGATAATGAAAACATTGTAGTCCAACGCGAGCATATTTGCATTTATTTGGGATTTTTATTTGAAAAGAAACAATTAATCTGTACACACCTGTATCAACTACATTAGTAGCAACAAATTCAATAATTTAGACCCCACTCCTTGAAACGTTCTCCAACACTTTGTGAAACCAATTTAAATTCTTCTATTGCTGCCAATGAATTTTCTGTTACAGGCTATCTTCCTCTTTGCCGAGAAAAATCCTAGGATACTTATGCATGGCCTTGGTGTTCGCATCCGGAAAAAGTCCCTGGTGATTTCTTCATGTGCTTTCTGTTAGTTATCTCTTTTCCCTTTATCACTACCCTTCTTCTGAAGACTGTAACATATTAAACAAAATATCTGACAATATAAATCTCCCTCTCTTCATTCATCTGCGAACGTGATTTTAATGCTTGTTATGTCAAGTGGCTTAATCATTTTAATGATACTGATGTTGCCGGTATCCAGGCTCTCAATTTTTCTGTTGTTCAGTCTCTCAGTCAAATAGTGGATTTCTCTACTCGTTTCAGTAATAATTCTGGTCAACATGCTTCTTTACTTGTTTTTTTCCTTATCTCCTCTCCTAGCTCTTGTCGAGCATCACAATTCTGTCCTCTTGGCAATTCGGATCACGCTGTAGTATCTGTTGATATTTCTTTTGAGTTGTCTATTAGAAAGGAATCTCCTATTCCCATTATTTACATTATTCGGGCTGTTATCCTCATCTTCATTGCCATATTCACAACGTTTCAGCCGTTATACGCTCCGACCTTCTTCGGGTGATTGGAATTTCGAACGTTGTGAATATGGCAATGAAGATGAGGATAACAGTCCGAATAATGTAAATAATCATAGAAATCTCCTATTCACAAGACTGCTATTGATTGAGATTCAGTTGGTGACTTTCTTAACCTTCCTATTGAGAATTGGGCCACAGAGGTTTCTTCTTGGGTTAAAACCGGCATTGATATTTTGTACTTTCTCGGAAATACCAAGAGAAACTAAAATCGTCTCCTTGATTTACATCTGCCTGTTCAGTCGCTAAAGCACAGAAAAAATCATTTTTCGGCTATACCAGCATAACAGTTACGATCACAATAGACGCCTCTTTATGTTTTCTCCTAATAATTGTAAAGTTGTCCTCAAAGAGGCTAAGCCATTGTTTACTGGCAGAATGAGGTACCGTATAGCCTCTAATAAGTTTAGTTCTCGTGACTACTAGCGGCTCTGTAATAGTGTCTTAAATAAGAGTAAATCTTCTATCGCTCCTCTCAGCACTCAATTTGAGATGTTAACATCTGCTGAGAAAGCAGACTGCTTTGATTGTAAATTCTCTTCAAGTTCTACTCATGACTCATCTGACTTTCCACTTAGAACTGAGTCCCTATTGATTGATATTCATATAACTCCGTCCATGGTTTCTGCTCATTCTTAAACTGGATCCCCACAAAGCATGTGGACTTGATGGTATCCATGCTATGGCCCTTAAGAAATGAGCCCCTGAACTGACTCCTGTTTTCTCTAAACTCTACAATAAATGCCTTGTTGCTTCTACTTTGCTGCTTGTTGGAAACGTTCTTGTATAGTTTTTAAGAACTCAAGAGAACCGTCTGATCCTTATATCGGTCTATTAACCGTCTACCTCTAGAGGCCTTTATCAACTCTGAATTGGTTAAGCATCTCGCTTCGCAGGGCCTTCTTTCAGATAAGCAATATGGCTTTCGTTCCCTAGGTCAATTGCTGATGTATAAACAATTATTGCTGAAATAGTTGTTCAACCTTTTGACAAGTACCGAGATATCTCAAAGGCATTTAACAGCGTTTGGCCTACTGGTATTCTTCACAAGTTGAAAGAGTATGGTATTTCTGGAGGAAATTTTGAACTGATTCAATCTTCTTTATCAAATCTCTAAATGTCATGCACTACCATTATTCTAGATTAATATAGGTGTCCTGCATGACTATCTTTGGACCTACGCTATTTCTAATGTTTCAATAGTAATTCTGACCGGCTCGATGAGGTCAAATTAGCAGCTGATCTAAAAATGACATACAATTTGCTGTTAACAAGGAACGCCGTGTCAACTTTGACGCCTTCGAAAAGAAACTATGCTCTTTTAATCGCCTTCTGACTTTCCCTCGGCACGACTGATGCTAAACTCCAGGGGTGTGACGCATTCCGTCTTCTCAGCCTAACGTCTTCCGCTGACATGAAGTGGAAAGATTTTATTGAATCAATTTCTAGGTCTGCTGCTATGATAGTTGGCTCACTGTGTCGTGCTAGACAGTTTTTCTCGCCAGAATCTATCTTACACATCTATAAGTCTGCCTTTCGTCCATGCATTGAATATTGCTGTCACATCTGATCTGGTGCTTCTGCTATGTATTTAGAAATTCTTAATAAAATCCAAAGAAGAATCTGCAGTGTTATTGGTACTGACCTGGCATTTCGGCTTCAGTCAATTTCATACTACCGTAATGTAGCTTCCCTGTACCTTTTCTATAAATATTTTCATGGAAATTGTTCTGGTGAACAGACTTTATGAATTTAAGCGCAGTTCTAGATCGGTGTCTATGTCTCATCATTTTATAGCTAAAATGGCTAGATGTAACCATAAGTTCTATGCTAACAGTTTCTTCTATCGCACTTCTCGCTTGTGGAACTTTCTTCCGGCTGCTTGCTTTCCAGTCAATTTTGATCTTCAAAAATTTAAATACAATGTTAATTCTGTTTTCTTAAGTCCTGTTCTTTTTTATTATCTGTCTTTAATAATTTTTTCGCATATTCTCTCACATTCGGTCATCCCCTTACCTCTTAGTGGTTTTATTGACTTGCTTGGGGTGAAATGATTTTTTAAAAAACAATTAAAATTTATTACTATTTGAATATGGCGTATTTCAGACGGTAAATATCTTGTAATTTTTATCTTGTTTGTGAAAAGTGCTAGGCTACTACGAATTGAGATCTTGAATTTGTTGACTTTGTTTGACGTTTTTACCACTGAACAATTGCCTTGGAATAATGGAATAAGGAAGGGTAATTTCTTGTAATTAAGAAGAACGTGAAACTAAAGTCGGCTTCGTAGAACTAAATTTACTCAAATGAGTTGCTCCGATGAATTTAATTACCTGGCCGAAGTGTCATTAATTAGTTTCGGCTTAAATGACTGAACACGTCCGAAACAATAGCTACAATATGACATTTTAAATATGCAAACATCTGACCGATTATTCTAATTGGTTGTTCAAAAGAAAGACAATATTTTCACTGTCATTAGGAGCGCTTATCTTGAACCTCTTCAAACAAATTGGCATAAAAAGATTATTTCTTGCCCTCATTTCAACCCACTAATTTGTTACGAGATAACATTTACTAGAACCTTCTTTATTTTAAAAATAGTAGTTCTATGTTATGAAACCAGAATAAAGTAAAACCGTTTTGGAATTGTATATTGTTGTTGGCAGGTAACTAACAATTTGTATTTGATGGCATAAAAGACCGCTCTTCACTAAGTAAAGTTTTATATGTAAAGTAGAGATATTAAATAGAGAAATGCTTATCCAAACACCCTTGACATAGCTAAAATCTATAATACTTTAATATTAAATGTAAATGGGGTAGGGTCCTATATGCTAACAAATCTCTAAGTGTTATGTCCATTCAAGGCGTAGGGGATCATGGATCACCAGCTTCTTTGGAGTATTTGTAAACACTGCATTATCTAGATTTTTCTCGGAAATTCGTTTCTGACTGCTTTCTTTAATTTGGAACGTGGAGTTTTTCTTCTTCTTGACTGGTTGCCAACCAAGGCTAAAGAGCCCAGTGTACCATGCTATTTAACACATAGCTGTAGGGAGAAAATGTTTGCCTTTTAAACGGCATTAATGCAAAGAAAGCTCCAAATATTTCAGTCAGAATTTGAACTGTACTCGATGACGTCTATATGCCATGAAATAAAATCGTTAAAAAAAAAAAAAAAAAAAAAAAAAATATTGATGTACTTCGCAAAGTCTTTACTGAATCTTGGCCAGGAGTAAAGCCAACACATCTCGTGTTGCAGAAAAACAGAGTAGACGATTTTAAATTGATCTTGTTTCTAAAATGAATATACCACGTTTGCATCGAAAAATGGGTATTTATTTGTTTTTAGGTTTTTGGAAAATAATATAAAAATAAATTACTCTTTATTTTTATTTCAATTCAGTTAGATAAAAATGTTCATCCTTCTAAGTGCGAAAAAGGGAAATTTCTGTCACAGTTTCTTAGATGTGGTACAAGTCCGAAAGTATGAAGCATCCAGTAAAGCTCAAACTCACTTGTAATTGTTGTAGCGAGACAAACTTGCTAACCACATCGAAATACCCCAGTCAATGGGCTAATAAATAGATTAACAATTCGTTGAGAACATTTTTCAGAAATTACTGCAATAACGGATCAGATTTGATTTAATATAAATGCACTCCTAGTTGTTATTTATCTCGAAAAGTCTTAAAAATAATGTTTCTTCATCTGAAAACGATGAAACAATTGCATTCTCTCTGACAGATGTAGTCTCAACAAGTGAAGGTAACTCTCCCGGAGGTATGGCGTTACTGCCTTTCATACAGTACGTAATTTAGATATCACTACATCAATATTTATGAAATGACGTTTAATATTTAGTTTCTTAATTACATTCCCAGCTTTCTGTTACCATTTTGCAATGGATAAAAGTTCGAAATGAGAACTCGGAGAGACGAGTTCGAATTCCAGTCGGGTGCGTTATATTCACTTACATGCAAATGCCCTTGAGAAAGGTATGAATTCACCTCTTCGCCTCCCAGCTATAGGTTAAATGGTAGGACTTGTACCAGAAAAGCATTATTATCTCCAAAACATTCTAACAATCCAAAAATATTTCGGCTTTAAATAACCCCAAATGTTTGCCAAATCGTAAAAAATTAAAATCAATCTTTTGCTTTGAACAATGATTTTCTTATAGTTTTTGTTAATAAAGGACGTTCTCCAAAATAACACAACAGCTATTCATCAAGTGGTATTCGTAAGTTGAACACAGCACAAAATAAAACGAACACGCAAAATGGCAAAAGAAAAGAGTAATCACTGCTCCTGTAATGGTCATGCGCAAATTTCAAAGACCTATCTTTCATCTTTTTTTCTTCTTTCACAGCGTTATTCAAGCAACACGAAACAAGGATGCTCCTTTCACCCTTAGCTTTAGACAGTGGCAATTGGTTAGGGAAGAACAGAACCGGCAACCATAAGAGTAATTACTATTGTCTAACGAAGGTAGCCGTGAAAATTTATACATCGTTCATACACACACACACAAAAAAAATATCCTCTTCTCAACACAATAACGCCCACTTTGTAATCATTTCTTTCTACCAGTCAAAAAAGTTACCTTCAATATACTTACAATAATTGAGAATTTTATTTTAATTATTTCACCCAAACAAAGCTTTAAAGCCACTAAGACGCAAGGGGGTATTGAGTGTGAGAGAATATGAGATAAAAAACATTATTAAGGTAAGAGAAAAATATGAGAACAGGAATTAAAAAAAAAAAAAAAAGAATAACAATTGACATGGATCTTCAAAAATTTAAATAAAAAGTTGACTGGAAATCAAGAAGCCGAAAGAGAGTTCTACAAAGGATAAGTGCGAGAGAAGAATCTGCTAGCATAGAACTTACGGTTACATCTAGACATTTCAACTTGCCGCCAATCTGATAATGCGCTTAAATTCATAAATTCCACGTACCATAGAAGAATGTTTACCAGAACAATTACTATGAAAATATTTATAGAAAAGGCATAGGGAAGCTACGTTACGGCAGTGGAAAAATGACTGAAGCCGAGATGCCAGGTCAAGACCAATAAAATTGAGATTCTTTGCATTTTTTTTTCTTTCTTCAATAATCGTTAAGACATCAGTAGTTGACCTAGAGAAGCGAAAGTCATATTGATCATCTCAAAGAAGAACCTATATAAATAAATATATAACGTGCAAAAGAAAATTTTGCTGACGGTGCAGTGTATTCGACTTTCAAATCTATCCACATTTACAATTTAGCATTTAATAAAACGTCAAGCTATTTTTTCTTAAACCCAGAATTTATTTCTGTATGTTTGATTTCCCTTCTTCCATTGAAAGCTAGAGTCATTTCTATACTTAAATGAATTCCACGAGAAAAATAAAAGATATCAATAAATGATGGTAAGATTATCCCGTTGCTGAAATCGTTACAGATTTCGCAGATGAAATGGGCTCAAGATTTCAAATGTTATCAAAGCCAGATAGATTTTCTTTACTTGGTGCAATGCAATTTCTACTTTTGGGCCTTGCACTATAAGCTAAGCTGAGTAAATGTAACCAAATCGGTTGAAATAAATTTACAATCTACAGCTTAAAAACTAAGCCTTTTAAGTGACTCGTCATTATTCCAATATCATTCTTTGTTGTTTTGACCAATACTCTGCAGTGTAGCATGAAACTTTGCCGCTCGGATTTGTTGTTTTAACTGGAGTGACAAAAGCCAAAAATGACCGAAGCTTCCTTGAAAATTATTAGATGTGACAAAACTGAGTAAGGAAAAACAAAATGATCGTAACTGCAATTGATGATACTAATCTAAATCATTTCTAAAATAAAACGTGTTCAAGTCGAAGGTAAGTTATACTACTGATCAATACGAAACAAGTGAATAATGCATATGAAATAATATTGTTCATATAAAATGATATTTACCATAGCATCTGAGCCATGCAGGTCCAGCGAAGTGGGGAACCTTATATCCCGTACAAAGCAAGCAGTAATCTGAGCATCCATTATGTGCACGAATAGCTTTCCACTCTATTCTCGTCTACAACAAATTTTAAGACAGTTTCTCAATTTAATTGGTGCCCGAAATTCACGTCACTGTTTCAATAGTCAGTGAATAATAATAATAATAATAGAGTCTAAAGTCTGATAAATAACCTTGATAAGGTTACATAACAGTACGATTTACTTAACAAGACCCTCTATGATCAGCTGCTTATGTGAATACGATATAAATAGGACAGTTGTTTGGCAGAGTCAATCGAGGACGGCTGGTTGGATGGTATGAGGGAGATTAAAAATAAATAAATAAATAAAATGAAATAGGATATCCAGAATTGTTGAAGCAAATTAATCCTTGTAAAATAACTATATTCACAAGGCATGATAAATGATAAGACAAGTACTAAAAAATTTGATATACAAGCTAAAAAATAAGAGTAGCAGTGTTGGTGATAATTAACCACCCTGAAAAAGAAAGCTTCCCCCCCCACACACACCTCCACTCAAAACAGTGCCTATAACCAATCTGTATCAAGATTAAAGCCATAAAAAATAAAAATTAAAAGAATTGCAATACACACTTAAAACTATAATTGAAAAACGCCTTTGGTATTCAATAAAATTCTTAAAGAAAAGGACCTTGTCCAGGAAAGTAAAAAACAAACAAAACTGGAATGTGAAAATTAACGCCTTGTATGTAACTCGCTCATAAGGAACCGTGAAAAAGCACGCGTGCACACACACACACACACACTTCTGTATGTTGTTCTGTACGATTGCAAGTCTGAAGAATGAAGCAATGTGAACAAAGGAGAGGAAAACATAACATATAAGCATCAGTTCTTAAAATACAAATGCAGAAACTTTTTACCATATTGTACATTTATTTATTTGGACTCATATCCAAACACTTGTAAACTGTGATAATCAGTTTTTGTTGATTGTTGGGACAATTGACAAAAATCTGTGAGATTCATGGTAGGTCACTCATTTTCTTTTAGATTTGCTTATTCTCTCGCTATAATCAATTTTTTATGTGTAAAGTATATCCATTTTTATCTTTTTGTAATTCATTTCTGCTATGAAATATTATGTATTTGTTTCCATTTTTATGCAATCATTATCATATAATTATTTGGACTGATCTCTTCATCTTAGCTATGACCCCACAATGCATGTTGAGGGATATCGCTTTAGTTAATTCGTCCTTGTAATGTTACTTTTAATACACAGAACTACCGACGGCCCTGGAATTCTGAAAACCAAAGTAAAAGCCGCACTGGCCAAATTGAACAGAAACAAGGCAGCCGGGCCAGACGGAATTGTAGCGGAAATGCTGACAGCCTTAGATGACTTTGGCATAGACAAGATCACCGAAATAACAAATGAAATCTACAACAGCGAGAATATACCGGAAGACCTCAGCAGATCTATCTATGCCTAAGAAACCAGGCGCAAACGAATGCGAACTCCACCGAACAATACGCCTGATGAGCCACATGACAAAACTCATCATCCGTATTCTGTTGAATAGAGCGCGCAGCAGAATCAGGCCAAAGATAGGACAAGAACAGTGCGGGTTCATTAAAGACACCGGAACAAGGAACGCGATATTCATGCTCAGAATATTATCAGAAAGAGCGATACAGATGCAGAAGGACGTGTACGTATGTTTCATAGACTATGCAAAGGCCTTCGACATAGTACACCACAAGGATCTGATGGACCTGCTCAGCAACCTTGATATATTCGGGAGGGATATCAGAATAATCAAGAACCTATACTGGCAGCAAATAGCATGCATACGCATAGGGAACGAGTTCAGTGAATAAACAAAAATAAAAAGGGGCGTAAGGCAAGAATGCGTCTTCTCACCCGACTTGTTGCGAGGCAATTGAAAGAATTGGAAACCCTACCGGATTTAGCATTGGCGGCCACAACATTAGATACGCAGATGACACAGTACTGATAGACATGGAAAGGAAATTATAAAATCTCCTACAGAAGGTAGCGACGGAGAGTGAGAAGAAAGGACTAAGTATAAACTACAAAAAGAGAGAATGCATGGTCACCAGTAAGAGCCAGAGCCCGAAGTGCGATTTGCAGGTCGAGAACACTAGTATCAAGCAGACGCTGATGTTTAAATATCCGAGAAGCGTCTTGACAGATTTCGACAAGTGCGACGCTGAGATCTGTAGACGTATTGGAATGGCCAAGGACACATTCCAAAAGCTGAGCAGTGTATTGCGAGACAGGAGGATTTCTTTGGTAATAAAGAAAAGAATACTGAGCTGTTACGTGATATCTGTTCTTCTTTACGGCAGCGAATGTTGGACAATTTCCTCAAAGATGAAGACACTCGAGGCGACGGAGATGTGGTTCTACAGAAGGATGCTAAGGATATCATGGACCGAGCATATGAGCAACGATGAGGTCTTAGAGAGGTTGCAAACAAGGAGAAGGCTTATACTTAACACCAGGAAGAGGCAGCTGAAGTTTCTGAGACACATAAGGAAAGAGGGCCTGGAGAAACTGAAACTCACGGGTCGAATAGAGGGAACGAGAGACAAGGGAAAGCAGTGCGTGACATTCCTGACGAGCGTGAGCAGGTGGATGACAGAACGTGATCTGGGAGAGAAAACAAAGGGAAGGAATTTGCTGAGAGCTGCAAGGGATAGAGGGAAGTGGAGAGCCATGATCGCCTACGTTCTGAAAGGACATGCTACATAAAAAGAAAAAGAAATGTTACTTTTGCTTTATGCACTAACTTTTACTGCCTGACCCAAGGACTAAACTCATAAACAGCAGGTAATTAAATACATTTAATCCTTCCCAAATTCCTGGGACATATCCTGAGAATTCTATGATTACAGGAATATAGCGATTTACTCAGCATAGCTTAGATGTGACACAAGGCCGAAAGTACGGAGCACCTAATAAGGATCGAACTCATTTTTCAGTTGTAATTGACCTAGTGAGACAAGCTTGCTAACCTTTACTCCATGTCAAAGTGCCCATATTTAGTAAGCATAGCTGACAAGGCCGAATATAATTGTAGGAATATAAATGTCCTGTAGACCTTTTAAAAGTCTATTGAGACATAGTCGTAACAAAGTATAAATGATATTTTCCCAGATGTTATGATCTCAAATAATGGTATCATTATAGTTTGGTACCTGTACAGTAATAAGCGTGTATTACATGACTAAAATCTGTTGAGAGGCACATGAAATAATCTAATTCCATTTATCCTAAATTGAGGCGATATATAACTGAATACAGCCATCTACTTTGGTAATCAGCTAATCCCTATTGCAAACGTCTACTCAGGCACATTTGTTCATCTTCAACACCCACAAAGCCAACCCATGATTTAAACTGCAAGACGTCAGTTACTGTTTGTAGGAAAGAATTCATAATCTGGCATGATCAATAGTTTGGAACAAGGTAGTACACTCAAGCTCACTCACGATGGCTTGTGACCAAGCACAACAGTTTTGTCTATCCAATTTCACTCACAAATATATTTATGATCAATTGTTATGCAAGAAAAATCATTTGTTTTATATTCCATGTCAATGTTTATATTGTTTAGAATATAAGAGCTTTCAACAATCACGGTAAATCTTTTTTTTTCTTTTTTTAAATTTACAGTTTTGTCTATCACAGCAGAGTTTCTTCTATGTTCTTAAACATGATTTTTTTTTTTTGTAGGCATTAAAGCACTGCTCTTTCAATTCAGTGATATTTATTATGACATGGTGGTACCATCTCAAAAATCTATCACATCTTTCATTTACCTGATATTTGAGGAATCATGAGGACACTTTTTCCAATGAGCATATCAGATCTAAATATTTCCTTGCTGTTAACTACAAATCTTTAAGTACTGCTTTCTCAAAGTTGCTGTTGAAATTGACAACTACCTTGATATATTCCTGTACAGCCGTCTGTTATCCAGGTTCAACAGATGTTTAACTATGTTGTGAAGGATGAGAGAATTGAACAGATTCAAAGAATTCTTACATTAAGATCAGAGTAGCATTTAATAGTAATTTTACCATTATTAGTGTTGAGCCCTTATGAAAGAAAAGTAGGGTGAACATAATAAAAACAAACAACACAACATACTTTACATATATTTTCTGTGTACTGCATCCCTTCAGGACAGAGGCATTCTTAACTTTCTATCTTGTGTGGCTCTTGGGAATTTTTCCCCCATTTGCTAAAGCCTCAACTTCCTGTTCCATCATCCATTCACAAAAGCTCACTGCCTATCTTTATCTATTATATATCCTATGAGGGTTAGTTTTCCAAGCCCTCATTCCTCATTATTCCACCACAGAATTCCAGAGTAAGTTATACAAACCATCCTCTTAAGAGAGAGCAAATGTGGTAAAAAAAAAAAAAATCTGGTATTTACAGCTGGTGAGAGGATATACACTGTTGTATGCCAGATAAGTTTAAATAATTAACAGAGAGACTCACTGGAGAATAAGCAAGTCAAATAAAGCAACATAATACCCGGCATACATTTCAATACTGTGTGGTTTTCTTTGCCAAGCAAAATTGTTGGTGGTAGAACTCCCCCCTCTAATATAGATTGGAATCACCAGGATACTCTGTGTATCTGACAGTGAAAATAGACTAGCCTGATGAAAAGATTGTTGGAAATAAGTTTTTCTTTTTCTCAAGGTTTATACCTGATAAGGATTGAAAAATAGGTCAGCCAAAACATTAATAACAGTAAATATGTAAAGATTCCAACAAACGTTGGGTATATTAATGAATCTTAAAGTTATAGACAATAAAAGTCATTAGTTAAGGCAAATGTGAAGAGACCAGTTCAAATATAATAATAATAATTACATAAAAGAATGAAGTCTTTCATAGCCAAAATGAATTGGACAAGAGAGAAAAGGGGGAAAAAATAAAGGGAAGAGCGTTAAAAAAAGAAGGAAGGAAAGAAAGAAAAAAGCCTCTTGCTACTATTTCCATGCCAGATGTTTCAATGAGCTACATTCCTTAGTCCCACTAATCCTGAGAGTCATGGCTAAGATCCACTATGCCATGTACATTACCTTCCTACCCAATTAGTAAGAAAGTTCCACTCATTGCTTTGTGGGACAGACTGCCAAGAGAATGCTTTCCCTATCACTACAATCTTAATCTCTAAGTATAGTTATCTGTTATTCTCAAAGTTCATTTTTACCTCTTCCTGCTTATAGGGCATTATATTGAGTGGACATTAATAAAAAATTAAAAAAATTTTTTTTACACTAATGTTTATGTAATATACATAATAAATATTACTTGCTATTAATATTAATATAATAACTAACACTTGTTATAGCAGCAATGATTTTTACATTAATGTTGAAAGTATCAACAATGCTTCTTATGATTGTCTCTCGAAAGGAATCACCTTATTAAGCATTTGCATAAAGTTTGGTGGGCCACACACAAAAAGAAGCTTAAAGTACAATTATTTGCAGGATTGATCTTGGGGAGAAAAGTAAGTGGATAAAAAGAACAGAAAATAGCTAATCAAACTTAGTTTAATACCTGGCACAAGGACCAAGTCAGAGCACATAGGGTAAAGAAAATTGTATTATACCAATATTCCAAGTAGGGAAAGATCTGCCTACTTAGAAAAATTAGCATTGGAAATTCTCACTCGTTTCATCTTGAACACCATAGTATGCCAGTGATACTGATACAACAATCTCACACAAACCTTGACCAAACAAAAGTTATTTATTTACTAACCTATATAGTGTACCTCCTGTACTCAAGAAAAAAAAATCTAATATGGCCTTGTGCCAAATAAGGTTAAGCTTACTTACAATTACTGGATTATGAATATAACCCTATGATTGTAAGTCAACAACTACAAATGTTCTATTCCAAATATTTCTTGTAATAATGAAAAGTAGTTCATTTCAAAAGATTAGAAAATCATTTTTGCACTTGCTTTCTAATTGACAAAACGAGAGATTTGATTGATTGCATCTCATCAAAATGATATGCAGACTAGTGACTAAATTAAAATACAAAGATCCTATTGGTACAGTTAGTCACTTATTAATAAGACTAGCAAAGGAAATATTTAAGCAGAGAGAAATGGCTCTCTTATTATCCATTGCTCTAAGCCTCTTGTAATTTCATTTCCAATATTCCTATGTAACAAATGTTGGGTTTTCTTGGCTTTATACTCTGATCAGCAGAACCATCTGAGAATCATTGATATCTTTGAGTAATCATAGAAAAATTACACACTACTTTTCCTATTTCCAGTGGGAGTGACTAATCTAATCATTTAGGAAGTCCAAAATGATTATCAGGCACATTTCACAAGTTAGGAAAAAAAGAAATGAACCTGAACTGAATGCTTTATTTGTTCAGGCAGATAAATGGTGCCAATGTTCAATTTTGCACAGCTCACAAGAATGCCATAGGATATTTCCATGACAATACTGACCCATTTTTTTTGGGGGGAGGGGGGGTGATTGTGGTTTATCTAGTGTATGATTGCCGTATGGAGCCCATTACACTTTAGGCTATTTTTGAATTAAGAGCTTTCATTCCCTTAGACAGATCACAAGGTAAGAAAGTTCAGTCAGTCCCTGTTATATAACCTACAGTGGCTGGGGGGGGGGGGGGGGGGGATGGAGTGACAAGACCATGTGAAGGCGACAGAAATGCCACCCTTTGACGCAAGACCCAAATAATAACTGTAACGTGGCACTGAGCCACAAGGGGGAGGGGAAGGGAAGACAGAAAAACATGGTAAAAAAAAACTGGAGACAAAAAGTGAAGCAATAAGCTGGTAACACTGGGGTAAGGTACAAGTAGCAGCTGTGGACAGGTCATAGTGGAAATGTGTGCAGGCCTTATGTGCCCCAAGCAGATAAGTGTGTGTGCGGGAGGTGTGGGTGGGGGTTAGAGAAAGAAGTGATGTATGCATAACTTTCCCCAAGAGTATTTATACAAAACGGAACATGCCTGGAATTCAAACTTGGCTTTTTGATTTCTTTTAGTCACTAGTATTATACTAGTTGCACATCCAAATAAGGACGAGGGGTAAATAAACATTTTTTTGTAGCAGAAATGAGTCAAATATGCATTTATTGTTTTTATAAACTCATAATGCAATGTTAAAATAATTTCTTCTAGGCACAGCAGTTAATGCTATTAAAAGGATTAAAATATAAAATATTTAGATTTAAAATTGGGTCAGATAGAAATCCGGCTAAATCTACTGCCCAATCAACAATAGTAAAATATTGTGGATAAGCTCTAAAATGGATAAGGATAAAGTTTGGAAATAGATTGTATCTTAGTTTAGATATTGGTCTAAGTAGACAGATAGGAGCAAATTTGTGAAGAAAATATACAAGAGTTTTGTAATTTAAAAAAAAATAAAAAAAAAAATAACAGAATCATTTTATTTATCCATTTATTTAAAAAAAAAAAAAAAAAAAAAAAAATTAAAAAAAGAAATAGCCGGATGTTACCTAAACATATTTAGTCAACCACAAAGACAGCAGAATTTAACTTCAATTGATTTATGTAGCACACAATGTGCAACATAAGAGGAAAAGTATTTCTGTGGTTGAAAAAAAAAAAAGAAAGAAAGAAAGAAAGAAAGAAGTTTTTATAGCCAAAAGGACCTCATGTTACTTTAAGTTAAAAGGTGTGAGTATGTGCATTTCAGTTTTCAGTAAAAAGCAAGTTAAAATTTTAAAAAGAATTTATTTCAACAATAGACAAGCTGTGACCAAGCACCCTTTTGGGTCATGTGATACCCAAGACAGAACTTAAAATAAAATTAAAAATAAAAATCCTCAGTCACTCAAAAACTAAGTAATTTATTTTGGCTTAAAAAAAAAATTTTGTCACTCCAAAACCACAGGCAACTGCTAAGATATGAGAGAAGAAAAAAAAAAGATGCAAGTTCAGGAGAGTACAATCATTAATTTTTAGTGTCAAAATTCTTTTAGAGAGAAATGAATACAGAGTAGAGTAAAAGCAACAAAGCCAGTGGTTTAAAATGAGGAAAGTGACTCGGATATTGACCAACTACTGCCACAAATCAGATTGGCACAGTGTTTTCCTGCATATAGTTGGGTAGGTAGGTGGGCACTGAAAAAGGCGGATATTTAAAAGAAAAAATTGCTGGAATTTGAGCAAATAAAAGAGTTCAGGTTTTAAGTGGAATACCCTAACCATTCACTCAGGAAGCATGAGGTTATACATTTGGATTAAGCCAAATTTGGCACAAGGCCACATTCATTGAGCACCCATTGAGGAATAAACTCACTAATCTAGCACACTGACCATCCAAACATGGTAGGTGCTCATAGCTGAGATTCTTATTGTTGTAGCTTATTGAATTATAGTGGAAACTGAACACTGCACTTAAGTGGATGAGCCAAGTGAAATTAGAATTGAATTTGACAGGCAATGCCTAACTACCATGATGCTCAATAATAGAAAGCTTGTTAATGGTTTCTAAAAATCATTAAGACATTTCAAAGAAATACCAACACTAGCAGTTGGTCATTCACTGAAAATGACATAATAGAGAAATTATTTTTCCAGATTATGTGTGCACAGATACTGTAAAATACAACTAAATGCTGATTTTACATATATTTTTTTTTATAACTCAAATATCACTCATGCAAGTTTTCACATATTTCCACCTCTACTCACATATTATGCACACACACACATTTTATTTATTTTTATATATAAGTAATGAAATATTTACCTACTGTTCTTAAATCTTTAACAGCAGAGCAGATAAGAATCCAAGAAAGAAGAAAACAATAAACAAGCTGTTTTGCAAAAGTGAATTTTGCAATCACCTGAGAGGTTTCAAAATATTTAAATACAGCAATGGACATGTGATTTTTGCTTTCATTTTTTTTATTTTTCTTTTTTCATTGTTGTTGTTCAAATCTCCAGGACATTGTGTAGTTGATGGCTCAGAATAGAACAGGTTTATGACAGGACAATGAATCTGGCGAGAAATATTTGTATACAGAATATCACATATGCTCACTACCACCACCACCACTACCACCAGTCCTCACCAACCCACCCACCAACCATCTGTTCCAGCAGAGCATCAAACCAGAGGACATGTCAATAAAGAGCCACAGATATGGAGAGCCTGTAGCCATGCAACCTCCCTGCAACAAGAGGAAATAAAAAGTAATAAAAAAAAAGGTTCATTCACTAACACTTTGTAGGCATCAAAGACATTCTACATCTATAGCAGTTTTTCAAGAGAAACAATCAAAATGTTATCTAAACGAATTTGAAATATCTACAATCATCAATTTGAACCACCCAGCATTTTTAGCCGAGTTTCTAACGAGGAAGACAGGGATTGTAAATTCGTGAGAATAGAAAATTGAAAACTGTATTTTAAGCTAAGCCAATAAGCCAAGTATGTCGAATATATATATATTATATATATATATATATATATATATATATATAAAATCTCTCTCTCTCTCTCACACACACACACACACACACACACACACACAATAGAGATGCCAGAAATAGGACGGAAAAAAAACACCTGCAAGCTTTTATTTTCAATAACCTAAGATTGTCTCCTTACAACTTTAAAGGCTAACAGGGTTGGGCAACCACAAGCTGTTCTGGTAGTTACCAGACAATAAAACCCGTTCAGGATGGGTTTCATCATCCACCAATCCAATGGTTAAAGAACCCCCCCCCCCATGTCAGTGGCTACAACTAAAAACTTCTACTTGCAATATTGGGACTGAATATATTTAGTCACAAAGTAACCAACCCTAATGGACAGAAAGGTCAGATAATAAGGGAATAAAGAAAAAGCAAAAGAAAGCTCAATAAATCCCAAAATTAAATGCAAATATTTTGCATTATTTAATGCAAATACAGAAGAATCAATCCAAATGCTACCATTTGTTTTTTTAAGGAGAAAATACCCGAGTTTTGCATATTTGTAAAAAAAAGGCCAAAATTTTTAAAAAATCAATCTCAAAATCAGTAACATTTGACTAAAGTTCAAAGCCAATAATTCAAATTTGGGATCTCAAACTTTACGAGTATAGAAATAAAGATGCAAAAACTTAACTAACTTATATACATCCGTTTCATTCAAAACTACGTCTTCAAAGAATATGGCTTGTTAAAAAATATGCTTTTCCAAGACATGATACAACACCCACCCCAAATGCAAAATTCAAGCAGAAACTAAAATTGTATGTATGTAACTTTTATAGATAGCTGTTAAAATTGAAGAATTATTACAAGAGTTTATCCACGGCAAGATAAGGCTGACATTTTTGAAAGGATAACTTAAGCTTACAAACTTGAGGTGGAAAGAGGGAGTAAAATCTGCTTTTGCATAAGTTTTGAAGGTATTTCATTAAAACTATATAACACGCTGACATAAAAACTTTTGGCTTCAGTTTAAGTTTTCTAATTACCAGCAAATTCAGTAATTTTATTATGTGCTTGGTTGCCCAGAAAAGGTTGAACTTTCCATTAGCAACAGCAATGAAAAGATGGAGTTAAAAAAAAATATCAATTACAATATTAAAATAGTTAAGTTTTAAAAAATGATACAATTTTCTTAGAGAGTGTTCTTTTGTCTATTTGAATCGGTAAAAGTTTACTTTAGCAACTAAAACAGGCGAGGCATAGTCAGAAACTAAGTTAATCTTACTAATATCAGTAAACACAATAGTGAAATGAATAGGATCAGCAACTAAAAAGCTGCAACAGAGAGACACACACAAGATAGAAAGAGCAAATTGCTAGGAATTTTTAAGATTTCAAGGCACTGTGTGCAGCAGAATGGAACTAAACCTGGTACCAAAACAGTCAGGACTTCCGAGAAGTCATGTCAGTAAATTGACTCAAACTTACTGCCAATGACAAGAGTGATATCTTCGCCACAAGATATGAATGCATATTGAGAGAGGCTCAGAATAGGAATGAAACATGAAGCGTAGGGGGAGGAAAAAAAAAAAAATTCTGCCAGTAAATGCAGAACAACTTGATGCAAGGTTAAATGACAAAGCATTGCAAAACTTAAGTCCATCACTTTGATAAAAAAAAAAAAAAATATGGAGGGCTTGAAAAAAAAAAAAAAAAAAAAAAGTTAAAAAACTAAATTTTAGAATAGGATAGATATAAAGCAAAATCTTATATTTATATATATATATATATATATATATATATATATATAAAACACACACACACACATATATATATATATAACTTATACATACAAGTTATAATCTTGTATATATAATATATATATATATACATAGATAGATACACACACACAAAAAAAAAAAAAAACTCCATTTAGGCTGAAAATTTGAGAAAAAAAAAATGGGAGTAACCCCCCTCCCCACCCTAAGTTTCCAAATTTGAAAAATTGCTGAACACAAGACTTAGAAGTGAGCAACAATTTTCTCTACCATCCATTTCTTTGTCGTTGGTGATATTTAGTCATCTCCTTGCCTGTCCATCCACTACTGAGGATCAAAGTGACCAAAGCTGGTGGTGGCAACAGTGGTGGTGGTGAGAGTGGTGGCAGCAGCATTGCTAGCGAATGAATATGTTAGTGGACAAATGAATTCCTGCTGTCCTAACAGGGAAGGAGAAAACACAAGAAATGCAGTTTGTGTTAGAGAATTCACATTTTGGCTACAGTTCATCAATGACAAAAATGAAATTAGTTATAAGGGTTATTTTTGTGTCTCTTAGTTATCTGTTTCTGACAGTTCTTCTCAGAATGTTTCAACCTCCCCTTGTGAAGGGAAAAAGGCCCAACACAGATATGAGGTCCAGGTAAAAAACAATTCAGTAACTACACAGAAAGCCTTTTGTTTGTTGTAAGTGGTTGTGAAAAGCCACAAGTAGCCAATGGCAATGGGTGGGTGGGGGTGAGGTGACCTGGTCTGATGTCATCTCAACTGCACCTTTGAGTGTTGTTGTTGGTGGTGGTGTTTGTTTCAAGTGCAGACTTTGGGAGATTGGCACACTAGCAGTAGGAACAAGGTTGTCTAATGAACAGAACGTTCATACAGTTGTACTTTGGCAACCTTGAATTAACGGACGTGCATACTCCACAAAGTCATCTATAAGAACTGGCCAAGCACCTGAAAGAAAAGAAAAAGACAACTGAGAATAGCAAGTGAAAATCTTATCTAATAAGCAAAGTGTGGTAGGGAAAAGAAAAAAAAAAGTATAATTTTTATCAAGAACTGATAGATGCAACATTGTCACATATGTAGTAAATATATACACAAAATATCACATATTGCATTGCTACCTCAAAAGCTTGAGTTTAGAAATCAATTCAGAAACGGTGAAATCTTTCAAAAACTTTAAAGTATTTTCAATTTCAGGATTTATGGAAATTATATCTGAAATTAAAAATTAATAGACTACTTAATATTTCCATATAAAAAACCAAGAAATTGAAGTATTTGCCATTCTCAGAGAGTGGGTTAAAAGTTAATTATATTTAAATCTAATTTTCATTTAAATCAAGTTTAAATTTTGAAACCTGAAATCTCATATTTGACACATTTAAGACAAGTATCTTCATCTTTATTTCTGGTTGTTTTTCTGTTCTACATCTGTTGCAAGTTTTTAAAAACTGCTTAGAACTTTCATTTTAACAAGGTCTGTGTTTGCATAACTTTAGAAATTAGTATTTATCATAGAACTGGCTTTATACTTAGACCATAATAGCTGAAAATAAAACCAGGCAGTGCTACACATGGCACAGCACCAGATTAACTTTTAATTTAAATTTTTTTTTTTTTTTTTACATGTAGAGATAAATAATATAAATATCTAAATTTAACTCCTTCAACTTTCATTTTGGTTTTATTCACCAGTTTTAAAAGTGATTTAGTCACACACACACACTATTCAAAAAGAATGAACCAATACAATTACACAATATTTTAATAAGGAAAACGCAATAAACTCCAGCCAAGTCATAAGCATTCTACACACAATCAACTTTTATTTTCAGTCTTACAAGCATTCAATGTGGCCACCACCTGCAGTAGAGGCAACATCAATGCGATAAGAGAATCCCCTCTCCAGATGCATATCAGTATAACATGATCCACCGAGTTGATCGCTGTTATTCAATGTTTAAGGCCTTTGAGGTTAGTGGGTGAGCAGTGAAACATAAATGCGACTTTTTACGCATCCCCCAAACACACACACACAAAAAAAAAAAAAAAAAAAAAAAAAAAAAAAAAAAAAAAAAATCACACATGGTGAAGTCACCCACTCCCTTGAAACTGTTGAGGGCAGATTAATGTTGAATTTCCTTTGCAAAGCACACTGCACAGTGACAACTATATTTGTTTCTGCAAACTCAAGAACACAGAAAACTTTGCTGAGGACTCACCATTCTGGCATTCCAGGGGTAAACAAACAACTGAATGTTGCCAGAGATACGACGTGACAACAGTGTTCCTGTAGCAGCCATTCAAAACATAAAAAATGGTCACTGACCCATTCCATGACAATGCTTGAGAACTGAAGCATGTGTCATGAAATTGATTCATTCTTTGTGAATTATATATATATATATATATATATCTGTGTGTGTGTATGTGTGTTAGAAGTCTGCCACTATTGGTGAGAAGTAAGAATTTTTAAAATTTTATTTAAAAGGAAATTAGTTGCTTTTATTATTTTATTCAGTCAAATTAACTTGGACATTCATGTGTATCACACTAACCATCATGGTCCTGCATCAAGTTCAGAAGGTCATTAGAGTGGCATCCTGTGTCATCACATAGTTGGTCAATGTCGATGGTTGCTGGGTGGCTAACCAGTCTTGCACTATGGTTAGGTGTCAAGAGCAGTAGATCACACACAAGTTCTTGTTTTGCTCACCAACAGTGTCTTGCAAAGTGCATTCATGTAAGATCACAGAAATATCAGAGATAGGTTCATAGAACTGTGATTTAGTTGGATGTTGTCACCAATGATGTTAAGTATAGCTCTCAACATTCGAGTGTAGGTTCCATCAAGCTTAGGCTCAAAGATTTTAGTTCATGTTCAAGCAGTGGCAGCATGCATTAGAAATGCCTCTACAGTGGATTGAAAGAATTTCCATTTGAGGTTGTCTGGGAGATCAGATTTCCATATTACATCTATTTTTATTCAAGGTGTCCCAGTCTTTAGCTATGTAAATTTTCACATCCTTTTCAGTAGAATTGATTTCACTTCCTAGATATGTAAAAGACTCCACAGATTCTATTGATTCACCTGAGACAAGTAATGAGCCTTGCTGGTTGAAGCTTATGAATTCAGTTTTAGAGGCATTGACAGTTCAACATTGTTAGCAGGATTTTCTAGATGATGTAGGAGAGCTGTGGCATTAGTAATGGTGTCTGCAGCGATAGCTAGAGATCACACACATTTTATATATATATATTATATATATATACACACACACACAGTGCAGCAAGTTGGAAGATACCAGAAAATAAGCATTTAAAATTCTGTAGACGAGATCAGACCAGTCAATGAATTTAAGACCTAATAAGATAAATAGATTAACATGGGAAGCAAAAAAAAAAAAAAAAAAGGCACATTCTTTCAAGAGCTCAAAGACTGCCACCCCACCAAATAAGACTTTTTATGCTCCATGGACACATTAAGGAGTTATAATTGAAGTGTGCCATAAAAATCTGTAGGAGCAGCAATAAACCTAGCCAAAAGGAAGCCAACAATAAGAATGGAAACATGAAGCGTGATCTCAAGCATTGCACCAAGAAGTTCAATATAGCTTTTATAGGAATGCCTGTACTTAAATAACTATAAATCTTGATTTCTGCATCAACAAGCTATGGCCAGAATTCCAGCTTAACTAACTGAACTGTGAAGAGACAACTATTTTGATAAACAAAATCCCATAGTTAATTTTTTCCAGACTTGACAGCTTCATCCCATAATGCATTATGATTTCCTGCCTATGTTGGTGTGAATGAAAATTAAGATCCAGTGTACATTCAATTATAAACAGAAGGTGAAATATTACTACAAGAAAAAACATGAATCCTGTTCTCAATATACTGGGTTATTTATTCATGGATTCACCTGGCACTGTTTGAGAGTAGGGAACTGACATTCAATATATTTTCACTGCTACTTCTCTCTTGACAGGCCAGATTTTTCACTTTGGTCAGCAAGAACTCAAACTAATCCTCTACCCATCTCTGACTGCAACTATCAATAACATATCTTGACAGACAGCCTGTTACCAATTGCCTCTACATCTCATCACTGGTCAATCTATAATGCAGCCAGACCATACAAGCTCACAACTGGAATTCCATATCTTTTTGACAAGTGGCCCTTAATCCTGACAGTTTTTATTTATTCATATAACTGATTTTCTTTTACCAACTTCTGGACAGTAGATGGTTGCGTTGAAGCTCTACATCTTTATTTTGCTGTTATAAAACAGCTGGTGTTTCAGGACCAGATAAAGTAATTTATAGTCCATTGAATTATGTGGAAGTCCTGGCTTGTTCTGTCACAACCATAAAAATAACTGAATCTTAATTTTCTAATATTTTTGTGACTGATTACCATTTTAATATCTGAAATGAATACTAACTACCTTAGTTCTCAACATAAGATGATCTTGATGTAGCATAAGGTATTATAAATATTGTGCAAGCAAGGAGAAATACAACAGAGGAAGTCACTTACCTTCTTCATCATAATTGCTCATGTCATCATTTATCATATTACAGAAATCTAATAAGAGATTCCATGTGTCCTTCGGTATGGATCTTTTGTGGTGTTCCTGTAAAGAGGGAAAGACAATATAAGTTAGAAGAGAAATAAGGGTTCAAATCAAATACAATGCAGTCATGACACAAATATAGATACTAATCAAAGTGTAGCCAAGAAAAGCTAAAGAAAAAGCCAGTGGATACATAAAATTGACTTAAATCTTTTGGCCACATTCCCCACATTTCAAATTAAAATTTTTTTTTTTAAGAGTGCATATCAAAGCGATTGATAATTATGTCAGGACTTTTAAATTTGGATTAATAATATTCAACATTAAATTGAAAAATCGCCAGATTTATTAAATTGTTCATGAATGAATCCAGGCTTTATCTATATTTGTTATCACACTTAATAAAAGCTCACTTTATGCTTTTGTTCTAATCCATTTTTTATAGCATTTTAGTCAATTTTCAGATTTTTGAAGATCTTAAAACAAGATTTGGCGAAATGTATTTCCACAAGTTTAAACTTGGCCACAGTGCAGCATGAACTGCGCTACAAACATCAACTTCAGGGCCAAAGTGTTAATGAATGCACCATTAGCATTGGCTTAAGATTCAGAGCGCTCTGACAGAAGCAAATTCTCACAACTGATAGAGTGCTAGATATAAGCAATAGAACAATGTTTAACTATTTGAAGTTGAAGACACTTGAAAGAAAATGGGTGCTACACAAAAGGACCCATTTCTTAACTACATTGTGATAGGAGATGAAAGGTGGACCTTCTACAACAATGGATGCTGCTTAGCACTGTACCTGAACTGAGATGAAACTCCTAAACACTTCCAAAAGCTGAAGTGTTACCTAAAGTGATGCTGACTTTGATTGTAATTTTATGGCATCAACTACAGATAAAATGTATTGTTAATCATTTTTACTATAAAAATGTATTTTTTATATTTTCATAGTATTTTATTTTTGTTTAGGGGGGTTCACTATTTTCCCATAGCTGGGACCCCAACAGGTGCTACTACCCTGGGTTAGGGTGGACCTGGCAATTAGAGAGATTTCCATATTCCTCAAAACCTCCAATCTCTCACTCAGAAGACTTGATAACAGATGTAATTTATTGTCATACCCAGGACTAAACAGAACTGTTTGACCACACATCATACCACCAACACTCCAAAAATTGAATGGTTTGGGCTATAAAAGTACTTCATTCAGTATACTCACTGAATCAACCACTTTATCAAGTATTTTGACTCCTTGCAAGGAAAAGTTTTCTATACCCAAAAAGCTGAAAGGGTGGGGTAGGTCTGAATTCCAAAACTTCAGAATTTATGTTGCCAAAAATGTGTACATTCTGAGTTTTTATTTTGACCAGTAAAAAGTTTATTCAGGACTGGGAGAAATCTTTTTAATGTTTAAAACCAAGCATTAATCTCTGGACTATTAGATAGAAAATGAAAAAGCTTAAATTATAAAAACTTAAGATCTAAATTTTCAGATCTTTGTTGGAGTATCTTAGACATTTATAACAGCCAGTTATTACTACTAGTGTAGTAACTGATTCCTGCAAAATGCCCTAACCACAGTTGCTTCAATTTTCTATGGAAATTACAATGTATAAAAATGAGAACTGAAGGCATGTTGTATATTATTTATATAAAAATTTAAAATATAAACTGTAAAAAGATGAAATTAAAATAATTTTGAAAGAATTTAAAAATAAATATTACTCTCACATTTCTATTAACCATAAAACTCAATCAAGTACTTTGACTATACATTAGCAAAAGACAAAAAAATGTATTACTTGTAAAAATTTGCACCACAAGTCCAAGAACTTGAATTTATCAGCTAAAACAATATTCCAATATGCCAATGCCATATCCAAATCTGAAAAAAAAAAAAAAAAAAAAAAAAATACATAGGACATTAAGAAAAAATATTTTTTAAACTTGCCAAGTCACACAAAATGCTATACACATTTTATAGTGCATTGCAGTTTCAAATACTGAATAATCTCATTTTTTTTTTTTGTAATTAATGACTGAAATGAAAAGGTTTTCAACCACCTTTTGATATAATTTAGCATAAAAAAAAGTTTTGGGCTTGACCCACATGACCAAACATTTGGGGAGAAAAGGAAGAGGTTGCCCTCAGGCAGATTAAGAAATTTTCAGCAGACCATCATGAGATTGTGTGTAAGTGTTCACACAGAAAAACAGTACAAGAAAACACCCTTATCAAGCCATCAATGGAATACAATCAAATGTAATGTTACTTGGCATCTACTAGATTTTAATATTCTCACTCTGATATATCTAGAGCATCAACATCATCACTTCTAATCTGACAAAGGAAATGAAGAGGTATGTGGTGCCTGTGGGAAACAGCCACAACCAGAACAACTTGAGGCTAGCATAATCATCATCTCAAAAGTGGCAAGATGAAAAGGATAAATGAAAGGTGGAAGTTAGTATGTGGACACCAGAGGTACACATTGTGATGGTCTTAGAGGTCATAGACAATGATTGATTGTTTGTTTGTTTTACCAGCATATCAACCTCTAAGGGTCATTTAATGCTGAAACTGGATTTTTATTCAGGAATGTTTCAAGTAATTGTGAAATTTTAAAATTGTTTTCAAAATATCACAAGTTATATAGTTCAGGAGTATTTCAAAACATAATTTGCATGGTTCAAAATCCAAGCTCTATTTTGTATAGAAGTTGGAAGTATTTTATTTTCTTCAGATATCCTGTTATTTGGGCAGTAGTTACATTTTTGAAGAGCATGTTAAGATTTTGTACTTGGTAATAGTTGCTACATATATTTTTGTGCTTCTTAAATTCTATCAAGATATGTTTGACTGTGAGAAATTGATTGCAGTGGTTACATGAAGGTGTAGTTTCTGCTTTGAACAGTGTGTGTGTGTGTGTCCAATTCTTATTCTGTTGAGCACTATGTCTTGTCTGCAATGAACTAATGGTTCTATATTCTCCTTATTGCCAGCTGATGTTCATATAGTTTATTGTTTGGGAACATGTCGCAAATTGATTGCCATTTTCTTGATTTGTGTAATTTTGTTTTTATAATCTGTACATAGGAGTTTGACATTAGTTATTTTCATTGCCTCTTTTGCTAGTGTGTTGGCTTCATGATTTCCTTTGATGCCAAAATAGTGAGGAATCCAGGCCAATATTGTTTTGTGCTTTATTAAATAAGTTTCTAGGATTTCTTGAATTTAGAGATGATTTGTGTTCTTTTCTTTAATTGCTGTTAAACTCAATAGGAAATTTATAATATTCTTAGACTCCCCATCTTTTGAATTTTTTTTATCATTTTAAGTGCCATTTTTATGGCTTGTAGTCCAGCTGTATAGATGCATGCATTATTTGGTAGCCTGGTTTTGTTTGTGAATTTGTCTGTGGCTGCTGTACCTATTCTATCTAGGAATTATGATCCATCTGTGTAGAATGGATTATAGTCATGATAGTTATCTCTTAAGTCTCCATATATGCTTTTACTGATTGACACACAAAAAAAAAAAATATACACAATGTTAGGTCTATATCAGGTTTGGAAATTGTCTCTAGAGCTACCTCATTTATTGTGACTGGTGTTATCAAAATCTTTGTTTATTCATTCTAATGCTTCTTTGATTCAAAGTTTTATTTCTATAGAACTGGATATATTGAGGTTCATATGTTTTTTTGGTATGCTGGGTAGGATTGTAGTTTTAATGTATATTGGCAGGATATTTTTTCCATCTCAGAGTTCTAGGTGATTCATTGGCTTCTATATAGAGACTTTGCATGGGTGAAGTCCAGAAGGCTCTGGGACTTAAATCTCAGGCCTTGATTTTGTATGCCTTGTAGTTTTTTTTTTTTTTTTAAAGATATGTGCAGCACTGTAAATAATGCATTGATAGTCTAGTTTTGATGTGTGACATATTCTGAGCATTACTTTTTGGTTAGCACCACAGTTCAGTTTACTTTTAGAAGATTCAATAGCCTTTTAATATTTTTGTTTAAAGTAATCAATAAGTTTGCTATCTAATATGATGATTCCTAGATATTTTATTTGTTGGACTATGGGAATTATATATCCATTTAATTTTAATTCTGGATCGAGGTGATAAGCTCAGTTTTTTGCAGAAATGCATAGAAACAGTTTTTGTTTTGGAGAAACAGAATCCATTCTCATTTGTCCATTTTTCTATCTTGTTTAAACATATTTGTATATATCTTTCAAGGGAAGGCATGTTTGGTGAGGAGTATGATATCAAGAGATCATCTACATATAGGCATTTTTCAATTCCTGTATTAATGGTTTTAATAATACTATTTATTTTGAGAATAAATAATGTGACTGATAAAATGTTACCTGCTTGTGTGCATCTGATGTTATGTTTCCATTTCATACTTTGAATGTTCGGTTCGATACTAAGTTTTGGATGAATATAGACACTCTTCCTTTTATTTCTATCTTGCGCATGTCTTTTAGGATACCATACTTCCATGTGGTACCATAGGATTTTTCTAGATTGAAGAATATTGCTACCACATGACGACTTCGAACAAAGTCATCACGAATAAAGGATTCTAGCCATACAAGTTGATCATTGGTTCCTTGGTTTTTCCAGAATCCACTTTGGTAACTAAATAAGAGATTGTTTATCTCCATGTACCACATTAGTCGAGCATTTACTATTATCTCTATTGTCTTGCAAATGCAACTTGTTAGTGCAATGGGTGAGTAGTTTGTTAGGTTGGAATGGTTTTTGCCAGGTTTAAGAATTTGAGTGATTATAAACTCAAGCCATAATTCTGGAAATCATTGTATCATTGAAGATCTGGAGCAGTATTAAAAGACTTTTCTGGAAGGTGTTTTAAAAATTGGTAATGGATTTCATCTGGACCAGTTGCAGAGTTTTTACTTTTGTTTATGGAGTCTCTTAGCTCTGTCATAGTAAAGAGAATATTGTATTCTTTGTTTGAAGTGAAAATAAGTTTTTCATGTTCCATCTTTGTCCTTGGTTTGGCTGTCCAAAACAGCCAAACAAGGACAAAGGAGAAGTCTGAAAAATTGAGCATTATCATTGTTTTTTTTCTTCTTTTGTCTCAGATAGATCTATGTATTTTCTTAGTGATTTGGGTTTCATTTGTTTCCTTTTCTTCTTTTATTGGGTTATGGTCTAATTTGCTAAACTGGTAGTGAGCAATATTTCCATATTTGCTATGCTGGTTTTTAGGGCTTTAATGAGAGTTTGCAATTCATTTATTAATGATGCTGTGTTTCTGTCAGTTATTTCCTAGATTTTTATTTGATAGGGTTTGCATAATTTTGTATAGTGAAAGAGGTTTCTATAAGTTTTCTTGCCTCTGGGAATGTAATGTTTTGAGTGACTTTTGTTCTTATTTCTTTTTCCAGGTCTTGCATACTTTAAAATTAGCTCTGTGATCCCCATTGCAGTCAACACATTTTGGCTGATTTTTACATGTATCATCATGATTTGGTTCTATTTCCTCTACATCTTGCACATGTTTGTTTTCTTGCACAGTACTCCTTTAGATGGCCATATCTTTAACATTTGTGACATCTTCTTGGATTTGGGATATATTTATCTACTTTGGTTATTAAATATCCAGTTTTAATTTCAGATGGTGGTGTCAGAGTATTGAAACTTAATATATACGTGTTTGTATTTATTATCTGATATTTTTTTTTTTTTTTTTTTTTTTTTTACTTGGCTTTAATCTTTTCTATGGTACGAAGTGATAGATCTCCATTACGGACTACACTTCTGTTTAATCTTTCATGTAGGCATGCTTTTACATTAATGTTTTGGAATTTTTACTCCTTTAACAGCATGCTTGCATTTTTTTATTTTGTATTTCTACCAGGATGTTTTCAATTTTTAAGTTTTTTTTTTTTTTTACAGACTTGGGATTAACAATTGAGGATATCACCCTCTGTATCAGGAATGGTGATAATTTAGTTAGTGGCACCTCCCCTCTAGATTCTAGTATTATGAATGTAGTAAAGGGCACCTCAACCTACTCTTGATCAGAATCTGACTCCATGTGGAGTTTTTTAGCTTGGGGTTTTCTTTCTGTATCCATATAATGAAATTATGTTTCACTGACTGTACACTTTACTCACCATGGAGCCCTACTGCAGACCAAGGTTACACAGCCAGTATATTCACATAAGCTGGTTGATCGGATCAGCCTCTCCGACTGCTCATCCAGCCCAGGTAAAGGCCAAAGATTAGGATTCAGGAGTTAAAACATTCCTCCTTCTGAAATGTTCAATTACCAGGATCCCATCCCCAGGCATTATGGGTCAACATCCATGGCCAACAGGTTTCTTCATTGGGGAGAGGTGGGAGTTTATCCCTCTGCAGGTGCAGTATGCTGAAGTTCCAGCTGACAGGGTGAGTCATGGACAATGAGAATCATGTGATGCAACCCCACTTCTGAAAAGTGCTTCAAGTGTGAATGTCATCATCACCAAAGGTGCTTGATATATTGATCAAGCCACTCCTCAGCAAGTAACTTTTTAGTTTTATTGATTTGAATACCTTGAACTACTACATTTGGGCACAGTGTTCAAAAGGAGACCAATTAGTGGCTCCAACACCAATACTTATAGAAGGCAAACAGCACAGAAATGATGGCCAACATCAAAGTTGGCTACCTAATCTCAACACACAGTTGGTACAAAGGACATATCAGGGCAGCTCTCATGCCTGAGTATGGTTTTATTGAATAACCATTTAATATCCTACATCAGTCTATTCTCAATTTATTAGTGTGTGTGTATATAGATATATATATATATATATATATATATATATATATATATATATATTATACACACACACACAATTACGGGATATTCTTTAATTCAGTATTATTTATTACTATAAACATTGTTCAAAGATTACATGTGTGAATAGACACCCACCCCCAACCATTGAGGGAGAAAAAAGTACCAGCATGGAAATCAAATGTCTTAGTAAATAAAATGCCCCCCCATCCCAAATTACTCTGTATTCCATTTTTAACCTTGAAACCATATTCAGACCAAGCATACTTTATCAAGTGACAAGAAGTCAATACAACAAGGCATTTTTTATGTGGATTACGTGAAGCCTATTTGGTAACTTCATTTTCGTACGTGAAATATTTTTTTAAATAAAGCACATAATGGAGTTTTAATCCAACATTTTTTCTTATTACTACAAAAGTTTTATTTAGTAGATACAGTTTATTTTCTTTCAATCTCTAGACTTGTAAACTAACCATGAAGAAAAGAAAAAAAAACAAACCAAAAACCAACAACAACAAAATGAACACATCGACCTAAACATGTCCTCACTAAGTATAGAGTTTATAGTAATAAGAAATCATTTTATAGAGATATCTAGATTTGTGTGTAAAAATTCAGATATAGACAAAATATATCTGAAAAACTATGAATAAAAGACAAGCACATTTCGTCCCCTAATGGTCTATATCAAGGTAAACGTAAGGATTTTATCATGCAACACGTATTTATAAACAAAAATAAAAAATATTAGATTTTCAAATTTTATAAATTTAAGAATGCTCAAAAATATTCTTAAGGCTAACTCTGAAAGTCAAAGTAAACTATGGATGTTAAGTGATAATTTTTAATAGATGAAATTGAGTAAGTCTTGTTATTGAATTTTTTGTTTGTTTGTTTATTATTATAATTTGATAAATTATTTATATATTTATTTTGAATAATGTTTTGATTTAACTGTTTTCTTTTAATTTTTTTAAAATTAAACAACCACGTATGTTGGCTTTCCCAAATCTAGTAATAATCTTGATCTTAATGACAATCTGATCAGGAGAGGAAAGATTCACTAAGAAAATGCATTGAGAGTGCACTGATCTCACAGTTCACACCATACACAACATCACTGACCATTGCAAAAGCAATAGTGGCACAATGCAGTATACAAGCTGTTGGAGAGAGAGTAATCAGGACCAATTCAGAGTGGGCTAGTTTAGAGTCTTTCATTCTGACCTGAAGATGCCTACCTAACAAAAGCAAAATTTGTTGTCAATAAATACCCTTTTCCACATTTGCTTATTTTTGTTCAGATTCTAGATTCATACTAACATGCATCTTTCTCATAATTGTGTGTGTTTGACTAACACTAGTGTCAGTCTGATCAGTGTGCTTTCACAGCAACATACATAAAAAAGAAATCAAAGTCATACAAAAAAAAAAAAAAAAAAAAATTCCTAATTGGAAGTATATTCCAATTGATAGAATATATAAAATATTCCTGCAAATATCTTATGAAAACTGTTTCTGAGTTAGACAGCATTTGATATTTTTGTAAAGGCTAATCAAGTGCCATAGTTTCATACTGTAGAACTTGTTAGAAAACCTTATCTGCTCCAATTAAATCTATAACCAATTACTGTGATACTAGATCTTCAGAATGCCTACCTAAAATCTCAGAGAAACTGATGCCATAACTTTATAAATTCATTATCAGTGTTAAGTTTTTCATAAATTTATCTTGCATTTTTAAATGATTTACACTTCAGATTTATCAGTTTTGCAGCAAGCTTGAGAAAAATATCAAGCTATGCAACATTTATATTAAACAAAACATTATTGAATAAGCAATAAAGATAAGAAAATCTGTTATCAAAATTTCAGATCCTTAATTTAAGTTTTTCCTTTCTGTTCAACAAATATTTCTAGATGGAGACTTTCACAATATGCACTGTTTGATTTCTGCATTCAATTTTAAATCACAAGCTTCAACATTTGTTTTGCGTCCAAAGTGAAAAATCAAATCTGTAAAATATCTACAAACCTCTCAATTAGTGTAATGATTGTTCACCAAGTAGAATACTTAGCAGTTGGCACTCATTTTTGTACAAAGCTCATACAATAAGATACTTGTTATATAGGAATAAAGTGTCGCTGCCGGCACTTGGGTTTGAACACAGATTACCAGAGAGCAAATAGAGGCAATTTCATCATTGAATTAAGTAGATCACATGACCATAAAGGAAACCCATAAATACGAAGTAGCGTAACGTCTAATTGATCATAATTTCTATTCTATCCTCTATGACTATACAGATCAATATTCTCTATACTGATCACGATTCGGTGGCTACTTTTCAAGAGTATTATCGAGCAAGTACTATTAGTGCAAGTGTTACTCAAAGGCGTCTAACAGTATTGTTCAACGGTGTTAATATAGTTGTATCTGATTACAAAGTCTACTACAACGAGCATCACAAAAATGGCAACGAGTGTTCGCAAGGATTCTTTCAACTTACACAAGGAAAATTAATCTGCAAAATATTCAGAGTACAGTGGAATGGAAGAATTAAAAGTTATCATGGTTCAAATGTTGGCACTACAAAAGTAACAAGAACAACACTTGCAGCAACCAAAACCACAACAGCAGCAATTACAATAACAGAAGTTTTGAGTTGTTTACTAAAACGATGGAAGGAAAAACTTCAGATTCATTCACTCCAAATGCTGTTGCTAATTCAATTAGCGAATTAGTATACAATCCAGATGAAGGGATAACTTATCCAGCTTATTATGGAAAATACAAAGGGATCTTCAAAAGGGACTGTTCACATTGGAATGATGAAAAGAAAGTTATTAAGGAAACTGTGCCCTGCTGAACATGAAAAATGTGAATTATATTTTGCAGAAAAAAAAAAGAAAGGGGGGGATAAATTTTGATGAAACTGTTCTAATACTATCAAAAGTTTTTGGTGATAGTTCATAATTTAATACACAATGGCAATGTCCTAATTTAGTAAAGTCCAACAATGATGAGTTTGTCACTTCTGAATCGGGAATGTAAAAAGTTAAGTTAAATTTAAATGCCAGATATTCGTAAAGGGTTTAACTTCTAATAAAGATGCGGAAATAAGATCCAGGATACTTGCTAAATTAGGAATTGATCCCAAATTAACTCTCCAGAAAATAGAAGAGTGTCAACGCATTGCGAATCTGAAACTAGATACTGCAAGGATCGCAGAAAAAGAATTCACAGGTACATTGTGTCCAACCAACTAAGAGAAAAAACTACAAACATTTTTCAAATCCTAACAGAACAGTAAAAAAAAAAAAAAAAAAAAAAGAGAAGGGAGAGACAAACCCTTCAATACCTAATACTTGCTATGGTTGTGGAGGTAAGCATTTAAAAGAACAAAAATGATGCTCTGAATGTGGGAGATTAGGACACAAAAATACGTGTTGCAGATAAACAAAGAAAACAAAAAACAAACAAACATGTGAACATAAGTACATGGAGTAACAATAAGCATAAAAAGGGGAAATTAATAAGACACCCCCCCCCCAAAATTGTTTTAAAATTGCAGCTGGATACAGGATCTGATATCACTCATAAATGAGCAAACATGGAGAAAAAAAATGGGTAAACCCAGTTTATTGACTTCTGATAAAGTTGCACAAGGAGTCTCAAAAAAGTGAACTTTTTGGGTGAATTCAGCTGTAACATTTCTTTTGCTGGAAAAAAACAAAAAAGTGGTGGTGTTTGTATTAAAGAATACTGTTAATTTGTTTGGAACAGACTGGAATGCATTGTTTTATCTTTAGGACCTTCCAATTAACTCTTTTTGCAACAAGATAAATATTGTTACTTCCAGTGCTAATACTGAAACTGAAGAGTTTTCCAGAAGTTTTCTCAGGTCTAGAGACGTGCACAAAAGCAAAAGCTGATTAAAAGACAATGTAACACCAACATTTAAGCCAAAAAGGAGTATACCTTTTGCGTCCTTATGACCAGATCCTTTAAGGACATGCCTGCTCCAACAAATATAATGAAAGTTATAAGCATTTTTAGTGCTTGCTAACTAAAATACATATATACCTAATATGCAGGAATTATGAGCACCCTTGAATAACCTGCTGAAGAAAGATGTGAAATGGAATTGGACAGTGCTGGGGAACTATCCCATTGAACTATAATTATAAGATGGAGTTTCTGCCACCCAAAAATTTAAGTCATGCAGACGGATTGTTTAGACTAATACCAAAATTCTGCAAACCACTTGAAGACATAGTAATTGTGGCAATAAGGGCTGAAAATGAAATTATTAATGTATTATACAATATTGCAAGAGAACTGCCCATAACATTTGAGGAAATAAGAATTAAGTTGGAAAAAGATGATTTTATAATGAAAATGAAGCAATTAAGATTTAAAGGAAAAATTATTTGAAATAATGAATTTTCATTATGTAATGATGTATTTATGTATGCAGAAAGAATTGTGATACCAGCATCATTGCAAAGATGTATGCTGAAAGAATTTCACATAGGTCATCCAGGAATTTCTAGAATGAAATTCTTAAAGAGGTGTTGTACTTATTGGCCAAAAATGGATCAAGATATCGAAAATTTAGTGAAATCATGCAGAAGTTGTGCTCTAGCAACAAAGTCACCACCTATCAAAATTCAACCTTGGCTGAAAACCAATATGCCATGATCCAGAATACATATAGACTTCACAGGATCGTTAATCGGAGCATAGTATCTAGTGGTACACTAAATGGCCAGAAATATTAAGATGTAGAAGACTGACTACTGCAATAACAATAAATTTCCTACACAAGATTTTTGCAAGGTTTGGTGTTCCTCACTATAATTTCGGATAACAGGACTCAATTCATGTCTAGTGAATTTAAGTTTTTTTTGCAAATCATTAGCAATAGAACATATTACAAATCCCCCTATCACCCAAGATCAAACAGACAAACGGAACAATGTGTTGATGTATTTAAAAGTTGGAGGGAGAGGAGTCAGATGAAGTAATGCTACAGCAATTTCTGAGTTTACAGAATAACACCAAACCCGAACACCGTGTCTGGAATGTCACTTGCAATACCAGGAAGATTAATCCATTTTTAATAAATTATTACCAGAACGTAGGCAAGAGCATCAAGAAATGACAATATAAGTATATACTTCAAACTTGGAAATAAGGTATTTTTTTAAATGTATTAATGTGGAAAGGAATTCTGGGAAGATGGCGTTATTAAAAAAACGGATCAGCAAAATGACATACATGGTACAGGGAAAACAATGGGAACATAAGTGACACCATAATCAGTTAAAAATGGAGGTTCCCTGATTTAGTAAGTCCACAAAAAGAGGTACCAATGGAAATATTGTATGACATGTTTGATGTACCCACGCCACCAGAAAATATCAAACCAAGGAGGTATAATAAAAAAAATTACCCCTCTTTTCGTTTCGTATTTTTTTTTTTTATAACAATCTAAATTTAAAATTTTTATAATCGATAAAGGTTTTTTTTTTTTTTTTTTACTCGTCAATGTTTTAAACGATTTTATTAATTATATTTATTTGTACTCTTGGTTTAACTTACTGTAATTTATTTATTTTAATCGTAAATGAGTTTTTTTTTAGCCCTTTTATGGCCGAATTTTCTTTTATTTTTGTAGATAGCAATATATTAGATGTAAAAATGAATCTTGATGGGATGTGGGTAAAAACGGAAAACATAATTACCTTCTAAGTATCCGATGAAAGGGTGTCTACTTAAGGAAAAAAAAAAAAAAAAAAAAAAAAAGGAAAAATTCCCCACAAACAACTTAAATAGAGCACACACCATTGTAATTGGCTATTTGTCAACCTCCAATCAAATGCATGATAATGGGGTATATTATAGAAGTCAGTGTCTGCAAGCATTTTTTAGAGGGCGTATCAGAGTCCGATCAGCTCTGATGGGGGTCGACTTGGTGAGGTCAGTATGATGTTTGAAAGACCCGAAACTGCCCAATGATCCAAATCAGAACATCACTGACGACGCCCTCTAGCGCTAAAGAGTGTATATTCAAAGAAAAAGAACAGCAATGGAACATTTGAATATTGAACCGAAGCTGAAGAAATATAGACTCCAGAGGAAGTCATCTCAAAGGTGAGGTATTATATAGGATTAAAGTGTTGCTGCCAACACTTGGGTTTGAACACAGATCAGAGAGAAAATACAGCAATTCCATTGTTGAATTAAGTACATCAGGTGACCATAAAGGAAACGCATAAATACAAAGTAGCGTGATGTCTAACTGATCACAATTTCTATCCTCTTTCACCACACTGATCACTATTCGGTGGTTATTTTCCAAGTGAGTATTATTGAACAAGTACTATTAGTGCGAGTGCTATTCAAAAATGTCTGAGAACAGTATTGTTCAATGGTGATTACAAAGTCTACTACAATGAGCGTTATGAAAGTGACAACGATTATTCATTGACATCGCAAAAATACTCAACTGGAATCAAAGACTTAACACAACATCAAGGTTAATATAAAGCAGAGTTATTTAATTTTTTTTTAACTTTTAGAAAAGAACATCTTACAGAAATTAATAGTTGTGATATAAAATTTTTTTAAAAAAATGGCTGAAAGAATTCTTACTTACCTAAACCTTTTTGGCCAGGATTTTTTGCATAATTGAAAGTAAACTGGTAGAACTCTTTGAACTTTGCATTGTCGCGGATTATCTGTTCCAATGATGGACATTTATCACGGAGTTTATCAGCTGTATCACATCTAAAATAAAGAACATTCTAAACAGCCTTTAAAATCTTCAGTGTTTGTTCATGTAGTTAAGAAATGAAGTTCAAACAATTTGCATTGTGCAGAAAATTAAGGAGGAAAAGATTTTCTCTGAATACAAGCGAAATTAGTGATTTACTTAGACACAGCTTAATAGACAGTGGCTTTGTTTAAGCATACCGCATTATCTGGCAGACAGGAGTTCAATCTCCTGGTTGGGTTATGTAAAGAGCCATACACTAGTTCAGTGGAAAAGTCAACCAGCACCACAAAAATTAAATCATGAGATCTCCTTTAGCATAGAGAGTGAAATGGGAACAAGCTATTCTTATAAATTGAATAAAAGAGTCTGAAATTTCCAAGTTACCAACTATGAGAAGGCCAGAGGGTACAGTGGCTGAAACATAACCAAGATGAGAATGAGGTTGAATAAATCAGGAGCGAGATCTGTGCCAGAAGGAAAAATGAAATACATTTTTTTTTTAAGCATTCAACCCCAAGCAAGGCGGGAAGCCACTAGCACACAAAGGGTTTCAGAGTAGGAGCGAGAACAAAGAGGAGTGATAGAGGAAAGGATGAAGAGACGGTTAGGGGATAGATCAGGGCATCTGGAGACATTGATTGACGCTACATATGAATAGTTGGAGATTATAGTTATCAGGAAAAACAAGAAATGGGGAGGAAGTTCCACAGGCGAGAAGTGCGAGACATGAAGCTATTGGGGTAGAAGAGATGGCTACATTTAATAGTTTCGACAGTGAAAGGGTGAGAGCGAGATGCCAGGCTAGTTGAGCACTTAAATTCATGAAGTCTGGGAACCAGAGAAAGCAGCTCATTGGAGCAGTTACCGTGAAAGTATTTCTAAAAAAGATAGAGAGAGGCAACGGCACGTTTGCGAGAGAGCAGCTGCAGACGAGATGCCAGATCAGGGTCAATTACATTGCACATCCGTCTTTGGATTTTATCAAGGACCTTGAAACAATTAGAAGGGGATCCAGACCATATATGGCAGCAATACTCCGTGCAAGGGCGAATGGTTGATTTGAAGGATCGACTCCGGCGAGAAAAATTTCCTGGCGCGGCATAGGGAGCCAACTTTCCTAGCAGTGGACGAAGCTATTGATTCAATGTATTCATTCTATCTCAGGTCAGCCGACAATGTGAGACCGAGCAGTCACAAAGAGGTGCTCTTGTGGAGTTTAGCGTCAGACATTCTAATGGGAGGCAGGGATGGTTCTCTCTGGTGAGTACTAGAGAGAAGTTTTGTTTTTGAGGCATTAAAGTTAACCAGCCAATACCTGCCCCAGTTCACAACCGATTGGAGATCCTTTTCAAGACAAATGGCCAGGTTAGTTTTGCCTATGTATGAAAGTTTGGTAACATTTTAAATTTACTCAGCATAAATTTTGCTTTCAGTTTTTTGTTTGAAAGAAAATAAAAAATTTTTTCTTTGCATTAAAAAATAATTGTGTTATTGGGTTGATTTAAGTTCCCTTTTTAACTGTAAATTTTCATAAGTTCTAGGGAAAGATAGTAGAGTGGTTTTCACTTCCCAAAGTTTAGAATTTGTTTTTTCTCTAAAGAAAGAGTCCCGTCTACCATGCTATTTAACCCAGAGCAAGGAAATAAATGATGGATTCATGTTTCTAATAATCTAAAAATGTCAAATCTTTATGGACAGGTGAAAATGGAGTGCAAGAGGAAACATTAAATTTCCAATGAAGCTGTAACTAAATTTCAGAGTGCATGGTGAATATTCATTTAGTTGTATGTAAAAAAAAAAAAAAAAAAAGTTATTCTGCACATTTGAGTAGGCTTTATTAGAAAGACAAAAAAGTGTTAATCAAAAATTAAGCATTAGAAAGAGAACAGCTTACCCTAATTCAGTCATTCCCTGGTAAAATTCTTCACGAGTGAATTCACATTGTGTTTCAGCTTTGAATTTCCAGGCAATTATCAATACAGTCCTTGATTCAGGATTTAAACCAAGATCTTCAAGGAAACGGCATACACCATCTGCCATCATTTTATCTGTTTCATATGGATCTAAAAGAAAAATTAGACGATTGGATATACAGAAAAAAAGTTTGTTACAAATGAAAATTTCAAATAATTATCAGGAAAAAACAAGGGAATTTTAAAGTGTTAATTGAATGCAATATTTTGTTTGGGAAGTAAAATTTACAGAATAAAAAGCACCAATAAAAAGAATTTAATATGGTATAATATTTGAATACACCAACAACCCCACCACCACCACAAAAAACCCTCTTGCACATGTAAAGGAGGTTTCTGTTCATTAGTGTTCATCTGAGTGGATCATACAAATGGAATTCTTGAGTAAAGAATATTCACATTGCTATTAATTATAAACTGAAGTGAAAAGAAAATGTTTAACATCTACAAAAGAATAAAGGAAATACAGCAATACATCACGAGTACAAATGGTTAGGTGGCTTGCCTACACTCAGATTCGTGTAATAGAACCTGGTTATCAAGAAAATAGTATTATCTTCATATGAGGAATCTAATTCACCTTCATTCTACCTTGTATTTTCATCAGAATCATGACTGTTCAGATTATTTACATTGTTTGAACTGTTGTCCTCATCTTTATTGCCATATTCATGATATTTCAGTTGTTGTACACTCTAGCCTTCTTCAGGTGATTGAAATTTCAAACTGAACCCTTTATTTCGTCCACCAGAGTAGATTGTTCTAGTTCTATGCCTCTTCTGGATGTCTCAGTTATCTCCCTTTAACTCAACAAGGGTTTGTTAACCAATGCAGTAGCCAACTATTGAGCTCACAACTTTTTGGGTCAAGTCACTGGATCCAACCAACACATTTATTACAATACCTCATATCAGAAATATAGACAGATACTAATATTGTTATTGGATACACTCAGGTTGTCAGACGCTAAGAGTGGATCCTGGATATCTCATAACTTACTGGGGCTAAATCTGAGTGACACTTGTCTCTTTGCCATTATATGGACATAAGAATTTGCCTTAAAGAGTTCCTCGCAAACAATTTGGTCATGCTTTGTCTGATATAATGCACCAAAAGTAACAGTTTAGCTTTAGTGCCTTCAAGATACTATCAACAACAGAGTCTATATTGAAAGCCAGATTTACTGCCTGCCATATAATTTCATTATACTATTTATAATGACCTAAAGGATAAGTGGTACTCTGCATAGTGGAAATTCCATGACTGTTCAAAATGTTTCTTACATATTATAACATGAGTGAAGTACCTCTGCCTGGATGTGGATGAATAACTGGCTGAAGCAAGATGTATCTAGACAGGCAAACATGAAAGGAAAGCAAGATAACTTGTCTATTATGGCCTATAGTTTATTACTGGTTAAGTAAAGATTATGACAGAGGTTATTTAAAATTAGTGCCAAGTCTCAAATGGCACAATAGCCTTGATCAAATGTGATCACAAGGTCAATGAAACTAGTTTGCATTCAACACAAATTGGGCACGAGGTGAAGCTTTTTTTTTAGGTCTACATTAATATGCCTATAACACTTGGATGTCAAATTGGAATCAAAACAGTATACCCGAGAAAGTATCTGCATTAATATTATCCTTCTGAAGGCAGTACTTTGTTGAAAGAGTAGCACACAAACTGAATCCTTATCAATTTGCATGTCTATTTAGAATCAAACATGAATATCACCAACTTCTGATCAGTAAGATGGAAGTTAAACAAGGCTCCCATTATAGCATTAGCCTCTATCACCAAGTATTTTTGTTTACTAGTGTTCAATGCTTTGTTTCTGATTGACCAGACACATCTGTCTTTGACAATCATTCCAAAATCAAACACTTCAATTCTGGCCACACTACTTCTTTATCTACCTATTAGGTGATAAGGTCATCTGGTGGAGTCCAATTTTACAAGTCATCCAATGTACTACTGTTTTATTTTTTTGGCACTTCAGTTTTTATATCACACACACACACACACACAAAGAAGATAATAATATCAAGATGAAAAAACATCTATACTTAGTTATATTAACTTGAAGACATTACAACACTGTACTGTAGAACAGACTGCATTGCCCAAAATAAAAATGGAAATAGACTCATTAAAGTTTAAACAATTAATTTTAATTGAACAATAGTAAAAGTTGACATCAAGTTGTTTTAAAGACCTGATAATATTGATACAAAGATGGCAATCTCTTCATGAGAAAACTACGGCATCAACCTCATGTTGACAAAACTAATTTGGGCTAGAAACCAAAGGGACAAAAATGTTTAAAGATTGCAAGATGTAAAGTAAACCTAAGTTCTATTCGAATAGTCCCACTTCTTGCTTGTGGAACTCTTCCAGCATCTTGCTTTTTGGTCAAATAGTCTTCAAAATCTGCAACATCAATCGCCATAATGAGTGTGTGTGTGTTTTAATTGTTAATGTTCTTTTATTGTCCTTTCTACTCAACATTGTCTCAGTTTCTTTTACTCTCAGTAACCACCTTCTCATCTTAGTGGCTTTATCGCCTTGCTTGAAGAGAAATGATTACAAAAAAATTGAATGTGCACTTATGCGTTTAAGTTTATACGAAAAATACACAAAAACAAACGACTTTTTGTTACTCATTTTTTAACACTTAGAAAGTTAGCAAAACATTCATTTGAGTCACATTTCAAAAACTTCGGAAAGTTCTTTGAATATTGAAAGTTAAAATGTAATGAATATTTTAACATTTTAAAGAATCGTAATATGAGAGAGGAAAAAAATGTATGGTTTGTATCCATATCTATCTTAGAAACCAAGTTATAATGCCCCCTCATCCACCGCCGACAAGACGTTTCGAGATAGAAGAGATTCTACAGGTTGCAATAAACATGCTTGATGTTTGTCAAGTTGTTAACTCGAGAAGCAGAAAGAGAACATTGCCAGTAACTCACCCCCCAAAGATACATTACCAAAGCAGAGTGCTTTTTCGTGTTTCTTAGATAAATGACGCTTAGTGTTAATCAGAACTCAATCCAGAAATAAAAGATGCTATTTCGTGAATCTGTAGACTAACGAAGGAGAAAATTCATTTCTTGAGACAAGAAAATTAAAAAACAAAAGAGAATACAGATAAGAAATACCCTTCATTTTTTATTTACAAAAATAAGATAAATATGAAGACATTGAAGTATTGAAATCAAAACTCACAAACAAGCACAACTACATTGTTAGTTTGTAAAAGGCAACAATGAAAATAATACCATTGGCATTATTAACGAAAATCCAGTTTTTTCCCACCAGGATGAAAAAAGTTTTTAAAGATTTTTTTAGCTTGTTTCTTTTGAGCTTTGAATTAAAATGAGTTACTAATAAAAATTAAATGGATTTAACTGGAAAATGACACCAGAGATTTTTAACTCGTAAATACTGATTTTATAAAAAATGACATCGGATTTTTAAGAAAGAGATTTTTTGGGTTTTTTAAGCAAACTATAAGGGAAAAAACGGGTAGCAATTAAATTTATAATAGACAATTAAAAAAAAACTACTTTAGAATTGTGTACTCATTTTTTAATAAGAAATCAGGAAATATATTAAACAAAAATTCAGGTTTTGTCAGAAATCAGAAGTTTTATTCACTGGGTTTATTCATTGTATCACTGGAAAGTACTAGCAACACTACTACTACTACTACAGGTAGTAAAAAAGGACGAAGAGCCGCAGTTATCTGCCCTTGATTTAGGTGAATCTTCAAATTAGAAAAATTAAGCCTTGTATTTTTATGTGTAGAAACAGCTTTTAATTTGTAGAATTAAAATAAAATCCATATTTGCTTCTAACACAAACAAAGGTAAACAGCAAGCAGACGATGTTATTCTAAAAAGGCTGAGATCGATATCGTTTTCATGCCTTTGAGTACCTAGTTTCAAGTTTTCAATCAAATTTTCTAAGGGTAATCTGAATCACATCTAGCTACACAATATTCATAAACAGGTTTTCTCCAGCTTATTTCGCTATTTTGGACATGTTGTCATTCCTAAAATAGAAACGAAAAGTGACATTATTTGTTACAGCAATAAATTTACCACAGAAAAGTCCGCTACTTACTAGATTCACTTTTTTACTACTACTAATAATGGAGCCTTTTCTAATTTGACAACCTCTACCGCTTCACGAACAAAAGTGACAAAAAGAAGATATGTTATCAGTTATGTTACCTTTATATCTAATCCACAGGGCATCAAGCTTCCGTTTGTCAACAGTCGGTGGCCGTGAATGGTCCGTGTTGTAACGATCGGGATCTTGAAAATAATTATCCACGGCCACATCTAGCTTCCAATCGTGGAGACCCAAGCAGATAATGGCAACCTTCTCACTAGTTTGCGTGCAGGCAGTAAATTGCCGAACTTTGTCCTTCTGAGAAGTCTTCAGCTTGTGCTATTGGGAGAGAAGAGATGAAACAGCAGTTATTCGAGTAGGTCTTCCCCAAATAATTACTACAATGCAACCCCACAGCTGAATAAACAACACTCACCATATTTCTTCCTTCATACTAACTTCACCAACCGGTCACCAGCATCTAAGTCAACTGAGCATGCGCCGACTATAGTCAATACTCACAAATTAGTTATTATTTATTTTAACGTTTATAAAATATAATTCCATATATTTTTCGCAGTTTTATTACTTTTTAGGAGGATTAAATTACAAATTTATATATTTTATACTGAAAATCTAAAACCACGTTAGAACGAAATTATTGGAGTCACGTGATTGTAGATTTCCCGCCGTTTTGGAAAAAAGTTTTCCAATTTATTGTTGGCTTTCGTTGTTTGCCACTGCGAATTTTGTACAAATTTGTATGAAAATGCCTTCCAGAGATTACATAGCAGAGAAAGGTAAGTTAAATAATAATTTCAATACAAAAATAGACCTATTTATTTTGATAAGCAAACTATTTGAGAATAATATTTAACTTTGAAATTTAAAAAATAATTATGATGAAAAAATGCTGATTTTTTTTTTTGGCGGTAAATGTTAGTCGAATAATTTAAGAACAAATATCTTTTTTTATGCATTTTAATATGATTATTGTGATTATCGTCTACACTTTCAACATGTGTCTTATGCAGACGAATAATCTTTTTTAAGACTTTGTTTCTACATAAACTGAATATATTCTGAAATATAAATATCGGGTTTGTTAAATTTTCATTGAGGTTCGATAATAAAGTAAAAACGCATATTGTTGAAATATGACAACTTCAAATTCACTGTATTTAACTTGTATTTTTATTTTAATTTAATTTTAAACTTTTTTTTTTTTAAATTTCACTTAATCACATTTTATTTTTAATCTCAATTTTAAAACTTTCAGATGTTACGAATCTTGAACTAACAAAAAAAACCTTAATTTCAATTTTATTCCGACTTTTTCATTGATTTATTTTGCAAACTGGGTTTTCAAATTTTTTCTTTATATCAGTACGAATAAAAACTCAAATCCACCGTAAAGAAGACAAAAAAAAGTTAGACAAATTAGTGATCAAGATTCTCTTTTGACAAATGCTGGCACATTTATGATCAAAATTATCTTTTGAGCATAATTATTTAATTAATATCTAACGTGAAGAAAATGACTTCAAAAAATCTGATACTCGAATAATTGAAAAAAGTCGTATGTCAGTGTTTTTTATCAAATGTAATTATTTCGCGCCAAGTGGAGAAAAAAATGATTGAACTTATTTCTTCTATAAAAACATTTCGGAGATTGATAGTTTGATTTCAATTCTGGTATCGTCGGTTTTAGCGTTTCAAGCCTTAAATCGTAGATAAACTTTGAAACACATATGATGAGCCCTTTGCATTTGAAATCGCGTTCGAAATGCAACCATTTTGGTTTTTACACTTTAACGGTACAACAATGTTTTATTTTTTTTTTCTATTAAAATAAAAAAAATTAACATGTTGATAGTAAAAAAAAAAGAAGAAAAAAAGCCAGCTATACTCAACCAACATGTTCCTGAGAAGTTGAACACAGCAAAGAAATCTTTGTAAATTTCTTGTCAATACTTTAAATAAAAATATCAGAAACAAATTGATTGATTTCCTAAAAATAAAATCATAAATTTTATTTCTAAACAAGACTGGGGAAATGTGAAAAAAATAATGATCTTGCTGGTAACGCCTAATTTTTAGTTCGATTTATTTCAATTTGTAAATTACTAGTTTAATTTTACTGTCTATTCTCCAATGTTAGTCGGGTCTTGACAAAATTCTTTTTACTGTAGTGTACAATTAATAAATCTTTTGGAAAATGTCTGGGAGACTTCTAAAACTTTAAATGTTCATGCTTTTCATTTCACATTGTAGTTAAAAAAAAAAAAAAAGTTTTGTAAATAACACCTTTTCTTTCTTCCTACAATCAGTCTTGAATTTACTTATTGTTAATCAAGTTTAAATGCATATTAAAAGATTTTTATTAATGTACAAGTGTTGTGCTTGATTTTAAAATAAGGTTCAAATCAAGAGTTTGTAATATTTGATAAATATTACAAACTCTTGTCTCGGTTGATTTTCTTCAATAAACACTCAGTTGATCTGTTGTGATTCCGTTTTTCATTTAAATGAATAAAGATACTTTTTAATCATAAGTATCCAGTTTTATAAGAAAATATAAAACAATAACAAAGAAAAGCAAACACTGACTCTGCTTATGCAGTTTTTTGTCAAATCTTCATTCACCTGAATTTTAGATTCACAACACTATATATATTGTATTGTAAGTTTAGCAATTTTTCTGTTTTTTTTTTTTTTATCTCTTCATAGTCCTACGATTGATATTCTTTTTACTTGCTTAAAAAAGTGACTGAAAATAATTTCCAAAGTTTGATAATATACTGACCCAAATATTTTTCTTGTGTAATTTTGAAAGCATTGCTTGTTTCGAAGGTCTACTAGTTGAACATTTAAATAACTGTTTGTTTTTTTTACTTTGTAATTGCATTGTTTGATTTTGATTTTTGAATGTAGTAGTTACAAAAAAAAAAACAAATACTGCTTAAAGAAAAGAAAACTGAATGAACTTCTTGCGCTTGTTTGTAACTGGTCGAACGATTTGTGGGCCATCTTTTTAATGACATTTTTCATTGCTAGGTAGATAAAATAAATTATTTAAATCTCAGTTTGGCTAATGCCGCTAATGTCTCTTTATTTTAATATCCTCCACCCCGGCTAGGGACGATCATATAGTTCAGTATCTATGTAAAGGAGACTGAATCTGTTGTCTCCCTTGTATTTGCTGATCTGACAAAATGGTTTCAAGGGAGACAATCTTAAAATTTAAAATCGAGATTTTTTTTTTACCTTTCCCTTGTTCATAGGTATTTGTTTTGTTTTTTGTGATATTTAATAACTATAATGCTGGAATTTTGCAGTTGTCCTTGTATATATTTTTCTGTAATGTACATTCTTTTACTTTTGCCAGTTATCTTAAGAAAATACTAGAAAAGTGTAATGCAATTGCAAAATTATATATTACTTTTAAATCAATTTAAAAAATATTAAATATAATGCTATGAAAAAAATTATATTCCATTGTATTTCTAAAAGACTAAAGAGGAAACTTAAAACTTTGTTAGTTTCTTGAAAATCCATTTTTGTTTTTTTTATTATTGGATTTTTCTACCAGATTTACTTGTCTATAGTTGTACTTGCTTGATTCTTGGATAAGCAATCATTAATTTGAAATATAACGTGTGTGTGTGTGTGTGTTTTTTTTTTTCTTTCTTTTAAGATAAGCCAACAAGCAAGGAGAATAAAACCTATTATACTATATAAAACATTTCTTGAAACTGAAAATCTACGTAAATGTGAGTTTTGGCTTTGAAAACAAGAGGTCTGGAGCATTTACAGTTCATATCACTTTACACTGGACCATAATTTGTTTGGAGCAAAATATTCACTATTTCTATTATGGAATACAGTATTCTATTATGTATACAATAAATTTTGTCTGGCCAATTAGAATATTATAAAGTTTTTTTTGGGGGGGGGTACGTAACTAATGAATATTTTTCATTTTATTCCAAAATCACATCTTATGCAAGATGATTCTATCTTGGAAATCAGCAGTTGCAATCTTAGATTTAACTCTGGCTTGAACCTTGACTATTGGCATTAATGACAAACATTGAATGAATGTGTAACTATTACAGTTATAAAGCTGTCCACTTTTTAGTTTAGTCTGACACAAAACTCTACATATAAGGTGCCTAGTGAGTCAGATTCTGTATAGTACTAATGATCTGTGATTATCTTGACGTACCTACATATATCTCTCTGTCTTCAGATAAAATCAAGACCTTTCTTCGAGATTTCTATGTTGATAATGATGCCGGGAAAAACTTTGTTTATTCTAAACAGTTGGTAAGTATTTTTTTATAATCATTTCAGGCAATTTAATATTTAAGTTACTATTTTATAAATTAGTGAGCTACAAAAAGGACCTATATGGCACAATTCATCACATTTAATATAATTCACTTATGTTTTATTTTTTGTTTATCCATTTTAGAAACTTTTTATTTATAGCATAATAAACACAGCATTATTATCTTTACACCAGAAAATTAATTGTTTGAACTTAAAACAAATTGAACTCTTTCAATTCAGAACTGTGTTCATGAGCAGCATGTAAGCCATTTTCAGTATCCAAGTTGATCATGCAGTGTATGATCGGGGGGGGGGCGGATAAAACACTTCCTAAATTGTCTAAGCGTTTGAAAAAAAGTTTGAGTACAAAAAGAATGCTAAAATTGTGCTGGAAGATTTCCTGATTTGTCAAACAATAAGTACTAGGTAGGTAAACATGTTTTCAGTATTTACTACCCACAAAAGATACCTTTGCTCAAGTCGTAATTGCAAGACTCTATTGGGGTCTGCATTTGGGCGGTGGGGGGTGATTTTGGAGCAGATTTATAGTGTGATAAAATAAAAATTGAATTGTTTAATAGAATTCAGTACAGTGAACTTTTGGAGAAATGCTATGAACACCATCCCTAAAATAAAATACAGGGTGTGGCAAAAATACTTCCCATATAATGGAAAGGCATTAGCTAGATGAAGTCACCATTGCCACTAATGTCTTAGCATTATGCAGGAAGTATTTCTGCAATACTCTGTATAAAAATGTCACTAATGCTTTGGAGATGTTTTACTGGGAATTGAACAGCATTTACTTAGAATTGTCAGAAACCTGGAAAAATTAAATAAAAAGAAAATTTGCCAGGCAGTGGTGTGTTTTTTTTATATATATATATATATATATATATATATATATATATATATATATATGTATAGCATGACATTTCACTTTCCAGCGTAAAAATCGTCCTGAAAATGTGTTTGCTGATGAATGCTTTGTTCAAAGTTGGGTCTGAATCAAAAAAGATTTGTGATGAGAACTTAGGATTTGTTCAAGGCAACCTTCGAATTCAGCAGTTAGAGCAAAGAATGCTTTCAAAGACTAAAACAATATGATGAAAGGAATTTTTAGTATATTATTAACTATAGAAAATCTTTAGTCATTAATCAGACTCACTGTTAGCTGAAGGGGGAGGGTAATTTTATTTGATTGAGCATTCTTTATTACTCATGATTTAGTAGCTTTAAAATTTTCTTAATTTATGGGGAAATTAAGAAGAGTCAAGTTCTCCAAAAGGGGTGCAGTTTTGGTGAACTCTAGCTCAGTATAAACATATTAAGCCACTAGCTGAAAAACATTGAACAGATTATCACCATAAATTTGAATCCATCGCATCTATTCAAATACAGAAACTGGCAAAGTTTACGTGTTACATCTTACAAGTGTCTCCACATTTATTCTTCTAATCAAATGACCATTTCATATTCAATTTTATCTAACACGTTTATTGTATACATTCATTCAATCATAATTTTGTTAATGACAAAATACGATTGAATGTATACAATAAATTTTGTTTGGCAATAAACAGTTCTTGCAACAATACACAAATATTAACATTGCCTGTTTTGTTTCTTTTTTTATTCATATTGTGTAGAATAAAAAGATTCTGAAACGGATTATGTGCATTCATTTATTTTCATATTCTAATATTTTTATATCTGAATGTTTACAAAGTGAATTATTTTAAATGAAATTGCTTGTACCATGCAGGTAATTCTTATGTTTTTCAATTTTAACTAAAGGTATTTGACGAAAGAAAACAAATCTGAACTTACAAGTTTGAAAAACAAATGTGGAATAATAATGCTTTTAAAAAAAAAAATATGGCATGTGGAAAAGTTGGACAACCAAGGTCATTCCCCAAAAAATATTGCTTGTTCCTTTTAAGATTCACCTTTTCTTTCTTTTCTTTTTTTCTCCTTCTTACTTAACACTTGAAAAGTTTGGTTTATAGATCAAAATCTTTGAGAACCCATCACCAGTTGTCTCTTTATCCAGTATCTTTTGCAAGGCAGTTTCACTTTGTTTCACTATTATGATGGTACATATTATGGTTAGAACAGTTCATGACACTTCTCAAATTATTTTTTTTTTTTTTTTTTTGCCTCTCACTGTATAATGCTTGTTTGCTTTGCCAACTTATGACCATGCTACCATTAAACAGCCTGTCGTCAAAATTGCTTGTTTAAGTAGTGAAAATAAATTGTTACCTTGGAAACTTGGCAAGTAGAGCAGATGACTACAAACAAACATTTACTTAGCTTGAACTCTAATGAAAAAGATTCTTGTACTCAAAAATACCATTGAGCCAGCCTGGCAACATCTATGAGGGGCCAAGAAATCAGAACCCTTGACTGGTTTGTGCTTTGCTTTTCTCCTCTTTTTTTTTCCCCTCACTCATTTTACCTTGTTTGCCCACTTCCATGCATGTGCACCACATTCACAAATTGTATTAGATTTTTGACTTAGCTGAAAAGTGTTTTCCAAAAATGTAAATCAAAATTCGGTCAAAGCAGCATTTATAAATTTTTCTGGACCTTTTTTTTTTTTTTTTTTTTTTTTTTTTTTTTTTTTTTTTATAGAAAAACTTGGCTCATCGTGAACAAGTCAGCTTAGTTATTGATGTAGATGATATTGTGGATTTTGATCCTGATTTGGCAGATGGCATTGTTGATAATACTCAGAGGTACGCTCTAATCTTTGGAGAAGCTGTACAAGAACTCCTGCCAGAATTTAAAGAGAGAGAGGTAAGTTATATTAAATAATAAGCATTGGATGTTCTACATTTGTGCTAATGGAGGACTATGGAAACAAACATAAGCATAAAATTTCAATGAGAAGACAATCAACCAATGACATGGAATAGAGAATTTTAAAGAAAGCATATTCATGTAAGGCATGTAAATCTTTAAGAAAAAAAAAATGACTAATCCTGTAAGTAAAGTTTTGCAAGACTTGAACAAAGCATCTGGATTACTTTCTAATTGTAAATATGAAAATAAGAATGTATTATGCTACTTCACCCCAATTAAGTGTTTATAGATTGTTGTATGCAGGAGGTGTACTATGTGCTTGTTACAGGTATTCCAACCAAGCTGTACCAATTTCAGCTAGGTCTGCAAAGTCTTGCATTATCCTGATGGAAGACAACAACATCTGTCTCAATAGCCAATTCTGGATGCTTGTTAATTGGTTCAATTGGGAACGGTAGTCTAAATTCAACAGCTGATTTTACAGAAGGAGCTTATATTACAAAATCTCTTTCAATCTCTTCAGACACACATCACCTTCAGCTGCAGACCATTTTTGGATTGGGTCAACAGTGGCTCATTTAACTTTTCATAGGAGCTTTTTGTTGTAAACAATCCATTAAAGATGGAAATGCAGTCTCTTAAATCTTGATGCACTCAATTTCTCTACTTCTTAATTATCCTCCATTTGGAGGTTTTTAATTAAAGAACAATTATGGCTTGTGTTATGAAAATACTAAATATTCTAATTTTTTATCATTTAAAGTGGGTAATGTGACTTTTAATATAAATATAGTTTCCAAATATTCCTTTCAGATTTAAAACTGGGTATTTTTCTTTTCTTTTTTCTTAGTATAAAGCACACTTTCTTTAGAATATTTACTTTTTTTTTTCCTGATGGCTTCTTGCTGGATGATTCGTACAGCCTCAGATGTGAGATGAGGCATCTGTTATGATTGGAACAGGTATGGAAACATTAGTCAAATATGGATTACCTACAATCAAATTTTCAACATAAAATGAAAATAAGTAGCAAAAAGACAATTGATATTTATGAAGACAAAGTAAATACCTTTTTGCTGTTGTGTGTGGCTGCATTTTATTTTACCATCTTAAGTGTGTAATTAAATTTCTCTTTGTTTCAGGTGGTATCCAAAGATGCCCTTGATATTTATATTGAGCATCGTTTGCTGATGGAACAAAGGAACCAGCGTGCTGATGGTGGCCAAGCAATTACTAGAGATCCCCGAAACAAATATCCTCCTGAGCTGTTGAGAAGATTGTGAGTATCTAGAAATTTTTGGGCCAAAAATATTTCCAGAAGATTAAAAATAAAAAAATTCATATAAAATTTAGCATAATGCAATTATTATAAACTTTTGAATTTAAAAAATAGACAAGTAGGAAAATGCACATTTATAAAATGTAAAGATACATTTAGTGGCAACAATTCATCCAAACCAGTTTTGTTAAATTCAACTGACAAGTTCTGTTGGTTCAAATTTTTATTGTATTTTTCCAATTTTGGGATATGTTGGTTGTTGGAATCAAAATTGTCGATAGACTAGACAGTGTTGTGTGTGTGTTATTGGAGAATGTAAGCTGAATGATGGTATTATGAATCTGGATTACACCAATAATGTTTAGGATACTATTGCTGAGTGTCAGCACCCAGGAGAAATTCCAAGCAAGTCAAGAATCCAGTGGCCTCAAGAAAGAGCTACTTGGTTGAATTTCAATCAGGAACTCTCATTAATACTTACCATCTATAGGGTTTCATTTGCCAGAAGATCAGATCCTTCTGCAGATTTGTGCTCACAATTGTCTTGAGTGGTTTGGTGTGGCAACTGAAGGATAAGAAAGAAGCAACCAAATAGATGACAGATTCAGAAGGGTAAACGAAGAGCAGGGAGTTGTGAAGTGCTGACTCAAAGGAATGCCAATTCTTGTGAGGGCAGGCCTTAAAGACATGCTTAAGGATATTACAAAAAGGATCTTGGTGATCTCCAGAGCTGAGAACCAAAGAAAATGAAATCATTCCACAATAATCCTTACACTTTTGCTAAAAAGCTTTCACCAAGACTATGAGCAGCAAACACAACATGCCACGGGAGGAACTCTAGAACCACCAGAGGATGATGTATTCTGATGACTGGAAAGATGTTCCAATCTCTCCTATGAATGACCTTCCTGGGCTCCAAGATCCAGATGTGCTGTTTAATGACAGCAGACTAAAGCTTGAGGAAAATTCAGGAATTCATCTGCAAATCTTGTGCTGGTAATGCACCAGGAATAAATGGAATATCTTACAAGTTACACAAGAATTGTCAAAACGTCCTCCAGCAACTCACCATCCTCCTCCAGTGGGCATGGAAACAAGGTATTGTACTGCAAGAATGGTGCCAGACAGATAACATTTGGATACCTAAGGAAAAGAATGCAAAAGCATTGCAAATTTCTACCCCATCTCCCTCTTGAATGTAGAGGGGAAAATATATTTTGGGATCCTTGCTCATTGTATGGCCAACTTCATGCTAGGTAACCATTATGTAAACACAGCTGTCCAAAGGGCTCGGTTATCTAGCTTCCCTGGTTGTCTGGAGCATTCACACATGATTTGCAACTCGATCCTATCAGCCAAACAAAATAAAACTGAGCTTCATGTAATTTGGCTTGATCTTACAAATATGGATGGATCAGTTTCTCATGAGTCAATTCAAATGTACTTTGAATTTTTCAATTTGCCTAGTAAGGTTGAGGAAATGATGATGAAATATTTCAGAGCAGTGTTTATGCAGTTCACCATTGGCACTCCCTTGAGCCTTGCATCCATGATAGGATGTGTGTTTTCATTACTTCTTTTCATTGTGTCCATGGAGCTCATATTACAGGGTGCAGCAGACACAGCAAAGAGTCATGACTAACAAATGGTACTTCCTCCTTCCAGAGCTTTCATGGATGACATCATCATTCTGGTCCCATCTAAGCTTGGTGCCGATGAACTGCTGCAAGTGCTACCATAAGTTTTTAATGTGGGCAAGAATGAAGGCTAAGCCCAAGAAAAGCTGGAGCTTGTCCTTACTCAGAGGCTCTGTCAGGGAGATTCACTTCTGCGTTGGGGGTAACCTGATCCAAACAGTCAAAAAGAAGCCAGTGAAGAACACCTGATGGCCTGTGTGAAATTCCACTGATTGATCGGCACTGGGGTAAAGAGATGCAGAAAGTGGCACTGGATGGACTTGAATCCATTGACAAAACCCATCTCTCTGGTAAACTAAAGGCTTGGTGCTACCAACCTGGTTTACTGCCCTGGCTTCTGTGGCTATTGCAGATGTATGATATTACACTGTCTCGCAATCAGCAGACGCAGCAGTGCATCAACAAGTACCTGCATAAGTGGCTTGGAGTCGTCATCGTTGTTCCCCCTATATTTCCAATTATATAGAGAAACTGCTTGTTGAATTAGCTCACCTTGTCTTCTCAAACATGCTAGATGGCACTGTATAAAGATCTATAAAAAAAAAAAAAAAAGCCAAGTACATAAACTTTCTTCCTCTTTTTGATCGATCAATCATGATATGCTAATCACAAGACCTGTTTCATTTCCCTTCTGTGAAGGCTTGTCAGTCCCTAGGTGAACAGGCTTGTCAGTCCCTAGGTGAACAGGCTTGTCAGTCCCTAGGTGAACAGGCTTGTCAGTCCCTAGGTGAACAGGCTTGTCAGTCCCTAGGTGAACAGGCTTGTCAGTCCCTAGGTGAACAGGCTTGTCAGTCCCTAGGTGAACAGGCTTGTCAGTCCCTAGGTGAACAGGCTTGTCAGTCCCTAGGTGAACAGGCTTGTCAGTCCCTAGGTGAACAGGCTTGTCAGTCCCTAGGTGAACAGGCTTGTCAGTCCCTAGGTGAACAGGCTTGTCAGTCCCTAGGTGAACAGGCTTGTCAGTCCCTAGGTGAACAGGCTTGTCAGTCCCTAGGTGAACAGGCTTGTCAGTCCCTAGGTGAACAGGCTTGTCAGTCCCTAGGTGAACAGGCTTGTCAGTCCCTAGGTGAACAGGCTTGTCAGTCCCTAGGTGAACAGGCTTGTCAGTCCCTAGGTGAACAGGCTTGTCAGTCCCTAGGTGAACAGGCTTGTCAGTCCCTAGGTGAACAGGCTTGTCAGTCCCTAGGTGAACAGGCTTGTCAGTCCCTAGGTGAACAGGCTTGTCAGTCCCTAGGTGAACAGGCTTGTCAGTCCCTAGGTGAACAGGCTTGTCAGTCCCTAGGTGAACAGGCTTGTCAGTCCCTAGGTGAACAGGCTTGTCAGTCCCTAGGTGAACAGGCTTGTCAGTCCCTAGGTGAACAGGCTTGTCAGTCCCTAGGTAAATCAACTTTTCATTCAACTGAACCACATGGTGCATCCCACACATTAAAGTTAATCACAAATACAATTTCTCTTCTTTTCTGAGATATGTCATTCTGTATATAGATATATAAAAGAACGTACGTGTTAAATCCTTTATTTTGAAAATGTTGACATGTTCAACCAAATGTCATTACAATAGGTAACTCTCATCTGTTGCACACGTTTAAGCACACAATCAAGAAAAGCGTCAGTTTTGAATCTACAAATTGTAGCAAGTGACAAACCGTGTATGCTTCTGATATAATCAGTCAAATCATGGAGGCAACCATTTTTACATTTCCTTCACTTTGATGATTTATATGAAATGTCTTCTGACTGAAATATTCGGCTACTCCATCTTTGCTCTCAACTTCCTAGGGATTCTTTCTGGATGCTTACCTATAATTTTTCATTGTTGGGTAAAGATTTGCAAACGTGACTGGGCTTATTACAGATAAACATCACTAGAAGCTATTTTGAATATTGAACTAATGTAACAGTGAGTTTGGGAACCACACACACACGCACACACACATTTTCTTTTTTTTTATTGAAATTGGAGTAGATTTGAACAGCGAAGTTAGATCAGAACAATTTTGTTTACTGATAGGAATCTGGTCTAGCCCATTTGGAATTGGGTCATTAGGAAGACAATGGAAGATGACAAATTTTTATCGGTTAAAATTTGAAATAGACCTTACTAAGGCTATGAGGAACTTTGAAATTCACCTCGTGATAATCGTGTGCGGGCCAAGGGTCGATTTATGATCAGCCAGGTTTATCTATATAAATGCACACAGAAATCTGTTGACAGTGGTTGGCTCGTCTGCCGTCGGGCTGGGTGGAGAGATATCGGAGACTGGAAGCGAATTACTCCTCCGACAATCTAAGACTGCTACTATTATTGCTACCACTGGAAATGGAAATGTTAAACAAGCTACAATAATCAAAAGGTTGTTTTGGGGCTTGTCTGTTGTCGAGTGCAGTCGAGCTGGGTGGAGAGATATTGGAGACTGGAAACAATGTCAGGGATTGGAACAAAACCCCCGCTAACATGTACTGTTAATATAAGTACTGATGCTTCTGCTACCACAAAGATTACTACTACTGTCGAGGAGGAACGCAACTATAAACTTTAAGCCTCGCACAGAAATCTTTATCTCACCATCGCAAGAGTTGTATATCGTTCTGAGATGATTTCACAACAAGCTAATCACAACGCACTCTCTCTCTGTCTAGAATCCAGTGTATGAGTTTTTATGTTATTTTCTTTTCTGTAACCCGTTTCTTTTCTATACTGTTCTTTTCTGCTATATAAAAGACATTAACAATTCAACCATTGAATTGAGTTAGTTGTTTGCCTGGCTTCCTGCAGATATTTGTGTTTTTTTTTTTGTGCATTCTAAATTTCTTAGCACATACTTTCCAGCCGCGTCTACATCTTCAGTCGGCCGTGAATGGATAAACATCACTTCTGCTTTCTGGATCAAACCAAACACAATGTGGGCAGGAAGCAGGATTAAACCATTGGACCGGTCGAATGATCTACAGATGCTCAGGGGACCTACGGTCAATCCCTTAAGTTCGGTTAAGACCGAGTAGACACCTCAACCCAGGGAGTAAGACGTCGGAGGTTGAGGGGCTGGGGCGAAAGTGTTAGGCTAATAATGCATAATATATTTGATATAGGAATCCATCATCAGTGGGTTTAGTGTAAAATGTTTGCTTCTAAATTGTAATTTGATGTAATGTTAATGATTGTATTGATAATTATTGTCAAGGACACATCAAATTGCAAGAGTTTGTATTTGATTATTGAACCAAATCCTTTTGTTGTTACCATAACATTACTTCTGTAGCCTCCTACACGGATAAAAAAAGAATTTCTTTCTCTTTAGTGTGAAGCAAAACAATGGATAGGACACACTGTTAATATAAAAAAAATACTTCAGTAACTTGGACGATTCTAGGAATGATAACGTCTCATTTAAAAATTACAGATGTAATTACCAATAATATTTGATATATTCTAGAGATATGTATTTAGGTAGCAATCCTTCATTCATACATGTTTTAATAAAGAGCACAAAGGAATGTTTAAAGTTTTACTTAGTAATTTCTGTTTTCATGTGAGTAAACAGATTTGTGTGTAAAATTTGAACTCATCTTTTCTTTATAATTTTCTAGATCTAAATCCATAATGAATTGATAAAAGTCTTTAGGAATGGTTAATTTAAAAAATGATACATAAAAATGTTTAATGTAAATTTAATAAATTAAAGGTTTTTAAATTATATCTTGTTCCATTGCAGTGAAATATTTTTCAAGGCCACTTCTCGTCAGAAGCACTCCTCTGTGAGGGATATCAAGGCCGATAGTATTGGCAAATTGGTGTGTGTCAAAGGGATTGTGACAAGAGCCACTGAAGTGAAACCCAAAATGTCTGTAGCAACTTATACTTGTGACACTTGTGGTAATGAGACTTATCAGCCAGTGAGTTGATTTTGACTTAATTTCAAATTAATACGTTTCAGAGTTTTACTTTGAATGTGAAAGTCTTAGAAAACTTAAAAATATACAATTCACAGATTGAAAAAAAATTTTTCCCCCAGAAAAAAAAAAGAAAAACATTGACACCTAACAGGAGTTAATGCTGAATGTTGTAGAAAAGTAGTTTGCATAAACTTTGTATTGCTTGAGTCATTTTTTTCCCCTAAGATAGATGATACTCTGCTTCAATCTCGGTCAAATTTTTATTTTATTGGTGTAATTTTGACTTTGTAATTTGAATATTTCTAATAAATAATGTAAGGGTATGCTGAACAGCCTGACCAAGAACTGTCCTCCAAAAATCTGCATTTGATCAGATTTTAGGAAGTACATTGTTCAAGAACTTTAAAATAGAAAAATAAGTAAATTCAGCTTTACATGTTGAACAATTTTATTTAATTTTTGAAACTTGTATTAATTAAATTTGGATCTTTACTTTTATTTTGTCTCCTATCTATCTGATTAATTTTGGCAATTCATTCATTTCTGCACATGTTGCATAGTTTGCAGTGATATTATTGCACCAAAATTTCACATTTCCAAAACAAAGATTGAAAATGTTTAATTTCTTTGTTTTGTTGTGCCTGGTTTTTAAGTTGCAGATTTTACAAGAATGATGCACTTGACTGTATTTAACATTAGTGTTATTTATATTGTTTCATTTTCCTTTTTTTTATTTTGTGAATAGATAGCATCTCAGACATTTATGCCGCTACTGATGTGCCCAAGTCAAGAGTGTACAACCAACAAATCTGGAGGAAGGCTTTATCTTCAAAGTCGAGGCTCCAAATTTATAAAATTCCAAGAAGTAAAAATTCAAGAGCATGTAAGGATGACATAATTTTTCTATCTCTTTTGCCTGCTCTTTGTGTGCATATCATTCATATATATATATATATATATATATATATGCGCGCATGCACATACATGCACTTGTCAACCTATTTCAAAAATTATTAATCATACACTACTTTGAAAAGGATTCTGTCAATACATGACTGCCTTGTCTCTTTCTCTTTGCCTCTTACCTCTCTCCTTTTAGTTTTGACTTTTTTTTTTCTATTATGAAAATAACTTTTTGCTACTTTTTATTTCTGTTTTCAGAAAGCCATCTTTATTCTTAAAGTTACAATTGTAAACAATTAAAAAAAACTGCATAAATATTTCTCTTGTAAATTTTGAAAACTATTTTTTTTCTATTATGGACAATTTAGCCAAAATCAACTTTGATATAATCTTTTTCCTTTTCAGAGTGATCAAGTTCCTGTTGGAAACATTCCTCGAAGTATGACTGTCATTTGCAAAGGTGAAGTTACCAGACAGACCCAACCAGGTGATCATGTCAGCATCACGGGCGTATCCTTTCTTTAAAGTTCTCTTGTTATTGACTTTGTTCATTCATTTACTAGCATCAAATCTAGGCACAACGTCAGAGCTGAGCCTGGTAGCTCAGATGAACATTGATATGCAAACTCAAAACTGGTTTGAAGACGTCAAAGTAATTTAGAGCAACAGAAAATGGACAGTTGATAGCTTCCAATTATATAATATGCTTTTCTAAATGTATCACTATCTTGTTCTATATTTACATTTTTTCCTTTCTCAAGGTTAAGTTTACATGTCTGTTTTGAAGCTGAAATTTTTTTAAGTCTTTCATGAACTTTTAAATCTCAGTAATTAAAAAAATTGTGTTACTAATTTATCCTATTTAACAGATGCTCATTTTAAATAAAACTCAATGATTTCATCACACAAGTTAGGACAGACTGGCCAAAACTAGTGGTATGCTTTGGCTAAAATAACCTGTTTCTCAACCTAGGCTGTTATTAATTTCTGTTAAAAAAAAAAAAAACTGGGATAGCAATATGATCATGTGTAAACATTAAAAATCATGTTTATTTTAGTAAGAAATAACGTTGGATAAAAAAAATTCCTTCAAAAATTACACACACACACAATCATCTGAATAGATTGTAATTTAAATAGCTTTGAAAATAGGAATAAAATCTTGTAACACAGACTTAAGATTTTCTAGAGAAGCACACTCTTCACCCTGGGATAGCAAATCATACTGAGCAACAGCTATGAAAAGATAATGTGAATAAAGTAAAAAATTATTACCCTCTTAAATTTTAGATTTTACACCATTTGAAGCAAATTATTCCTATTTGCCAACCACTGGTCTACTCACTCATGTTTTCTGGCTAAATGCAGTGTTGCTTGAAATAACATTTTCTTAACTCCATTTAAATGCATTGATTGTCTAATTTTTATTGTTGTGATAAGTCTGTTTTTTGTTTATGTATCGGCCCAGTAAATTTTCATTAGTTTCAGCCTCAGCGATCACTGCAAATCTTGTAGTTTTCTAACAACTAAACCAAAATGTTTCTTCAATCACCAATCAAAATATTGTCCTTAACTGAAGTTCAGGTATTCCTTCCTATGATGAAGACCGGTTTTAATCAGATCACTGCTGGTTTATTGTCTGATACTTTCCTAGAAGCCCATGTAAGTATTTTTTTATCTTGCATGATATTGTTTGATTGAAGTGAATTTTGCCAAACTCAGATTTTTATTATTATTCATTTGTTACTGGGATTTATTATCTGTTAATATTTTCCAAGAACTTTCAACTCTTATTCACATTTCTAAAAGTATTAGAAATCTAACAAAGATCTTTGAATTTAGAGCAAAATTGAAATGCTTCTGAAAGATTGCTAGCTGTATGATGAGATTGAAAAGATTGGAGAGTGTATTTGTTGAAATGTATGAAGTTAAACAAATTCTTCGTTTGAAAAATTCACGAAATGATTCCATTTTACTGTTTCGGTTTCAGAGGATTGTCAAAATGAATAAAACTGAAGATGATGAAATGGATGCCCAAGAACTGACTGAGGATGAATTAAAGACTGTGGCAGGTGTGTCCTTCATGCATACTTCTTCTGTAAGACCATAGAAAGTTCAAATATTTGTTTTGGTTCATACACTTTGAAATACTTAGAAAACCAAGGAGGAATGAACTCTTTAATATTGGTTTGTTGCATGCCATTATGTAGCAAAGATTGTTTTTAGTCAGTATTTTGATTTAATAATTTTTTTATTCTGGTTCTTATGGATTTGTTTTATAAGACTTTTTTTCCGGAATTTTCTTGTGGCATCAAAAAAAAAATAGCAAAAGGTTTTATAAATCTCTCCACTGAAATTATCATCAGTATCTGCTTACATTCATTTGATGTTAATTTATCAATGTAAATGTTATTAGGATCCGCACACACTTTTCCCCTCATGGCAGAAAAAAAATAATTAATTTTTGTTATTCTCTCTCACTTTTGTGATGTTTGTTTCTAAACCCCCAGAGGATGATTTCTATGACAAATTGGCCAGTAGCATAGCACCAGAAATCTATGGGCATGATGATGTAAAGAAAGCGCTTTTGTTGCTGTTAGTGGGTGGTGTCGATAAATCTCCTCAAGGCATGAAAATCAGAGGTAAGTTTGTTTTTTTTTTGTTTTGTTTTTTTTTGTTTTTTTGATATAGTGATGGTCAAAGGATGTCTTGCAAACCACTGCACTATAGTGGGACTAATTGATATACTGAACCTTGCTTGTCACAAAAGTGTAAGGCACACAGTGGGGATGGAACTCACTACAGTAGTTTATATGTAAGACTATCTTGTTAGAATGTATCAGTTTGTCAATTACACTGGAAGGAGAGTATGCAAGTAGCATAGTGGTTATTAGTGTAGAAAATAGAATTTGTGTACTTAATTCAAAAATTCTACCTAGATCATTGTTCACTTTCATTTAAATACTCTTGGGGAAATTATGAATCAATGACTTTTTTCTTCCTTCTCTCTCTCTAGTTAGGGGTTAAATAGTGGGGATAAACTTTATTTTAGCTTCAGTCAGTAATCATTATAGGAGGACAATAACTTTTTGAATTTAAAACTGGGCTGGCAACTCTATCCCATAAAAACCTACTTACTACAGAAAGCATAGCAGTAATACCTAACATTGTGAGGGTATGGCCCTATTTTCCCACTGGGGAGAAGGGAATTTTCAGTTGATTGAATGATATATTCATTCTAAATTATCTTGATAATTTAGGTTTTCAAACTTTTTTTTTTTTTTTAATAAAAAAAATTGCAATAACTAAAATTTTGGACAAGAAAATTATTTAATGTGAAATAAGATATAGTAACAAGATGATGTAGTAGATTAATAAAGAAATGATTGTTGCGAGCCATGAAATATCGGGGGGGGGGGGAGTGCATGAATTTGGTAGCATAGGAATTGAGTTCAGTCCCTAGGCCAGGTAGTACAGACTCAGTGATGAGCAATAACTTAGCAGTAGTTATGAAAAAAAATTTTAAAAAGATGTAGCTATCACTAGACATGGACAGCAGAATTAGAAAAACCCATCTCTGTAGACTAAATAAAAAGTTAATTTTGAAATTCTTGGAAGGTTGCCTAGATCAACATATCTGAAGCGGATAGGGGAGAGTGCAACGTCCAAAACCTTGTAATAAAACCTTGTAATAAGACCTGCACATTTAGTTTGAACGAAAAAAGCAGTTTAAAAGTGAGACACAAGTTGGGGTTTTAATCAAATAAATGATTGACTTTGGTTTTGCTCTTGAAGGTTTGTCAATATTTACAATGTCATTATTCATAAAAGTTTGGTTAAATCTCACTTGTGTTAAAAGAAAGGGAAACACTTGTGAATGTCAGATTAAAAAGTATGTTTGCCCTCCACATATCAGCTTTTTTTTCTCAATTTTTTTATTTTATTATATTATTATTATTATTATTATTACTTACATAGATAAGCAGCAAAATAAACCTATTATTCTGAGTGGCTTTCTTTTTCATTGCAGGCAACATCAACATTTGCCTGATGGGAGATCCTGGAGTTGCCAAAAGTCAGCTGCTTTCGTACATTGACAGATTAGCACCAAGAAGTAAAGAGCAGTTCATTTTAAATTTTTCTTTACTTTTTAAGCCTGCTGTCCTTACAAAAAAAAAAAAAAACGCATGTTCCAGCTGCTTGTTTAATTTTGTTTGTAATTCTACAATTTTTTTTTCTTTCTCTTATTGTAGGAAATAATCTTCTGTCTATAATTGGAGAAAAAATTAATACAATTCTTATAAGAGCAATAAAAGAACTGTCTTGTTTACAATGAAGCCAAATGTTCATCTTTTTAGAGTTCCTGTTTCTTCATGTTATGTAAAAGAAAAGAAAAAAATTGGCTTGCTAGATATGACAGTTGTATTTAAAAGAAAATCAGGGACAAGAGAAGCAAAAATTGATCATGACATTTTCCAATCTGTGACATAGGTCAAAGAAAACCTTTTTGAGGAACAATTGTTTCTGAATCATTAACATTGTTGTAAGCTGGATATAAAATTTGATCCCATTTCAGGTGAGGGAAAATACTTGGATCTCGGCTTTAAAAAGAAAAATGTCAGTGGTGCAGGATTTTAGTCCCCAAAAAAACTGGTTAAAAGATCTTTTGAAAATTTGAAAATTGTACCAACTGTTGATAAAGTTTAGTCTGGCATAAAGCCATTTGTTGAAAGTTATAAAGCATTAAAATATTATACTGTTGTTGGCAAATTTTCTGTTGCTCAGTAACAACAAAAATTTCAAATCCCTCCTTTTTTTTTTTTTTTTTTTTTTTTTTTAAATTATTTATAGTTGAATGTGCAACTTATTCTTTTCAGGTCAGTACACAACTGGACGTGGTTCATCAGGAGTTGGCTTAACTGCTGCTGTAATGAAGGACAATGTAACTGGTGAAATGACATTGGAAGGTGGTGCTCTTGTATTGGCTGATAAGGGCATCTGTTGCATTGATGAATTTGATAAAATGATGGATGCTGATAGAACTGCAATTCATGAAGTTATGGAACAGCAAACCATTTCCATTGCCAAGGTAAGAGTATTGTCTTTTACGAAATATTTGAGCAAATTCTCAATTGAAAATCCACATTTCTGAACCGGATCTGGTATAATTTGAATTTTAAAAAAGACTTGACTGTTGTGCAACGGCCCTAGATTATCTCCCTTTTATTATGCTCAGTTACCTCCCTTAGCTTTCTCAGATTGAACGAAATTTTCTTTTAGTTCTAAAATTTGAATTATTAGATGGAGTTAATGTAAATAGTTTACCTGGGAAGCTAAAATTGTACTAATTGAAGTACTTTTCCTTTGGTAATTTATATATATATATATATATATACACACACACACACACACACACACAATGAAAATTTCTCAGGGTTAACCTGTAGAAAAGACAATATTTATAAATAACAAATAAGAAAACTGTAGTAGTTGCTGACACGTTTCATTCAATGTGGACTTTCTCATTCTTATTTCTTTAATGCTCTTAGATAGAAACCTATAATAATTCCACCATTAAAAATCTGTAGTCCCCAATATTTATTTAAAGAAGAAACATAGATAGAAAACACATTCAAAAACCTACAATACCCATATCATTTCATCCACAATGCAAGAAGGCATACAAAATATACAATCGAAACAAAACTAATAACATAATCTGCAATAGTAAATTACATGAAAACTGATACATAATACTACCGACCAACTCTGTCACATCCACTATCCAGAATAACCTATCCCATCTAAATAGTCACAAATACTTCCAAAACCATTCTGGATATACTAAGATTTTCAAACACTAATAGCAATAATATTTCTGAAGCAGAACATTTATAAAATAAATTGCCAAAAGTGTTCCTCCCAATATATTGGAGAAACAAGTAGAAATTTAAAAAAACGTATTTATGGGCATAAAAGAAACCTCACAAAAAAACAACTTGGCTAATGCACTAGTCATACATAGGAATAAATTCAACCATAATTTTGATTTTTAAAAATGCTACAATCATAAAAAAAGAAAATAACTCGCTCATAAGGAAATTTCTAGAGAGTGCCGCCATAGAATATTACCCAAATATTAATCTACGCCCAGGCCTTTTCCCTATTTCACTTTTCTTAACAAAATTACTGCTTTCCCAAACAAATGTACACAACAATGTCGTAAAATCAAGAGAGAATGGTTGAATCCGCCAACACAGCTATAATGACAATACCTCCACACGTGACAGTAACTGACGTTATTTTCAGTTAACAATGTGAAAATAGCGTTCTCTACATTCTTCCAGTTGCTAAGAACATTCTGTTTTTGTTATTATTAGTTACTTTGGTTAAATAAATTCATTTCGTTTTTTGCTTTGAGAAAGTCCACATTGGATGAAATGCGTCAGCAACTACTACAGTTTTCCTATTTGTCATTAGAGCACCAAAATAGCTTGGTAAATCATTTTAAAGAAATGCTTCTTAGAAAAGTTAAGTCTTTTTCTCGTGGCTTTTTTTTTTTTTTTTTTTTTTCCCCTTTGCTAATGGAAGAAAGGATAATATAGGGCAATTATTGGATGTCTTTATGAAATGCTTAAAATGTGAAATGAATATCAAATACTTTGTATGTATTTATTTAAGTGTTGTTTTTTGTGCGGGGGGGGGGTCCCCTCTCTTCATGTGAAGATTTTTTATTTTTTTTTTTTTTTATATATATATATATATACTAGTATTGATTTTTCATCTCAGTTGCTTTTGATCTCAACTATACTCGTGCCCTTTAAAGATTGGGAATGGAGGAAAAGTTCTTGGTGAGATTCAAACTCTTGTCCTAAGAACAAGCTGCTAAACACCCAGCTGCTTTAGCTACTCTTACAAGAAGTTGACAACTTTGCAGAAGAACCTCTTTTGGCACTATGTACATTGCTGGTATTAGTATATACTAGTATAGTATAATACTAGTTAAATTCATTACATTTGCTTATGTGCAAATACCTTTGGGAAAGGTATAAATCCATCTCTTCACCCAGCTCTGAATAATTTTAAATTAACTTTGATCAGTTTTTTTATTTCCTCCTAAAATCAAACGGGCTGTTTGCATTCTTGCTGGTCCATGCATAGTCATGTTTCTTTCACCTGTAAACCTATCCACCAAATTAATATGAAAATGTTTCACTTTTTTTCTATACATTTTTATTTATTGTTGTAGGCTGGAATCATGACCAGTTTGAATGCACGGGTTTCCATCCTAGCTGCAGCAAATCCAGCCTATGGACGTTACAATCCCAAGAAATCCCTTGAGCAGAACATTCAACTACCAGCTGCTCTGCTTTCTCGATTTGATCTTCTTTGGTTGATTCAGGATAAGCCTGACAGGGAGAATGATCTCAGGTAAGGAGAAAAATCTTTATAGAAAATAGGATTTGATTAAAAAACACACACACACACACACACACACACACACACACACACACAAAAGACGTGAACTCATTTTGTATTTCAGTCACAACAACTGGATATGTTAATAAGAACTGGTATTGCTATTTATTATTGGGTGTTTTTGTTATTTAGTGAGCACAAGTATTTTGACTTCTCACAATACTCTTAATCTTTTACTAAACTTGGTTGTATGGAATTAATTTATTGGGGATTTGAGTTGGAAGTCTGTTAGCAAATTTTTCTTGCTTACCTTAATCAACATTCAAAGATTTGTTTGTATAAGGATAGATAATGGTTAAACCTAGACTTGAGGTTAAAATTGTAGTGACCCCAGAAGCAAGTTCTTGGAAGTCTGCTCTACAAAGAGTATGAGGATGGGTCAATCCTGTGTAACCAAGGAATGTAGCTCATCTGATTGTCATGAAAATGATGGTGGTAACGTGGAAAATAATCACCCACAATGCTGTGGAAACCTTGGATCAAGGTGGTGATGGGAAATGCACATTCATACTTCAATCATGAGGCAAATCTAACAGATTTACTAAGTTTAATTTAGCCTGGCACAAGGCCACTAGTTTGAGGATTGAACTCACTATGGTAGTATGTTTGCTTGGCTTGCTGATTAGTGTTACAAGAACACATCTTGTTTAACATCTTAAGCTCAAAATTTTGAGTAACAATATTTATGAAATGTTTCTGTTATTAAAAGGTTATATTACCCAACCATACTCTGATAGATAAGGAAATTAGCAATTGTCAATGATTTTGCTCTTCCATACAAAACAAAAGTGGATACCAAGGAAACTGGAAAGATTGAAAAATACCAGGATCTAGCTAGAAGATTGGAATATTACAGTTGAAATGATTCCTGTAGTAATGTGAATGCTACCTAGATACCTGAAAGAGTATAGGTAAAATCGGGATTGAAACTAAGTTTGCAGACCTTGCAGAAAACTGCCATCCTTCATTCTTAGCATTCTCCCAAAAGTACCTGTTGTCAGGAATCTTATTGGCACCCTGCTACAAAAACAGAATTTCTGTTGACTGTTATCAATGTGCAACACCAAAACAATAAAATAACTATTTTCAGAGACAAGCTCCTTCATTCCTATTTGCAAATTGCAATGTCCAAGCCATTATCTTAAAAGGTCGTGCTTCCCCCATCATCTGTCTATGAAATCTGCTATAGCATAAAAAGTTTATTTTTATTGGTTTCATTTCACATGTGCCAGTAATTGCTGGGCTTGTGGGAGGAATAACCAGAATAGCTTCACTCCCATTGCCAAGACTGAGGGGAAATGTAGGTACTATTAGCTGCCAACCAATTCCTCTTTGAATTGAATGTATCAGTTTTACATTAGCATTAATTGCTCTTGTGCAGGTAAATTAACAAAATAGCTAATTATATGTAGAATATGAGTACATATAAGGGCTTTTAAAAAGTTACAAAGACATTTTTTTTTAATCTTAATATTTCCCATAATTTTTCTAAAATTGGAATTTTTATTTAAAAATTTCCAAATGTTATTGAGAAAAAATTTATTCGGTGTAAAAAAAAATAAAATAAAATTTCATAACTTAAACTGTCTGAAGTAATTTTCAAGTGTTCATAAAAGTTAGCTGCTTTTTTTTTTTTCACCTCCACCAAAAAAAATTGAAGCTGGAGACTGTTAAACTTGTTCTTAATAAATCCAGCCTTGAGTACTAAAGATAAATGTAGCAGTCTTATGTCATAGACTCTTTGTTCTTAATATTTCTTGAATGTTCTGGGGTTTTCTTAAGTTTAGAAAATGTAGGTGTCTTATTTTTTTACTAAAATAATTGTTTTTTATTATTTTAATGCTTGATCAAGGTAAATATTAGTCTTCAATTACCCATTATTTAATTTTTCATTAGGGTATTAATTATAGGAGATTGTTTATAATTAAATTTTATTGTTTGAAAATGTATATACATATACTTACATTTATGCACACATGTATCTGCATTTATATTAATAGTGCTTAAATGATGAAGTAAAAAAAAAAAAATTATCTGACTTGGTGGTGTGTATTTGATTTTGGTTATATTATTTTTTTAATTTTTTTTAATTGGTGCTTAGATGTATTAATCAAACAGATTTTATCACTTTAAATGTCACTTTTAGTGGCTACTCTATTTATTTATTAAACAGTATATTTATTTTAGTCTACCTACCTGAATGAGACTGCATATTTTTTCTTTAATAAGATTTCTGAAATATTCAGGCTGGTAGATGATAATGAATAACTGGAGTGTTTACTCATCTATTCAAATATGAGATCCACTAAAAGTGTGTGAGTTTGAGGTTTGCAAATACTTTTTTAAAAACGAAAAATCTTTCTTGAAGCTTTTTTAATTTTGCGGTAATAGATTAAATTTAATATTTTCCATGAACAGAATTAAAATTGATTGGAATGTCTTTTTTTTTTTTTTTTTTTTTTTTTTTTTCCCTCCCTTCCCCTTTTCTTTTCATCATCATTGTTATTATAATAAAAAAACATTACAACCTCAACTTAATTCTCTTTATTAGAAATCTTTCAAAAATAAAATGTACTTTTTGAAACTTTGGGGAATTTTAGCCAATTTAAAGATTCTGATTTGCAACAAATATTACTGTAAAGCATTTTTAATATGAAGATTGGCGTTTTTATGAGATGTTGGCAACTCTCAACATTTATGTTTGGGAATTTTTTCTTAAAGGGGACATAACTAACGATTATTCAAATATAACGTGGACAACATTTATATTTTTATTTTTTTTTAACTACCCAGTAATCATAAAAATTGAAGAAAATGTTCTAAACCATGTCATATTTTATTGAATTACTTTGGCTTTCTAGCCATATTGAGATGCTTGTTGAGGAAATGTTAGAATAATACCAATAAATGTTACTATAGTTAACTTATTTTCCGATAATGTCTGGATATCCATATTCACAAAAAATGACACTTTATACACATAAAATAAATTCAAAATCCTTTTTAAAATATTGTCACTGAATTGTCATAAGATCTTCATTTATGATTAGTAAATTCTTAACCAACATTTTTAAGGTTTTGGAAAGAATTTAAAAAAAAAAAAAAAAAAAAATCTTTTTTTTTTTTTTTTTTTTTTTTTGCTGCTGTAGAATAATAGTGGTCTTGTATATCTTTGAGTCTCAATTAGTGCTCTTATATTGTTGCCTTGGCCCAGATGAGGTTAATTTACGAAATGCATACATTTATGTTCACTTTTAGATAAATTATCAATTTGTACTTTACAAAAATTTGGATTGTAAGTTGATGGTGCACAATTTCTCCTTTTTCTGATTTGAAGAATTTATTTTTTTAAATTTGTCAAAGAATTTTTTTCAATTTAATTTAAAATGTTTTAATTCTACAGATTAGCTCAGCACATCACATATGTTCATCAACACAACACCCAACCACCCACGCATTTTGTTCCACTTGACATGAAATTAATGAGGTAAGTAAATTACAATAACAGCCAAAAAAAATGGAACTTAAGCTATTGTGATTTAAATAAAATACATTTCCAAGTTTCAATTTTTTTTTTTTTTTTCTTTGTCTTAAATGCTTATTTATTCCAAGATTTAAGAAAAATCTTGACAGTAATAAAAGTAAATCCAATTAAATTGTTGCTTAAAGAACGTCATTTGAAACTGGGAAAAATGCATCTTTAGTGGCTTATTTGTAAAAGTTGTCTCTGCATGTTGTTCTTTGCTCTCAAGAGGAACACTTTATACTTTGAAGGACATGAATAGGATCAATTGTCTTTTTACATGTATCTGTCATTAAATAACTCTAGCTATGGCTATCAATTTTTATGGGTATTAATGGGGATACAGCAGAGAATGTCTTTAAAAATTCCAATACTTATTTTTTAAGTGAAAGGTTTGTTAAAGTGGACTGTTACCAACAAGTTAACTTAAATTTTTACCTTTTTGTTTTACCATATAAAGTAGACATTTCATTAAATGTTTTCATTTGCAGCATGGCTACCTCGTTTACTCTAATTCTTTGTAGTTTTTGTTGATTGATACAATAAAATATGGGATGGATAAATTGCTGTTAAAAATGTGCGTAGTTGTGACATTTCCTCAATTAAATGGGATTCAAGAGGTGATGATTTTCAAATAAAATGATTCATTATATCTTATTAGGACAAAAGACCACATTTAAGCTTTCTACTAGAAATAGTTTAAAATAAATCCTGCCTATAAGGTAGGTTTTCAACAAGTTTAAAAAATGTTATTTGAAAGCCATTAAACATTTCTTTTATTTAATCAAAGTTGACGAGAGAAAAAAAAATTATTTCTTTTTCTCTTGTCAAAAGAAACAATATTATTTCTAAGTGTTTTGTAACTTCTCAATTGAGTGACTATCAGTGAAAAGGATTTGTGATTTCTATTCTCATTATTTACTAATCTTGTAAACTTGTTGATTTATGTTGATCAAATGCTTGCTGGTCTTTGCTTGTCAGTGTTGTGTTGTTATTTCAGGAGGTACATTGCCTTGTGCCAAACAAAGCAGCCAGTAATTCCTGAGAGCCTGTCTGATTATATCACTGGTGCTTATGTTGAGATGCGGAAAGAATCTCGAAACAATAAAGACACAACTTTTACATCTGCCAGAACACTTTTGGCCATTCTTCGACTCTCTACAGCTTTGGTTAGTATTTTAGTGCTTACCCATGTTTTCTCCCTCTCAACAATTCAATTTCCCTCTCACCACACTCCTTGCAGTTCTTTCTCTTTCTGTTTTTCCCTCCCTCTCGCTTGATGGGACTTCAATTTATTTCTCTCTCTTTGGCAGGCTCGCCTTCGCTTAGCTGATGTAGTTGAGAAAGAGGATGTTAATGAGGCTATGCGTCTGATGGAAATGTCCAAGGATTCTCTTAATCCTCAATATGATGCTTATGGACGGTGAGTGGAATTTTCAATTTTGATCTCATTTAAAATGTGCAATACCTACATAGCTATTGACATGTATACTAGATACTAATTAAAAGTTTAAGGGATTTGACCAAATTTAAAAATAAAAAAAATTTAAAAAAATGATGCCCAAGCAAATACTGTATCTGAATATTATTATATTAAACTTATCAAATTAGGCATTATTAGTCAGCTGGATCTGAGTAAACCTTAGCTTACAGGGTGTCTCAATTTTGCATATGAAACCTGATATTTAGTGTGAATTATATTGCATTTAATTCAGTTGCTTGAATTTTTTGCACTTTGCAATTGGACTAGATTGTTGTATTATACTGTATATAAACCAACCTCATGTATATTGTGCCCCCCCCTTATCTGTGTATAATGCCAATTGCCCCCCATTCCTCTCTCTCTCTCTCCTTTTTGTTGTGGTAAAACTTGTCATGTACTGGTGTAGACTTGGGAAACTTGGAGATGCTGGTAACTCATTCAAGAATTAAGTGGTGATTAATTTTTTTTTAATCTAGGTCATTTCTGGGGATTTTTTTTTCTTTATTGCCTTTATTTGTTTATTTATAGTGTGTATGTGTGTATATATATATATATATATATATATATATACACACACACACGCAGGGTGTCCATAAAGCTCGTGTGCACTTAAAAAAAATTTATAACTTTATTTGTATTTGCGATAGAAATAATCTGTAAAAAATGTTATAAAGTTTAATGTACCTAGTTTTAAGTATAGCTAAAATAACTGATTTCAGACATTACTGTAAATCAGTTGGCAAATGTTTTCCGCGAACTGCAAAATCATATTACCCTTTGTATTGCTAATGATGGGGGGACATGTGCAAACTTAAATAAAATCTCAATAAAACCTTAAAAAATATAGATTCACTTCTTTCTAATCGTTTTTTACAAATTATTTCTATTGCAAATACAAATAAAGTTTTATAAATTTTTTTAAAGTGCACACAAACTTTATGGACACCCTGATTCAGTATTTCTAAAAATGCTACAAAAGAATAGTATTTGAGACTAACTCATGAGCAATGTCTTGCAGGATTAGATTAATCACTCCTCTTTTTTTATTATTATTATTTGTGTGTGTGTGTGTGTGTGTGTGTGTGTGTGTGTGTGTGTATATATATATATATTTTATCACTTGATAAGACAACAGGAGTGTTGGAACAAAATGGCTATTTTTGTAGCAATTTTTATAGCATGTTTGTTATAATTTTCATCTATATATATATATATATATAATATATGTGTGTGTGTGGATGTATATATATGTTGTAAGAGAATGAACATTGTCCAAATACTTGATTATTCTACTTTTGCATTGAACAAATTTTTTCGAGTGAAGGCCTTCTCCTATTCATATGGAATTCAGTCTACATATTCTTTGTAAGGCTTGAATGTTAGCACATTGGTAAACTTAGCTGACAAGAACCCAATCTTCCCTCTACTCAATTTGATTACCAGTTATCTCAATGGGAATGGGCCATATAGAAATGAATCTCTACAACTTCTCTATAATTAGGGTATTTGTTACCTGTCTGCCAGAGCATCTAAATACTACACAACATCCAAAGAGGTGTTGGTATCATAAATGCAAAATTGAGAAGTCCTGGCAAATTTTTTTTTTTTCTTTTTTCTCTCTCTTTTTCTCTCTCTCTCTCTCTCTCTTTTTCTCTCTCTCTCTCTCTCTCTTTTTCTCTCTCTCTCTCTCTCTCTTTTTCTCTCTCTCTCTCTCTTTTTCTCTCTCTCTCTCTCTTTTTCTCTCTCTCTCTCTCTTTTTCTCTCTCTCTCTCTCTTTTTCTCTCTCTCTCTCTCTTTCTCTCTCTCTCTCTCTCTCTCTCTCTCATAAATAAATCTTTGTTAAACAATTTCTATATTGTTTATAATTTTGAAGAGTTATTTACTTAATTTATTATTTGTTTTAGTGTATGTAGAATCTTGCCCAATGTTTTGTTAATGAAATGCTAACTTTCTTTGTTTTGTCAGGACAACCAATACAATTGATCAGGTATTTGCCATCATCAAAGACATGGCATCTGTAATGAAAGGCACCAAATCCCTGAAGATGGCTGATGTAATGGAGTTGTGTATGGCCAAAGGTCACAAACCTGATGTGATTGATGCTTGTATTGAAGAGTATGAGGAACTCAATGTATGGCATGTGAATGCTGCCAGGAACAGAATTACTTTTGTCTAAATTTGGTTTTTCTCCCTCTTCAACTGCACCTTCTTTTTTTTTTCTTTTTAATGTATATCATAAATCACAAAGCCATTTCAAAACCAGTTTCATTTTCCTCTCTCCCTCTCTCTCACCATTCATTTTCATTGTAATCTAAATTTGAAAATAAATTAATTTTAATATTAGGTTTGCCCAAAAATGTTTCCTTCATTAAGTAAAAATAAAACCGTTTTTATTTTGAACTTCATTGGACAACAAATTTTGTTGCATGATGTTCTGTCATCTTTCATAATTTAATTGTCTTGGAACTTTATCTTTCTTGGCAAAGAATGTTTCCATGTACCTTTTTGCAATCCTCCAGAGAATTAAAGATTTTTCTTTAACCCATTTAATTTTCTAAATGTAGCAGTAACTACAATTTTGGGGACAATCAGTTAATTTTTTTATTTACTTTTTTAAAAATATTTCAGATGAATTATATATGACCAGCTAAGTGGAGGGTTGATTACTAAATAAGATCTCCAATCCAATAAATTAGGTTTTAGATCAGTTAATGAGACTGGTAACATAATAAACAGATTTACTTCTCTTGAAAATTATTTTATTTGATCTCGTTATCATTTAGTGCAGCACATTTTTCAGATTTTTTTTTTTTTTCTGACCATGAATTTGTAAACTTTGACATCAGATAAAAAAATGTTGATCTCATTGTCTCTTCTAATTCTGGGACCAATCAAAATTTTTATTCTACCAAATCACAGTTCTATGGAGGGTTTGTAACAACTGAGAATTTCTGACTTTTCGCTGTTCATACAATTTGACTGCAATGCAGTCTAGTCTTATCGGGTTGGGGGAGTGTCATTTTGTGGATGTGTTGTAGGAGTTCTTGCAAGGTTTCACACAATACCTTTACCAAATTAATCATTTTCTTTTTTAGAAGTTCTGTAACAATTACACTCTTTACATCGCAGATATTTATGAAGATGATTGAAATTCCTTACTTTTGGAAAAGCAGGCTGATGACATTCCATTGATTACGTTTTGTTAAAGGTGATGTCATCAAAAGTTTATCTCTAACGGCAATATTCATGAGAACAATATTGGTTGAAGTCTACATTTTTATATTCTTTTATATCTTGATACATAACCCATCTGACATGATTTTTCTGTATTTCTCAATGATGTGCTGCATTCAATATTGACTGTCTTATTTCAAAAGTAATATCATTTTGCTTTATATTCTATTTTTGTCTTTGTCTATTCTAATGCATCACTGAAATTTCAATCCTCAGTTTGATTCTACTATGGCTTTTGACACATCAAACCCTGTAGTGGATATTTTTCACATCCATAACACCTATTGCAATTTAATTATTTTGACTGATCATTACCTTATATCTAACTCATGACTAATGGATACTAGTACTTGATGCCATCACATAGCAAACTGATACCAAGTACATTTGAAGATGTGTAGTATTTGCCAGAATTGGATTTGCACTTATCACACCAGACCATCAGAGGAAGCCAGGTACATGGTTGACATGGGGTTTATTCATGGTAGCCGAATACAGAATCACATAACCTCATAGCTGCAAGTGTAGTAAAGAATCCTAATGCAGTTATATCAACAGCTGCTCCAGAGAGGAGTCTGGCAATGTTCCAGACACAAATACAATGATCCAGAGCAATGGAGTCCCTCACAAACATTCTCACTGTAACTGCTGATGTATTGGGAGTGAAATAAAATGTTATGTTAAATATGAAAGATTCACATCAAGTTATTAATTAGCCTGCTCGTGTTATTGCACAGCACAGCAGACTACATTACATATGTTAGAACCTGTTTCTATATTCACTATTAATAGATCTTATCAATCAACCCATGCACAATCATATGACAATTCTAGGTTGGACAAAGATGTTATACTCATGACTCGAGATAAATATCCCATCATTAGTTTGGAACAACTGGTTAAATATATTTTTTTTTTTTTTTTTTTTTTTTTTTTTTTTAGATGAAACAAAAAATATTTTTAATAGAATTACATTTTTCTAAAGGCAATTAATGCCTAAAAAAGGAATAGTTTTACTACCAATATTGGCAGATTTTTAATAAGTAAGGCACACACAAAATTAAGCAAAACTTAAATGTCTGTTTGTTTTTTTTTGTTTTTGTTTTTACAAAAATTTTAATCTAATAATTCATAATATAAAAATCGTTTAAAATTCTGCATTACTTCAAGGCAATTATGTGATATTGACATTAAATTTAAAAAAAAAGAATTAACATGCTACTACGAAGATGGTTAGGTCTACTGAAGAGTTTGACCAGTGCTGCTCTATATGGCAATACCAATGCTCTGCAACTTCCTTTCAGAAGTCTAGTAAAAGAATTCGGTCACCAAAATTAGAACATTAACACAGTACGAGTTATCCAAAGGTGGCTGGTG
>OZ038482.1:70536701-70621701 GCA_964036315.1 Acanthosepion esculentum
ACAACTGGTCTGCCGCAGAAAGAAATGGCAACCTACTGCGGGAAAAAAAATCTGCCTCGCCTAAGAGAGTTTCATGTATAGCACATAATTGACTGATGGAATTACCTTGGAAAGGTTGTTTTGTGAATTTGGTCCTCGTGGATGCCCCACGACTTATGGCCTTGTGCCAGACTAATAAAAACCAAGTAAATAGCGAATATAAACCTTTCTCTTTTTTACAGTTGAGTATCTCTTTCTTGTATTAAATCTAGGTATAGCTTTTTGAATATTAATATTAAAATCAGCCTGCATGGAAAACTCGTCCAGCACAATCTTCATTTGACCGTAACATATCTGATTGCAGCTGTGCAACAAACATTGTACATTGTTTGGGTTTGTCTGTTTTTGAAGAAAATATAAATGAATTGGTAAGTAGAAAGTTTTTAATCTTTGGAAAAAATACAATATTTGATGTTCAGTAAAATGTATTTTTCTGAAAGAATCTTCAAAGAATTTGGCAATAATGACAACCTTTCAATTAAATTTAGAAATGCAATAAACATTAAATATGATTGAATTTAAATATTTATGGAACAAATCTCTTATTTTTTCCCTTGCAATTACGTTTCTTTTCGGTGGCAGGACTATTATTTGGATTTTATGCTTTGTACATATCTATTCTTGAAGTAAAAGTTTAAAAGAATCGTAATTACAGGTTTGATTAACATTTGTGAAATATATATTGTATGTAACAACTTGTCTGACCTTTCAGAATTTGTCAAAGATTTTCAGTGTTAAAACATTTGGCTTATCAGGGATTTCTTTTTGCCAATGCAACCTGATGATTATCATGTGTCCATTTATGTACTTGTTTTTCTAAAAGGATGGTGAATCCATTAACGACCTACAAATCCAACTTGCTGACTTACATACTGATGGGGCACCCAATGTCCAATTTGGATCGGAAAAATATTTTTACTTGATTTTGTAACAAAATATTTATTTTCATCTCTTTTTTTCTTTACTTATGAAAATTGGGCCCAATGAGAAAAATAGAGATATATCCAAAGACAAAAAATGGAGTTCAGTAGAGATTAACAAGCCTCTCCCTTCTCCTCCACCAAATGAAAAAGTCGATTGTTAGAAAAAGTTCATAGAAATACTAGTTCATATTTTGTTTACAATTGTATGGCTTTCAGCCAAGAAAAATAGTTTTGGATTAATTTGTGCTTTCTGAATTTTCATAAAAATATCTGATATAATAATATATACTCACCATTGACTAGAATTTGGGAAGATGCTCTGGTTAAAACGTTTTTATTATTAACAGCCACAAAATATCCATTTTGGTATCCTGTGGACATTTGTCATTTTATTTCTCAAGACTAATGCTAAAAGTAATTAACTGTAGAAAATAGAAACAGTTTATTTTTAAAAAGATGTACCTCCAGTATATTTTGTTAACTTCATAATGGCTAACGATCATTTGATATATATTAAAAGCATTCAGTGGAATGATTTTGAAATACGCTTGAAGACGATGAATATAAGATTATTCTTGTATAAAAGATAGGCAATGTGCTGCTGAAATGAGTATGTGATTAGTTAAGAATGGAATCTATTGAAAAGAAAAAATAACTTTTTATTCTAAAAAAAAAACTACTATTAATGTGGTCAAGTATCTTGGCAAGACTCAATTTCAATCGATTCAAAACATGGAAGAAAAGGCGAAGCAAACCCCAATTATCTGTTTGCTGTTCTGATTACTGAGTTCAACATACCGGTGTTCCGCTAAACATGGGTATGAAAATCTAGCAGCGTGTGCGTGTGCGTATATAACAAAATATTTTTCATCAGCTTAATGTTATAAAAAAAACAAGTGTTTTCTGTAATTGGGCATAATAACACAAATTAATTGAATGATTATGATTAATTAAAATTAAATAACCTTAATTAATAATTACAATTTAATGACATTGCAATAAAACTTGGCATTCATTTACAGGATTTTTTTTGTTGTTATAATTTGTACGATATTGAAATTATTGATATTTGAGTCTTGTTTCAAATTAGTTTAATTTTTAAGTGGACCATTTTCGTCTATCATGGTATTGCAAGATGTAAAACCAGGTTTCTTGGTTTGAAACCTGTTTCTTTTTTGTCACATGATGATACTACTAAAATAAATGCGCAAGTATTGAACAGTTAACTTTGCTTATTAAAATCACACTTTTAAATGATACAAATAATCATCCGGTGGCTGCCATGGTCATGATTCCTAGAATCATAACCTTACATTAGCATACAGCACAAGAGAAACTTTTATGCCCATGCGAAAATAATGGCTAGAAAATTATCTGACCAAAATTTAATCCTCACCACCGTGTCATTGGTGATTATTGATAAAACGTAGCTTAATTGAAACAAACTTAACAATGACTACTCAGGAAATAGCTGCAATGGCTGTTATATCTGTAGTTACTTATGACATAGCAAATGCAACATTTCACTTGTTAGAGTAGTTTTCTAATTCCAAGTAGGGTAGCCATTTGTCTAGTTTGGTCTGTACTATGACACTATTGTTTATCTATCACAAAAGCGGTGTATTTGGATTCTTACTCCATTCAGAACTTTAAAAAAAATCATTTCACCCCAAGTAAGGCGGTAATGCCACAAGAATGCAGGGAGTAAAAGAAAATGAGAATACTGAGAATAGGGGGGATTAAGAGAAGGACAAAAATGAACAGGGTTCAAGAAGATGGCGAGTAACGTTGCATTTAAATCTTTAAAAAGTGTAGCTATCAGAGAAGTAAGAAAACGGAAGGAAGTTCCACAGGTAGGAAGTGCAAGAAAAGAAACTCTTGGAGTAGAAGTGGCGGTTGCATTTAGCTATTTTAGCAGTAAAACGATGGGAGCTTGTTGTCAATCTAGTAGAATGCTTAAATTCACGTGAGGCACTAGGAAAAAAAAACTCGTCACAGCAGTTGCTATGAAAATATTTGGAGAAAGACAGAAGGTAGTCCCGTTACGTCATTGAGAAAGTGACTGAAGTCGAGATGTCGGGTCAGGATGGATTACATTACAGTCCCTTATTTAGATTTTGTCAAGAATCGCGAGATGTATAGCAGGAGCACCAAACCAGATGTAGAAACAGTATTCAATGCAGGGATGAATTGCAACTTTATAAATGTACCGAGAAAAATTTTCTGGCACGACACAGTGAACCAACTTTCCTTACAGTAGACGCAACAATTGATTCAATATACTCACTCCACTTCATGTCAGTGGAAAACGTGAGGTCAAGAAGGTGTAGCGTGTTGGATGAGATCAAATTGGTAGCTAATCTAAAAGAAATGTCCTTTCATTTGTTGAGAACTGAGGCAAGAAATGGCTTGTTAATTTTAACACCTAACAAAACGAAACTGCACTCTTTTAATCGCGTCTCGGATAAACTGTTTCGCCTTCCATCAGCAGGGGAAGATTATATTGAATCAACTGCTAAGTCTGATGTGTCGTGCTAGACAAACTTTTTCGCCAGAATCTATCTTACACAGTTATAAGTCTACCTTTCGTCCATGCACTGAATATTGCCGTCATATCTGCTCTGGTGCTTCTGCTATGTATTTAAAGATTCTTGATAAAATACAAACAAACATCTGCAATGTTATCGGTCCTTTTCTGATATGTCGGTTTCAATCATTTTCTCCGTCGTAATGTAGCTTTCCTGTGTTTTTTCTATAAATATTTTCATCGTAATTGTTCCGATGAGCTTTCCTCTTTGGTTTAAAATTGTTATTTTATCCCCCTCCCCCCACAGACATTGAATTGTACATATGGGGACTAGTCAGTATTTTCATAGAGACAGTGAGGTATTATGGTGGTTGTAGTAAGAACGGTACGGATGAATGTGGTGTTTTTGTGTAAGGAATATTGTTCGTACGATTGGGTCAATGTTTGCGGCTAGCTAAGTTATAGTTAAGACAGATGAAGACCGTCCTATTTTCCCCAATCCCCCCTTTGGCCATGTGCCACATTTCTGTACAGTATACAGAATAAATATCGCTTTCCTCTTTGGTACTTAAGACTTTAAGCTCAGTACGAGATTGGCAGCAAAGTCTCATCATTTTACAGTTGAAATGGCGACTAGATGTAACCCTAAGTTTTATGCTAACAGTTTTTTTTTTATCTCGAATTTCTCTCTTCGGGTCCCTTGCTTTTCAGTCAGCTTTGCATTTAAATTTTTGAAGATCAATGTCAATCGTTATATTTTGTAGTTTTAATTCTTATTCATTTATTGTTCTCTTTTCTTTCCTTGTTTTTCTTTTTTTCATATTTTTCACACTCAGTACCCCCTCCCCCCCGTGTCTTAGTGGCTTTATTGCTTTGCTTGGAGTGAAATGAATTTTTTTAAAGGTTAAAACTTATTTTACGCATAGAAGTTAGAGTGAAACAACACTTAATTACAGAAGTTCTTTAGACATTTCCACTTATTTTTCCTTTCTCTTTATTCAGCAACTAAAGTGTGAAATACTTTGATTTCTGTTGGATAATTCAGTCACCAAACTATGAGGATATTTCCATTTCAAAGGTTTATGCGTGCTGCTAGAGAATATATGACCACTAAGTCAGATTACAATGTTTTCAATCTGTAAATTACCATTTTATGAATTATTTTAACCAGTATCTCTGTTTTAAAAAAAGAAGGCTGGATAGTGCAGTAGCTGAATTGCAATGATTAAAATAACAACATTTCCATATCGGAACTGGTTATTATTAGGTATTATTAATCTGTTTATCAATGAAAACTCCCAAAATTTAATGGCTTTGTGCAAGGCTGGTTATGATAGCTACAAACTGAATCTACTGAAAAAGACCTTTATCAATTGCATCGCGCACATATCTTTTTCTGCGTCGTAAGAATTACGAAACGGAACTGAGGAAGAGAAAAGGTACGAAATTTAAATTTGTTTCTCGGCAGGATGCCATGAAGGGTCATTGAGTGAAAGCGATGTTTTTAATCTTGTAGATTTATGGAAGCTTTATTTGGCGTTTTGCCCAAGACGTTACTGAAGAAGAATTCAGGTGAATGAGCCAATCAACACGAAGAACTCCGACGACGACGACGAAGTTTCTTCCCCCGACCCCATTGTTAGGAATTTCATCTGATGAAGATATTTCTCTTCTCGGTGTTACTACTTCGTAATTTCCGAATTCATTATTGATTCCTTTTTGACGTGAAGTCGCCAAGATCTGGACAGATGTAAATTATTATCATTATCAATTTGTTGACGATAAACGATTTTCAATCAAATCGTGACAATATGAGCAAAATATTCAATGCTCAACAAAGAGCCTTTGCTAGCAGGGATTTTATTGAATTCACGAGCAATTGGAGACCAGGTCCCATTAAATTTAAATAGTGTTTATTGAGCGACAATAATTGTAAGTGCAGACTGAAGTTGTATGGGTGTATCTCATTCGAGTTTGACCCCCATTATTATTTACTTCACAGTCATCATTTGGGGAAGAGTGGTCAGTTTCGATATCATGCATGGTAAAGTACAATACTTGCTACAAAAATAAAATCAGCTTGTAAAATTTCTATCGAGTGAAATTACTTTTAAAAATATACGTGAAGAATTCAATAAGGGCGTACTACAGAACTTGTCCCGCGGGCCATAGGACTGTGTATGGAATTGGACTCTCACTTGGCGCTACTTGTGGAATATTTGGTTGGCTAAGTGATTAGCAGCAACGTTTTCCCAGGTCTCAGGGTCGATGTTGGCCTGTGTGAGGGATGTTTTCAACATTGAAAAGTATCGTTTTGAAGCTTCGTTTTGGGCCTTTAATGAAGAATACAAAACTAGTCATAGCTGTGTGAGGAGTGTGGTCCTCTGGGAATTGTGCAGAAGACTGTGAGTTGACCATACAGACCAATCCGAATATTAGAGAATGAAAAACGCAAAGTCCTCTGAGACTTTAGATATACCTGAATCACCCAGTCCAGACAGAAGATCGTATCTAATAATTCTGACTAGAAACACAAGAAAATGGATTTTGTTGTCCCAATAGAACACAGAATAAAATAGAAAACGAAGAACTTGATAAATATCTGGACCTCGTCAGAAAAATGAAGAAATTATGAAACATAAAGAAAACGGTTGTGTTAACGAAGCGTTAGGAAAAATCACGAAAGTCCTAGTAAAAATGCAAGAATTGTAAAACTGAAGAATAATCAAGATTTTATAAACAGTGACAATGCTGAGAACAGAATGTAGAAGAGTGTTGGGCCAATGAGAAGATTTGCTGTCACTTAAACGCCAGTGTAACAAAAATCAGTTGCTATTCGTATAAAAGCAATTGGTACAGAATAACTAATGAAAATATTAAAGAATTTATTGCAAACGCAGAATGAAACTGTAGTTTCCAATTTACAAAATCATTATTCAAGCGAAAGAAAAACATTAATTTAGACCGTTTCTCTTCCATTTTCAATCTAACTTGAATTTATTTTGTTGACATTTTTAAGCTGAGCTTAGTTTGGCATAAGGTAAAAAATAAAGGAGCACTCAGTGAGACTCGAACTCATTATGGTCTACTAGATTAGCTTGATAACAATTACAGCACGACAGAGCCGTCTAAAATATTTTTAAAAAATCCACTGAGCTTGGTTTGAACACAAAGTCACATCTATGGAGCACACCTAGTAATAATCCTGCTAATTTGTAGTTACCAATTCACTACTAAGCATGCACAGCGTTGTTAGAGAGAAAGACATGTTGTCGATATGTTACGGTCACCAAGAATCAGACGACTGGAGGCGGTGTGGATTTCGTAGCACTTTCTATCCATCGTATTTGTTTCGCTTTTGTGCCAAACGATCGATTCCTTCCTTCATGAGTAATTCCTCCGTTCTGATGAGTCAAGTCTCGGTAAACACCGACATAAATCAACATTGGATAATCTTTGAGATTCTGTTCCCCTTCGGAATAATTATTCCAACACGACGGTCTTTATATATTTCAGCCGCACTGCCTCACTATAAATTTAACAGCTCATTTGGCCAATCGAATTGATAGAAAAGTCAGCGGTTATCTTCACTTTTGCCAATCAACACGTTCTCCGTCCTTCGAAAGTTGACGGAAAAAAAAAACACAAGCGTATTTCCTCCTCTTTCTGTTCCCATTTAGATCAACACCAATCATCATCGCTCAAGCCTATTCGTACTGTGTGCAATAAAGATTTCGATTGGGTGTCAGACAATTGTCGGTAACAAAAATTTAAAAAAATAAAACAGTATTGCAACTGGGCAATCAGTCCGAGGGTCACAAAGGTCACCTGACATCGTGATAAGTGAATAAATGCATGGCTACACTCATTCAAGATGCTGAGTTAAGAGAATTTGTTTCAGTAATGAAAGAGATTGAGAGAGGAGTGATTAAAAGATCATTTTGTTAAGGTATAAAAGTCTCCTTCGAGTCCATCAAAAACTAACATTTACAATTTTCAAGAATGGAAACCTAAAAAGAAAAAGAAATGAACTTACATTTTTTTATCTCGCATGAAAATGGCACTCAGTTCCGGGTCTTTTTCGTTCGTCCCCACCACGGAAACGAAAACCATAGCTTCTATCACTAGAAGAGGGGAGGGGGCAACGAAATAAACTTCTATCTTTTTGGTTACAACCAATCAACAAGATTTTATGTGTTAAAAATAACTTTCTCGGCTTCATTTCTACCAATCAATTTACTTGTAAAAAAATGTCAGAACATTTATTGTTTCCATCTAAGCTTGATCACACACGCGCAGGGAAAATGTCAAAAAATATTCTGCCATAACAGATACAATGCTAGAGTTTGATATTTTCTCGACTGACTGCATTGCTTTGTCTTTTTGTTCATCAGAATATTTCACCCAATTCTTTTCTTTGTCGTCGTCATCTTTTGATTTGGATTGATTTTATTCTCTGTCCAAATAAGTTTTAGATCTAAACTACTATTAATAATAATACTAGTTGAAACGACAGCAACAAACTGACTCATATTAAAAAAGAAAAGAAAGCAAGCATATCGTCTGAGCGAAGAAATATTAAAGGAAAATTTGGTTGATAAAAACCTGAAAATAATTTATCAAGGGTAGACGTTGAAGCAGTTCGTATGTGATCGAGCTCACAGGCCGGCGTTTCGTTGAATATGACAGCCACGGTTGAAAGTGATCAAGGTTTCAACAACACCAATAATAATAATCTCAGGATGTTCGGAACTAGCAAAAAATGAATATACCCACAGACATAACAAGGTAGCGACCTATGTGTACTGGAAGATACGCAAGAAGCACAAAATCGAAACCACTGAGAGATGGTATGAGCAGAGTTACCCAAAACAACGATGTAACTATCGTCTGGGACATGCCAATTCAGACTGACAGGGAAATAAAAGCCAACAGACCATATATTATCATAAAAGTAAAAAAAAACATCAGGAGGTATGGGCTTATTGACATAGCAATACCATCTGAAAGAAGCACCTCTGTGAAAATTATTGAGAAATTGTTCAAATACAAGGAACTGGAGATCGAGATTATCAGGATGTGGGGAATGAAGACTGAGACTGTATCAATAGTAATCTGAGCTCTGGGCCTTGTGAGAAAAGGAATGGACAATTTTACTAACAGTGTTCCAGGTAACATCAACATACATGTTGCCTAGAATATCGCCCTAATAGGAACATACCATATACTAAGAAAAGTGCTATCAACTAAATGACAGTTTTCCTATAGGTCCTAAGGATTATAGATTGGATCCGGCTCTACAGGATACAAAGCAAGAAACATAACACAAACAAATAATAATAATAATAATTTGGTACCATAAGAAGAAAGGATATTAATCTGCAATTACCAAGGAACTATTTTGAAAAACAGTACTGGTTCAAAATACCTCTATTGTGACGTACATGTGAAAAAAAGAGATTTACTTGTTTCTGTTTTCTTTGTTTTAACTGCCACAGCATATAAACTAAGACAGAACATAATAGATCCATATCTACATTAGAGGACTGACACGTACAGCAAAAATACCTTCAGTAAATATGTGATACGAACATCACCCAGAACCTGTGACCCAAGGCGAAAACAGCTCAATGCTTTTATGACTTTTTTCATCATGGTATGCTCTTTTTAGTAAAAAAATGGAGGTACCTATTTTACAGCCATCGCATGTCGACACCAGCAATCTGGGAGGTAACCAGATATTACGGGGATTTCGTCATTGGTCATTGTGATTCCGCTTAAAATTTAGGGTGTAGAATTTTCGCGGTCATTGTCTCTGCTGAAAACCAATTTCACAGAACAAATCAACAAACTATGTCATTAAAGTAATTATCAATGATCTAAAAATAAAATTGATATGAGTTTTCCATGTGATCGAAATTTATCAGTAAAAGTTCTTTAGCAAATTAATATAAAGACTTTGAAATCGAAAATACTTAAGATTACATGTTATTCCCGACATTGTTGGTGCAATCGGCATGATCAGGTAATGTATCGGATAAACATCACAATAAAATCCTAGATGACCCTTCACTTCATTAAATCCCAAAGTGGAATGGCAAAAATATTAGAAATAAATTCAAACAAGTGGAATAAGTTTATGCAACCATCACAGCAGCAACAGGCACAGACTATTGGCTGTAGTGGATATACATAGTAGCAGTAGCAGCTGACCGGCAACTTTACAAACCCATGTTTTAAAAAAGAACGCTCTTCTTTTGTCTTTCGCTCTCGAATAGAATAACAAACCGTAACACGGAAGTGGCCATCGCTAGCCGGTCAGTAAGTAGGACTTTTGTTCAATGTCGACATTTGAAATTGGATGCTGTTAGCAAAGACGGACATTTTCCACAAGCAAACTTTTTTCTTTTCATTTTATGGAATAAATATTTCATAAAATTTCAACCATTTGTGTATTAGCTCTCATCCTATATTGTTTGGTTGAAAACATTTTTGATGGTATTAGATATCTACACGCTAGATGTCCGTACTACTTCACACGCGATATAGATGTAGTTCTCACGACAATTGCTGAGAATACCATGGACAAGAGATGTGAAAACGAGGGTATTTTGAGGAAAATACGAACTACAAGAAAAACTGCCTTTTACACTCAGAAAAAAAAACTGTGATTATAATCTCCTTCTGCTCTTGTTTTGTCCATTTGTCGTTCCCTGTACTAACGCGACCAAAACGAAGTATTCTTGGTGTCGTCATTTGACTTTTTAAAAAATCTTTACAGTAAGTACATCCACAACCCCCCACCTCCCCAAAACGACACCTAAGGTTTAAAATGAATTTTTAAAAATGAAAAATGATTAGTGTCGATTTTATTTTAGTTTTAATTTCAAGCTAATAGATTAAATTTAATATTTCCAATAAGCAAAATACTTTGCTGTATTTCAAAAACTAATTTACAACTAATTTAAATTGACAGGAAGGAGATGTTTTCTTTTTCTAAAATAGCTGACTAGCACCTTTTTATAGTCGTCTTTCATCGCAACTTATTTTTTTTATTAAAAAATCCTCCAAATATAAAATACACTTTTTTAAAACCTTATTTGAGGAATATTAGCTAATTTAAAGTATAATTAATCTGATTTGAAACAAATATTATTTATTTTATGTATAAATAAAGTAGAGATGCATTTTAAACCAAGCAGTAGCTGTGTTTTTAACCCACAGTAGCCATGTTTACGTGTTTGACGAGTGATGTCATATCGATTGCTGCTCTACGAAGACTTTATCAGTAAAACTTAATTTTAGAAAATAACGTGAGCGCCTTTTTTTATATAATTTTTAAGTACTCAGTAATCATAAAAATTTTGTAAAATATTCTCCGTAATCTAATTTTAGGAACGTTGACTTTAAATTTACTCTAGTCATCGTTCTTATTTTCCGATAATATCGTATATAGTCGCCCATACTTTAAAAATAGGCACGTTTATATACATAAAAACAAAAATTCAATTAAAAAAAAAAAATCTTGGTGTTTGAAGACTAGTATTAAGCTTTGCCATTTATGATTAGTAAATATAGTTTTCACTTAATATAATCTAAAAGGCTGAAATTAATACAGAATTTTAAAACATTTAAAACAATAAATTTTTTTTATTAAAATGAAAACAATTCTTGTAAAAATTCTTTATTCATAGAAAATTTTTTCTTAATGCAATAGTTTCCTTAATATATCTTATTTATAAACGCAATCAAAAGCTTTCTTAATTAAATAATGTCATAGATTTATTGCATTTTTATTTTACGATTGGGAGTAGATTTTCGGCAAATGGTGTTTCTGTTTGGCAAAAACAATTTGATGATTTAAATTCTCCAATGAGTCCTGCTTTTAATTAAATAAATATGAATGCTGAATTTTTTTTAATTTCTCGAAATTTCATAAAATTAAGTAAGTGGGGGGTAACAGAAGTAAAAAAAAATATATATTTTTACAAAGATTTTCTAAAAAAACAAAATTTAAAATAATTTCATTCATTCGTGAAGTTTTGAAACTTTCATTAAAATCTGACAATTTTAAAAAAAAATTTCCAAATCAATGTGTTTTTTAACGAAAGAAAAAAAAAAACGCGCTAAAACTTCCATAGGAAACATTAAGTCATCTTTGGCCCACCGCTGACGAAAAAAAAAAACAAAAACAAAACAAAAAAAAAAATTTTTAATTTAAATTTTGAATGTGCTAGAAAGGATTGAATATTTAATAAAAGAATCAAAAAATACTTTGGTCTTACTTCTTAATAAAAAATAACAAACATTTTGACGATAAAACTTTGTTTTCATCAAGTTTGGGGCCTTTTTTCATCATGGTATGCTCTTTTTAGTAAAAAAATGAAGGTACCTATTTTACAGCCATCGCATGTCGACACCAGCAATCTGGGAGGTAACCAGATATTACGGGGATTTCGTCATTGGTCATTGTGATTCCGCTTAAAATTTAGGGTGTAGAATTTTCGCGGTCATTGTCTCTGCTGAAAACCAATTTCACAGAACAAATCAACAAACTATGTCCAAAAATTTAAAAGTACATGAGGACTAAAAATTTATTAATTTTTCTATGTAGCATGGAAACTTACACTAGTAGTAAATTGTGATAATTTGAGAGACCTTGGTCCTGGCACTGTATTCTTGTCTATCTGGGCTTGAGTCTCTGGGTTCGTTAGTGGCAGAAATAACAGCAGCAAGAAGTGGGAAAGGTTTATGAATGAACCTATCTTGTTATCTTCTCTCTGCCTAGTCCCGTCTGTCCCTCGACTGTTTTTTCATTTGTATAAGCAGTTCTGACAATGATTTATTGCATGTTTTTGGCAAGATACTCATGACCTTCTTTTGTTTAGTAACTGATAACATTATGGAATGCGGCAAGACCGAACCCCAGATTTGAATTTTGGTAACAATATGAACTTTTGGTGGGCTCTAACAGTACTTTATATAAACATAGCTAGATTTATTTCCTGGAATTTGGGATATTTTAGGAGACAATAAATATTTTTATATTATCTTGGAAGCAACTGGGTAGGTTGGAGAAAATCTAGTCTTACTAAATCTTAATGAATTCTAATTGGTTTATTTCAGTTTCATATCTTAGTACTTTCTTCAAACCTATTTTATGGCTTCTAATTATTATTTTTAATCTGTTCTTTTTTCCCTTATCCTCTGCGAGACTGCATTAATTTTCCTGAGTTTTTCACTGTTTAATTTTCATCATTTCTTGCTTCAAATTCGCATTCAGGAAAACGTTGAACTAGTATTGCTAACATACTATATCCAATTATGTAGCCAAAGATTGAACCATGGTTGTAAAATTTTGGGGACACATAATGAGTTAAAAGGACCTGGAGAATTTAACATTTACAGGATATAGTGAAGGCAAGAGAAGCTGAGGAAAACAGCAATTAACCTACCTAACCATAACCCTACCTACTTAAAACTAAATACTCAAAAATTGGTGCAAACTATAAATCTCATTTTTGGTGTCAGTGGTGTCACATCAACTCTCAGCTTTCGCACCGAGTGCAATGTTGATTTTCTCAAAATAGGGAAAAATCAATCTGCTCTAATATAACATAATAATAATAATAATAATAATAATAATGTATCTAGCATATTTTTATCAGACTGGGTGTTATGATGGGTATATTGGTCTTCGTATATTTGTACCGCAGTGTGACTTTTTTGGCGCGATACTTTCTCATTAAATAATAATACGAGAATTCGAAGAAAGAAGGTGTTTTCTGTTCATTTCTGGGATGCGGAGTTATCATTATTTACATTATTTTCACTCGAACTATTGTCCACATCATTCTTGTTATTATCAGAACGTTGTGTCTTCCGGCCTTTTACGGTGTCTGTCGATACAGGTAACCTTTTCTTTTTAGCTGAACCCTTTATTTAATCTACGCGGTAATAACCTAAAGAATTAAGGCGTTGGTTCATAAATGTGGTGTCATGGTAATTTTGAGTTCAAGTCCTGGACCAGGTAGTACAGACTCGGACTAACCATAAGTGAGCAGCACCAAATAAAGAACGAGATGAGATATCCTCAGATACGAACAGTGAAACAAAAACAATCAACCCCCATAAATTAAGTGAAAGGTTCAGTTGTTCGAAATTAGATCGACAGATATCTGAAGAAGGTCGGAGGAAACAACAGCCAAAACGTTGTGATAGTAACAATAAAGTTGAGGATATATGTCCGACTGTAAATAATGTGAAAAGACGGTCAGGTTTTTCGAAGCTTTGTGTCAACGGATTGTTTTCATCAATGAAAAAAGTCGGCTTAAACGTAAAGTAAATATAAATTTAAAAATATATGCCGTAGGAATTTATTATTCTGTAATGTAGTAAAATTTAGATAAAGTTAAATGTTCATATATCTTGTCTTTACTCAGAGTTTAAGAGTCATTACTCAGCTATTATATTGTAGCGGACCGTCGGGGTGAAGATGTGAAGAGATATCAGAAGGTCAAAATTTCCTGCTGGCCGGTCCAGCTACATGAGAATGTCGGACTTTAATTAAGTCCAACGAAAACAAACAAGATCGCTATACATGGGTAAACAAATATACATTAATAACAAAACAAGTTAAACAAAGACATGGACTGTTACATAGAGTTTGTATGGATAAATTATGTGTGTGTGTTGTAAGTGTTCGTACGTACGTGTATTGTTCTTAGCGCGTTCCCGGAATTTGGGAAACGCTGTATCTGTGAGAGGTCACATATTGGCCTAAGTGGAAAAAGAAAGATTTTACCTTGCCTCCGCGCGAGGTAGCGGCCCAAGGCCTAAGTCGAAAGAGAGAGAGAGAGAGAGAGAGAAGGGTCACCCAGTATTTATAGCCAGGGTAGAGAGAGAGAGAGACCCCTGTTGAAGGATTAAAGAACTGAGGAGGAGCTAACTGCGACGGTATCCACTCATGAGGAAACTTGAAAGTAAAAGGAAGTTGTACTTTAAAATTACTATATCATAAACAATGTTTTTCTGATTCAATAGAAATTGAAATTTAAATATAATAAATGCAGTAAAAAAATATATATTAACTGTATTATGAGTACATTATATATGTAATGTAATTATTATAAAAAACTTAAATTTATAATTATAATTTATTACAAATAGGCAGTGTAATGGTTAGCGGCTTGGAACATTAAATTGGCGAACCAAATTCGACTTCAAGACCAGCTCGTTACATTACTTTTTCACACAAATACCCTTGGGAAAGGAATAAATCAATCTATTATCTCTCCTACTACCGCCCCAGATATGGGTTAAATAGCAAGGCAGACGGGACTCTCTGGCCGTGGTTAGCAGCCAGTCTAGAGGAAGGACAACACAGCTACCTGAAGCTGTACAAAGATTGTTGTTATACGTTGGGTGCAGATGCTATTCATCTAAAACAAAAAACACGAAACATTTCTACAGCTGTAAATAATCCAACTGAAGAGCAATTATCCAGAATACTGCTGACACCAATGGGCATCGGACCCCCCAAATTGTGGAGGGATGGGTTTTAAAACAGCGAAAAAAGAATTTATAAAATGGATGAGTAAAAAGTTAATAAAAAATTAAAACATTGTATTGTGTGATTTATTATTAATTTTAAATTATTTTAAAACATTTACGAAAAATTATGTACTTTTAGTTGGTCGTAACCGTAAAATTCATTTTCAAAATGTAATTAATATTAAAAAAAAACATTTTATTGTATGATTATTACTGACACTAATCCTATTTATAATCCCTTTTTTACAGTTCTTGATTTCATTTTTTATTCTATTTCTTTCATTATGTTTTTATTTATCTTCTCCATTTAAATTCTAAACACGTCTTAACTAGAGTTTATCAGTTAAATTTCCTACTACAGTTTGAGAATTCTTTATCCGAAATTACTGGGACTGAAAGTGCTTCAGTTTTCAGATCTTTTCGCATTCTGGAATACATGCTATTAAATTGTATATAGCATCTATAAAATGGGGCAACTTGGGAATGGAACCCAAGCGTAAACACGATATGCCTTTACATTTCACAATACAGCTTATACATATACCCTGAAAGTAGTTTTATATAAATAATATATACCTTGAAAGTAGTTTTATAGAAAAATTTAGTAAATTTTGTGTACATCCAGATACAGGTAAAGATGCTAATCATGTAATGCTCACACGCACTTTTAAGTGGTGAAATTAAGATTTCACGTAAAAATAATCTTTTGTACTTTCTGTATGTGTACAAAAAATGATCACTACTTACAAAAAAATATATAAATGCAGGAATTTTTGACATTTTGAATAATATTTTTACTGAGCACGAAACATCTGGTAAGTAACCGACGAATGAAAGTCTTGCTGTGACGATCACTAACAAAAAACTGATGCCAACGTAGGCAACGTAGCTAGGCTGGGCAACTCCCACTCAGAGAAGATTAGGCCACACTTACAACAGCTGCACATCACCTAGGAACCTTCTCAGTGCTATCTGAAAATTTCCATTTGTGGCAAGTCAAGTCAGCATTTGAAAAACTTTCGGATTTGGGAATTTCGGATAAATGATACTACTACCTTAGCGAGGAGCGAAGTTGAGGTTGAAAAGTGAGTTACTGGAAGAGAATCCTCTGACAGCTTGGACTAGTTATCAGAACCGGGACAAAAGCCCAAACACAAACCACAGAGAATAAAGAAGTTGACAAAAACTTTTTTTTTAAATATGCGCTTTATTATGTTTTTAATATTCCAACAAGTAAAATAAATATGACTGAAAGAACCTGTTGAGCGAAATATTAATCGATAGGTTGTTGTACATAATAGTGTTTCTTCAGACACGAGAGTAAGAATGGAAATATATAAATAATTACATACAATTAGCAACAAATTTTGTATTGCCTTAGTCAAACTAAATGGAAATAATATAAGAGGAATGGATGAAGTGGTGTATGTCCTTTTTCGTACATGCATGCAAAGTTCCTATGAAAGATTGTGACTTACATTTAAGAAGAATTATCTAACCCTTGGTTTGATAGAATTATTATATATATATATATATTACATGTGTGAAGTCAAGCAAACTTATCAACATTGTATACTATTTTGTATTGTGCCCAATGCGACATTAGGTTTGCTGGCGGCTGAAAAGTTTCCGGAGTGTAACGAGACAGTATCGTCTCTGAAGCCACCTGTTGGTAAAAAGAAAGAAAAAGGATGAAACTTTTGCTCTCTTTTCTTATATATTGCTTTGGAAACACTATGTAGTGATTTGTTAGTAGAAGTTCTTTAGCAGACAAATGGGGTAAAATCACAAACATAACATCTGAAAAGAAAAATTTCAATTTCGATAACTTACTTAATTACTCTAATAAGCTAGCCAATGTAAGAAGTAGCATAATTAAAAACAACCGCTTAACAGATAATGAAAAAGAAAGGTTTAAAGAACAGGTATTGTTAGATATCCAAAAAAATAAAAGAATAAATTGAATTGGCGCTAGCACAATTAATGAGAAAAACACAAGAAAGAGTTGAAAATATCTTAGATATAAAAGAAATGACGATAACGAAAGAAGAGAAAAAAGTGAAAACAATAACGAAGAGGTTGACCAAACTGCAAATGAAGAACGGAACTTCATAGAAAAGTATAAAATCGGAATCAATGAAATGAAAAACAATATCCTCATAGGATTCGCTAAAATAAACAATACTGATATGAACGATCATCACTGTAGAAAATAGAAAATAATAAAAGGAACTTTTGGCAAATTAAAATAGACATCTATGCCTTGAAAGAATAATGAAAAGAATTTATCTCAAACCTTATGGTACTGTATGAAATAATATATGCAACTGTTACTATTATAGGCCTACCCACGTTGATGCATAAATGATTCATGAATAGAAATAAGCAACTGAAGTGGAAAGAAAAGATAGAAAAAGAAATAGAGATGGGGGGAAAGTCCATCCTTATTAAAGGGTGTAAAGGTGAAAGTCAGAAAGACAAAAAAAGTGTAAAAGAAATATGAGGTAACATTAATTTAAAAATACCAACAATAAAAGAGACTTTGAAACAGAAAATTCAACTAAAAGCAAAACGTATTATTTGAAAAGCGAATAAAGATTTTCAGACACGACAAATTCTTCAAGGAGGATCCGAAAAAGTTTTACTTTGAAATTAGAAAAAAAAAAACAATAATTGTAAAAAGTCGTCTCATAAATAAATTTTGGGGGTGTCATTTGGAGCAAAGAAAACATATTTAATGAAAAGTAGAATGGCTAGAAAGAATTACAACGAAGTACAAAGATATCGTACTTGAAGAGGCTCTAAAACTAGCAGCTCCATCAACGTTCCTCTACATATAAAATAATTTTCTTGAAAGATCCAGAAAAATACCTGACTGGCTATTTATTATTGTTTCTTACTGCTTTTATGGCTTATGGCCATATCACGTTGAAACAGCGCTTCCGTACGATCACTGAAGTTAAGCAACATCGAGTCTGGTCAGTATTTATATGGGTGACCGTTTGTGAACACTAGATATTGCAAGTTTGGATGTACGGGTGGTGTAATAGATAACGGCTGAGAATTGGAAAGTGTAAATCGGTGTTTTGTTCCAATTCCAGTTGGGTTTATTATATTGACTTATACGCAAGTACCCCCTGTGAAAGGTATGAATTCACCTCTTCTCCCACCAGTTATGGGTTAATTAGTAGGACTTTTATCAGTAAATCATTATTATTTTCAAAATATTCTTACAACTGAAAATATTTTCTGGCTTTAAATAACCTGGAAAAGTTTGATAAGGCGTGAAAACCAAATCACTCTTACCACTATTATATACGTGGTTCACTTCGTTTTATTTATTGATTTTTCCCCTACAAAATCGTGTGAAGGAATTCGCACTTTTTTGAAGAGGGGAATTTTTCATTTAAATTTAAGGAGATTAATCTTTTTTCTATTTGTGATTTAAATTACTAATTATCTCCTATTCTGTCTTTGTCTATGGAATCGATAGATACTTGGAGATGATCGAGAAATCAAAGTGTTATCTTACCCGTCGCTTTCATAGATTTCTTTTCCTTTTTTTTTTTTTTTTTTTTGATGACAAAAGTTGTAATGGGAACTTTTATATTTGTTTTTAATTCATAAGGAGGCAATCCCAAGATTAGGCCGTTACAGAAATTTCTCCTTTAAGAGTGAAGTTTATTAGTAATAAAAATAATCATAATATTTCCTCAGACACTGTTCAGCCTGAAAATGATTTTATGGCTCTGTTGGGAGGACGTTCCTGTGTATATTTTGCATTTGTTTCTCGGATGAATCACGGTGCATTTTATCTTTAGCCACCTTTTCCATTCTAGACTTAGCGATTCTACGTTCGGTTTTAACGTGTCCATTGAAACTTGAGTTTATACATCAACGCATGTTTGGATAAGAAAATATTTGAGTACTCACCGAAGGACCTTGTACGGCCATAAATAAGATACTTTTAATGGTGTTCGAACACAATCTATCCTAATTCAGACTTTATTAGAAGTCAGAATCTTTTTTGCAACACAGGATGTATTCGATTTGTACTATCTATCTTAATTAAGACTTTATTACAAGCCAGGAGCTTGTTTGCAATACAAGATTTATGGGATCTGTACGATTTCTGAAAAATCTCCCATATCGAACTATGACGTTCTTCTTCTTCATGTACCGTGTCCACTCAGGACGTAGACGATCATGACTCTCCAATTTCCCCTCCTTAGGCTCATGTAATATTATTCCTTTTCAGTTGTATGTTCGCTATTTGCGTTTGGCAGTGAAATTTTCGGCGTAAAAGTCAGAGCTGTTTGGTATACGACGAATTCGAAAAACAGTTAAGAATAAAAGCTAGGCTTCTTTTTTGGATATGGATTTGTGAACCATTACGAATGGTAGGCATAACCTGCAAAAAAAAAAATAGATCTAACAATTCGGGAAAATCTCGTTTTCGAAATGTGTACACCTGCCTGTTATTACATGTAGAGGTACATCAAAACGTATAATATCCGCATTAACAAAAACTCAACTCACACTTTTGGGTAATGATCTCAGATACTGGTTGAATCTCTGCCCAAAGTGTGGTGCAAGCAGTACACACGTTATAACGTATCTATAAAGGCTGATATATGGATTATTTGGGATTTTTTTTGGCAGGTTTTGGTCTATTATGTTAATATGAACTGTTTGACATTTTACCGACGGTATTTTAAAAGATTGTGTGTCTATTTTCGCCTGTTGATGCCAAATTTTAACATTCCCATTGCTATTTCAGACGTATCGAGAGCAATGGTATGGTAGACAGTAAAGACAGTTGGCTTTCCTTACGGAATATATTTCCGATATAGCTAATGTAAAGGACAAACAGAGTTACTGATTGTTTGTCACGCCCAATTTTTGCCACGTAAATAGACGAGTGTGACTTATCAACGTCTGAACTGGAACCAATTCTTTTATTTAAAAAAGGCTTTACCTGATAATAACCAGTTTGCCTTGTGCAATGTATCTACACCATTTTCCATTGTCCGTTTTCGAGTGTACTTATTCAATATCACACCTTGCTATTGAATCAAGTAAGTCTAGATACATTTGCACAACTGTGAACAAATCTGTTAAAGATTTCTAAGAGTGTGTTCATGCTACCAACAGGTGAAAATATACATGCAATCTTTAAAAATATTTATTCTCATTACAAAATTCATTCATGCATGTATATTACATACAGACAGATAAATGGTAAAAATATCACTGAAAAGCATTCTTGCAGGTAATTAAACCGCAAACGTATGATTGATATTGTTAACATTTCGAAGTTTATTTACACCGACCTCCAAATAATAACATTTACCCTTTATGTCTAAAACTTACCGGTTAGACAAGTTTTTTATCAATAAAAATCATTGCTACAAAACTATGATTCATTAAAAAACGGCCCTTTTATACTGATTCCGCGTGATTAAATCCTGTAAGGGAATAAAAATGAGGGAACGCATTGAGAGTGGAATAAAGGGCAGGTTTATTACAGAAACAATTGAAAGGATAAAAACCACAGGAGTTATGGCCGAGAGAGACCAGTGCGATTGATTTTGAAAAGTGTTGATGAAAAATCAGTTCCGTGTCCCAATTTTAAACCATGTTAAAGGCTTTCAATAAAAGTGGCAAGGCAGAAAGTTTGATTCAGATAATTGTTATACATTATCTGGATCCAACGAGCAAAATTCTAAGATGAAGTTCTACAATTGGGCGATTTAGCAACTTCTGTTACAAAGAAGGGAATGAAATTAGAGCTGTAGCGATTGACAGAAAAAAAGAATTAAAATATATTGGAGATGATATAAAGAGCATCAAAGATTTCCCTTTCAGATTATTGACGAAATCATTCTTATTTTGAGAACCATGTATAGATTTTTGGATTGTATTTTAAATTTCAGTTTTTGTCAAAGAGTAACATTGAACCAGGAAACAAAACGGTTTTTCCTCTCTTGTCACTGCCATTACCGTATACTTCCATGGTAATTTGTATCGTTTTAAAAAGCTATTTTTAGAATTTTCATAAAAGCACAACATACGAAACTGAATTTGCACACCTTTTCTTGAAAACTCACAGCCAAAATATTAAACACTATTTATTCGATCGTTTAAGAGATTATAAAAGAAAGATACGAGAACAGTAACAATATTTTACACGAAATTAATTTGTGAAGTATAACAATAAATTATTTATTTACAAAATTATAAAAATATTTTTATAGTTTACTCTAAGAATAATTTTATATTTACAAGAGTATAAAACATGTGGACAAACTATAATTAAATATTTCTTATTTACTATAACTATGAAAATAAATAAGTTTTCTTTATATATAATTACAGAATGTCAGTGAAACCCACTTTAAGCCACGATCTTGTGTCACATCCGGTTGCGACGTGGGCACACTGGTGGATATCTATATAGAGTGTCTGTATTTTTAACGGGGATTTGAAAGATAACGCTATATCGGCTAAGCATCTGAAATTATATGAGTTCCTGGTAAAATAAATCCATTTCTGAAAAGCATTTATTTTGATTTTACGAAGACGATTCAATTTGGGATTCTGACTTCAACGACGAACCTATAATAATAGCGAACTGAACACGGATCGGAAAATTAAAAAAAAAGTAATCTGAGGTCGTTATGGTTAATTATAAGAATTGTTTAAATTTAGTTTCAGTTTCACATGTTAATGTTTTATTAAAATTATAAGAATAACCTTTTTAAATGATAAATTTTACTGAGGACGTATACAGCTGTGGAGCGAAGACGGAAATAAACATCAACTGACAAAAAAATAGTTCTTCCGGTTAATAAATTAAAAATAAATATTTAACCTTTTTCAACCAACGGGTCGCGTTCCCACTAGCAATGAAAACATGCTTTGTGATCCCTTTGAAGGGTGTTTAAGAAAAGTTTCTAGACGGACGAACCAGTAAGGAGAGACAAACGGCAACAGTTCACAACGCTGAAATTCCCTTTATTCATTCACCCGTCTTTCTCACAAAGCTACGTAACACTTACACTTTCTCTCTTATTTCTTTTTTCTCACACATACACGCGAAGAATTCACACTTCTTTTCAGCTTAACAAACAAGGATTGTAAGAACTGTAACACATATACACGCCAAGAAAAATTTAGTTGTAAAATAACACAAAAATAAAAAAAATATATTATATTTTTTTTATTTAAACGCCTTTTTTGCCTTTTTTGCCTTTTTCTTTGTTGTGGGTTGATTCAAATCCGCAATACCCTAAAAGCAGTGTAAAGAGAAAAACAGTCCTTTTGACACTGTTTTTTCTTTTTTTCCCCCCAGTTCTATTTGCCAGTGACTTTGCCTAGACTTTTATGGGATATAAACGGTAATTATCAATGATGGAAATTTCGTTCTTATCTTCAATCCCGAGTTTCTTGTGTAATAGAATGGTTAATTATATTGGCAAGAGGAAAGATGGAAGGCGGAAGACATTATCCAGTCAATATATGTTGTCTCATTTACACTATACGTGGACTATTGTCCTCATCTTTGCTGTTGCTATCACAACGTTTCGGCCTTTGGGACCTCCAGCCTACATCAATGAATTTCGAACTGAACCGTTTATTTAATCTACGAGGGTGGATTGTTTTCGTTCCACTACCCATGTCTAGGGATATCCCGTCTAGTTCTTATTTATTCTCAACGCTTTAATCCACTGGACTAATCCACTGGACTAATCCACTGGACTAATCTGTCTGTTAAAAATATCTCTATAGTTGAGTATCATATTTTAAGTTGAATTTGACACGCCAAGAAAGAGAAAAGATGACAAATCTGTGATCATATATGACTAATCCCTATCAGGATTATTAATGGGTATAGTAGTTTTTTTCTATCTGTCTATATTTTTGAGATGAGGTATTATGTACACTATTTACATTATTCGGACTATTGTCTTCATCTTTGTTGCCATATTTATCACAACGTTTCGGCCGTTGTACGCTCCGGCCTTCTTCAGATAGTTGGAATGTCGAAATGAACACTTTATTTCGCTCGCTGGGGTAGACTGTTCTAGTTCCACGTGCCATGTCTAATGGATGTCAGTTATCAGTTATCTCCTGTTAATTCCCCTCTCCAAGTTCTCCACTGCCTTAAGCAGGTATTGAACTCACAACTCTTTGGGTTCTGTCACTGGATCTAACCAACGTCTTTATTTTTAAGGACACATGGCACAGTGGATAAATCTAATGAAAACTACACACTAAGGTCAGTTCAGTCTGGAACAGGACTACAGAGTGCCTAATGAGAATCAAATTGGTTGCTAATCGTCGCCCTACGACAAATATCCTATTAGTTATGAACGAGGTTTTTATTAGTCTGGTACAAGGCCACGGTAGCGGGGCACCCACTGTTGATCGAACTCATTACACTCGCGAATTAACCTGCGAGATCAGTCGAATAATAAATCCATTCACTACGGTAGTGAGTTCTCCAGCGAAGATCGAACTCATGACTTTAGGGTTTGTCAGCCATTATTCGACTGTAGGCGCCGTATGCTTGAGTAGAGGATGCTTAATCGCGTTTAGTGATTTTACTTTCCTTTTTTCTTTCTCATCAGCCATATTCGAAAAGGCGTCTGTTGCTTTAAACAATTAAAACCTGAATAAACTTGAAATAATCCGTTTTGAATTTTAGAGCGACTGTTTAAATTTCCAAAGCAAATTACAATTCGGTAACAAATTGAATTAACTGACTTTGTTCTGGATAATTTCGAATTTCGCTGCGACTCAAACAGAAAGAATAATGCAAAGCGTACATACATACAAATAGCCCCAATTTTGAACACTAACAGTGATAGGTCTGGCTAAGTGATTACAGGATAGGACTAAAGAATGAGAAATGCGGTTTGCGGTTAATGAAGTGAGGTATCTCATGTAATCTCAATGCCTACTGACTCTTACTCCCAATCTCAATGCCATGATTCATGCAAATTGTTAATTAGGAATAAACATTTTAAAAAGAGAATGCTTTAAAAGAAGTAAAAATTGCATCTAGACTGACTTTTTAAAAGTAACAGAATGAATTCCAATAATAAAAACGAAAGATGATCTCTGATACCTGCTAACAGAGGACTTTCTTTTCTCTTGGTGTATTGGCCCAGAATCTGGATATGCAGTGCTATTATTAATATAATTTAAAATATAATATCCAGTCAGAGGAATCACTTGACGATGTCTGAACTGTTAGGTAATACCAAACTTCATTTGTGAAATAGGTACCGGCTTACAAACCGCCTTTGTCTAAAAATGTCTGAGGGCCGAGATAGTTCTAAAGCGATTGTTTTTTTAGTTTGCTTGGTATTTTCAAGCTGTTATGGATAAAGCATTTCGAAATTTTCTGTTCTTGATATCACCGTAGATCTATGCTTTGTAACTCAAACTATCCTGGAAATGCTCTGACTTTCCTTTATCTTTGTGTATTGTCCCAGATTTCGGATATGCAGTGTCATGCTGTTATTATTAATTTAAAATGCAATATCCAGTGAGAGGAATCACTTGACGATGTTTGAACTGCTATGTAATACCAAACCTCCTATATGGCAGTGAATGCTGCTCAATTTCCTTAGAGATGAAGAGAAAACTTGAGGCAACAGAGATGTGCTTCTACACAAGGTTTCTGAGAATACCATGGACGGAGCATGTGAGCAACTACGTTATAGAGACAATGGAAACAAAAAGGACACTTATACTTAGTCAGAAAGAGATAGCTGAAATTTCTGGGACATAATGAAGAAATAATTCTTTGCAATGTCGACAGAATATAATCATGTTATGAGTGTCAAAGAGAAACAGCGAGTAACCCACCTAACAAGAGAGAGTTTGAGTGATAGTAAAAAGGCATCCATTGCTTAGCGCTACAAAGGATAAGTAGTTATGGAGAGCCATGATCGCGCATGTCCTGAAGGATCATAGTACATAAAAGATGATGTGAAGATTGACTGAGAAGATAGCGGGAGAGAAAGCATTTAGGTAGACACTTCCAGAACTACTTTGCAAGCCTAAAATCAACCTAACATCGAGTCGACAGAAGTTAATCAATTCATAAACCGATTACTTTGGAAACAACGAATGCTTACATATTGTTTAAAATTTCCGTTCAGTTGAATGAGATTTAGATCATTATGAACAAGAGATGACGGCTTTTAAGCGTGGAAAGTTCAATTACTTCTCAAAATACAAATGTTTCTCATTAGTTGTGGAATAGATAGCGGCTTCCAAACAGCTTTTGTCTAAAACTGTCGAGGCCGAGACAGTTTTAAAGCTATTGTTTTTGTTAGCTTGCTTGGTATTTTCAAGCTGTTGTTTTTATGGATAAAGCATTTCGGAATTTTCCGCTCTTGATATCATTTTAGATCTATACCTCTTAACTCAAGATATCCTCGAAACATTGGAACTGTCAATCAAACTGGGAAGTAATAACTGCTTGCACGCTCAACACATTCATTTCTTATTTTGGATCGATATTTCCTTTCGTATTGACATTTGAGAGACGACTGACCTGAAATGTTGGATTACCTGCGATATATGTCGTATTTTCTTGTGCATAATATGAAAAATTTTGAACAAAAATTAAAAGGCAAAAAGTGGGTATCGTATTATACCCCAGTACACGTTTTCAGAAATTTTTATTCAGCTTAAAATATCTTTTATTTGAAACAGCAAGATTGCAAATATACTCAGTTAGCACAAAGTAGGCAGGTGTTGATAACAATCGTGTACAAAAGGTATTTGATATGTCGGCAATATTTATTCTTTGGGAATCAGCATAATGTATAAAATTAGAACAATTTTTCACACAAGAGCAAATATATTATATTATTTATATGTCAATTTTCTTCTTTTTTTTTATAAAGTTTTCTCTCTTCATTCTTCATGAAAGACAATATTTTTTTATTTTCATAGTTTATTAATATATAGAAATATAGTAAACTCATATAAAACAGAAAAATATGATAGATTAATTAACACTTTAAAATGTATTACCGCGTGTGTCTAATTAGCGCCTTTTCCTGAAAATTAGAAAATAAATTTTGAAATAGAAATTAGAATAAATAGGTAATGGCTAAATATCTGGTTCATTTCTATTCTTTAATACTGAGAAAAATTAAATATTGTAGTAAAATATATGTACAACATTGAGATTTTATAAATAATATCAGGTCAGGACCTATAACATTGTAGATTCTTTGGATTTTGCCAAGAATCATTAAATATATGAGAAAAGCATCAGATCAGATGTTTGTTTAAAAAAAGAAATTACATATGAAAGGTTGTACTATAGGGTAGTATTATATTCAATGATTATACGACATGGTCTTATTATACTCAAGGATGTAATTTAATCCCTATTTTTAGCTTCAGAAACACTGTGCTGTATTACACACAAGAAATACGGTATGCACGGGTATTGAAGTTAAATGGATATTCAGTTCGCCTTTCTTTTGCTATTTGTTTGAGCATCGCATCACGTTTTGTAAGGGTTTCTCGGTCGAGCAGTACCTCTCGTATTAGCAAAACGAAATCTCTCAGACCAACCCAAACAAATTGATCAAATCGAGACAGAATTACATTAATATTTCAAAACTTCTCAGTCTCTATTCTGCGTTATGTGCAGTCCACCTCAAATTCTAATATTTATTAACCAGACTATAAAAATTATTGACTGTTCTATAAATAAGTATATTAAAAAAATTCTGAAGCTTAAATTAATATTCAACATGTGTTTTCCTATGGTATTCCAATTTGTTAAAATTTTTTCCACCCCAGGCAAGACGATAAAGCCACTAAGACGCACGGGTTTACTGAGAGAGAAAGAATCTGAGAAAAATCATTATTAAGGAGAGAGGACAATAAAAGAACAGATGATGATGATGAGATTGCATTTAATTCTTTGATGATCAATCTTGACTGGAAAGCAAGAAGCTGGAAGAGAGTTCCACAAGCGGGAAATGCGAGAGAATAAACGGTTAGCATAGTTACATCTAGTAATTTCAACTAAAAGAACATGAGACCGAACTTCCAATCTAGTACTGCGCTTAAATTCATAAAGTCGAGGTACCAAAAAGGAAAGCTCATCAGAACATTAACCATGAAAATATTTATAGAAACGGTACAAGGAAGCTCTTTTTTAGAGGATTTCGACCAAGGAACAGCATTACAGCAAGTGAATCAACATATGTGACTTTTTAAAGAAAATTCCTACACTACACTATACTACACAAACATATATATGTACACAAAATAAAAAAGTGGTGAGAAAGTAATTGAAACCCAGATGCAGGCCAAGACCAATAACATTGCAGATTCTTCTTTGGATTTTGTCAAGAAAATCAAGAAACATAGCAGAGGCACTAGACTAGATGTTTGTTTAAAATTTGAATGACTTAAATATTAAGTATCTGTAACCTTTAAAGTCGTCGAATATAGTTTATTTCTATTTTTCCTGTTTCAACGTATGTTGGGCAATCGTGATAGGTGGCAATAATATGCACCACGAATAACTCTAATGGTCATTTATATTTAGAAAATCTCTTTTGAAAATTCGTGAAAGCAATTTTTATTTGAAACATAGAAAGCAGTTCGTGTTGTCAATAATAATCTCTGAGATTCTTTGGTAATATTTTGTTCCAAATGACATTTCTTAAGAATTTTGCGGACTACCACATTTTCGAAAATCTGGCTTCAGTCTGCTAACGCCGATTCTAACTTCCAAGTAAACTCACTGATTTTCATGTTCATTAAAATAAGTGAAATGCACGAAACCTTTCAGTTCAGGCGAAGATGAAAGGACCCATTTGATTAGGATCAAATGACCCTGCTCTTTGCGAGTGTCCTTTTAAGGGATGTTATCTATTAACTAAAATAATTAAATTATTTTATTCGTCTGAATGTAAAGGTTTCGTGTTTTTATGTACAACAGCTACAATTCATATATGCTCATCTGTTTGGTGCAGATCTTTTTGAAGATTTGTTGATTGGTTTCCGGGGGGCATAGAAACCTTTTTTAGAGGATTTCGACCAAGGAACAGCATTACAGCCAGTGAATCAACATACGTGAATTTTAAAGAAAATTCCCACACTACACTATACTACACAAACATATATATGCGCACAAAAATAAGTTACTAAATAAGTGTTTTTATGACTATTTACATTTTTCAGACTATTACCATCATCTTTATTGTCATATTCACGACGTTTCGGCCGTTGTACGCTCCAGCCTTCTTTAGGTAATATACGTTGGAATTTCGAACCGAACCCTTTATTTTGTCCACCGGGGTAGATTGTTAGAGTTTCACGTGCCATGCCTTTTCTTGATATATCAGCTTCAGTTATCTCCCTTTAGAAACTCAACTCTCAAAGTATTTTGTTCACCGGTGATGTGACCAAGAATTGAACTTACAACTTCAACCAATGCTTTTATCCATTGGGCCAAGGAGACGGTTCGAAATTCCAACGTATATCACCTGAAGAAGGCTGGAGTATACAACGGCCGAAACGTCGTGAATATGACAATAAAGATGAGGACAATAGTCCGAGCAATGTAAATAGAGAATATAGTTACAAAAATCTACATATTCAGTTAAAAAAACAAAACAAATCATCTCAGAAATATAGACAGTGTTTTTATGAGTTGGTTTGTATATATTCGATGTATTTCGTGAAATGTTGGTTACATTCAAACATATAATTTCCCTGCTGAATTGGTTAACTCTGTTCTAGGTATTCCAATGAAGAAATGAACCCGTTTCACTTCAGTTGTTATACTTTAAAAATAACTTCCAATAACATGTAACAACAAAAGTTGCAACCCAAAACCCAGTGCCCTGTTCAATGAAGTGGATACAAAACGTGATGCGATGTTCAATCAAATAGCAAATTTAATGCGAACTGAATATCCATTTAACTTCATTACAACTCGCAATAATTTTCTGTCAATGTTCGCAATATGAGCAGATTTATGAAAAATGTCGATAGATCAATTTAGCCTCTCAATATTTATCAAAGGAACATTGATTTTTCAGCTGATAGCGTATTCCCCCTTATAAAAGTGCCATGAATAAACATGGAGTAACATTGGACCTACCTACCTGACCAAGATATGGAGATGGCACCTTTATAAACCAGGATCAAACGAAAATTTAATTGGCGGGTTCAGTATATGTGTCAGTCAGAACACAATCAAAAGAAAAGGTGGGTGCAAACACCGGATCTTACATGCTTTCTTTGCCGGTGTGTGAGAAGTAATATGCATGCCCACCTTAGAGCAAATGGGTGGGGGAGACAATTGATCAATTACCACAAGAACTCATTCATCACCATTCAGTCCAACATATACCACAATACCGCATATTCACACGGACGGTGATTTTCTAATCGTGGCTTAGATGTGGTACAAGGCCGAAATTATGAGGCACCCAGTGAGGATCGAACTACTCAGTCGTAATTGTTCTAGAGGACAAGCTTGCTAAACATTACACCACGTTAAGGTGTCCAATACAACAAAGAACTGGAAATTAATTAGAAGTAAACGCTAAATCATATAAAATACTTAAAGAAAGCCGTCAAATACAACAGGCTAACTTTATGATTTTTTTTATTACCAGAACTTTTATATATATATTTAAACGAGATACGATATATATATATATATATATATATATATATATATATATACTAGCATAGTACTTACGGAAAATGATGGAATTATTTATATGTGAATTTACGTAGGCACTTCTGGATAGGATCAGGATATCTGTATACTCTAGGCTACAAGTATTATACCACACTTTAGCACTTCTATGTAGAGCAGAGAATATGTTGTGTAGAAAGACGATCGATCTTCGCTACCCTAAAGTGTTGAACAATGGACTCTTCCATTGACTATAAAAATAATCGCAAGCAGGTCTCAAAGGTATCGCGCAGTAGTCGCAAAGTGTGTTGCGCTAACTACGATATTCGGCAATATTGTAACTTCAATTCACGTGATTAAAAAGCTTGAACAAATCTTGTGTTCCAGTGTTTTCTTTTGGAATATTATTAACCCCAACTACGAGACGATACGATAATTATAACTGTATAGTATCTGTGCACTTTGTGTAAAGTGCTACAATCAATCAATCAATCAATCAATCAATATATATATATATATATATATATATATATATATATATATATATATATATATATATATATAAAAGTGAACATAGAAGTCAACACTTAGAGGCGACAGTCTGTTCCATGCTAGATGCAATCGTCAAGACGATTGCTTGACGATTGCCTGACGATTGCATCTAGCATGAAACAGACTGTCGCCTCTAAGTGTTGACTTCTATGTTCACTTTTATATTTACACACGCTCTATCTCTGATATTGAGCACTTTATCCCATAAATATACCACACTTTAAGACTATATTTCTTCATATATATATATGTATGTATGTATGTATATATATATATATATATATATATATGCGTGTGCGTATGTGTGTATGTGTGTGTGTGTGTGTGTATGTGTGTGTGTGTGTGTGTGTGTGTGTGTGTGTGTAAAATTGGACACGGAGGTCAACGCCAAGTATTAAAAGTCATGTTTGAACGCAATCTTCAGACCAATGATGCCATCACTTGGTGTTGACTCAGTGTCCAATTTTACCCTTACACACACACACACACACACACACACACACACACACATATATATATATATATATATATATACATGAAGAAATATAGTCTTAAGATGTGCTATATTTATGAGATAAAGTGCTCAATATCAGAGTAGAGCGTGTGTAAATATAAAAGTGAACATTGAAGTCAACACTTGACGATTGCGTCTAGCATGAAACAAACTGTCGCCTCTAAGTGTTGACTTCAATATTCACTTTTATATATATATATATGAGATAACACACATAATGTGCTGGTGTTAATAAAATAGTGCTTGATGTAATATAATAGACCTATTAAGTATATATTAATATATATAAATATAATAAATTATAAGAAATATATTTTTTTCCTCAACGGTAGCACGACTCGGAGTTTCATGCAAAACGCTATCTTCAGGAGCTGAATTGAGACGAATTACCTGAAGATTACATAAAAATCCGAGTCATGCTACCGGTGAGGTCAAAAATGTATACTTATTATATATATATATATATATATATATATATATATATATATATATATATATATATATATATATATATATTCTGAAACACTTGAAACATTCAAAAGTTCTGTCACTAACAAAGTAAATTGAAAAATAAAAACAAAATTAAGAAATAAGTTATTGCTTTTAGAGCGTAACGCTCGCTTTTCGACTAAATCAGAAAAGAATTTAATTTGAATTATGATTCCTTATTCTACATTCTGAATCCTTCTGACAGCCATTTCTTGTCTTAGGCTTGGACGTTGATGCCAAATAACAAGAAATGGTTGTTTCAGCAGTAGCTTCAATATAATGTACACCGCCATCACTATTATTGTTTCTTTCTAAAGGTATTCATCTGTCCCCAAACTCAAATCAAATCGTGACGTCATTAAATTCTTAAATTCACCCTACCCCCGCCGCTTTTGCTGTTATAGCTCATTGTCTGGCGATGCTGAAACAATATTTCCAAATAATTTAATGATTGCTTTTTCAACATGGTGGACATTATTGTTTTTGTTTTCTTCTAGGTCAAATATTTTATTTTATTTGGTTTTTGCAATAACCAGTTTCCATTCAAAGATTATTAAGCTGTTATTACAAAAAACAAGCTTTTTTATTAGCTGAAGTGCAAAATTTCTGTGGATTCTTTATTTAATAAGTTCGTGTTTTCGAATAAGTAGAACTATCAATATTAACCTAACCACACTCTTCTCATATTTCGCGTCATCGCTGTGTTTCGCTTGGAAACTGAAGCCTGTATTCCCCTTTGTACAGCTTGGTTTTCTCATCAGAATAAAATTAATCCAATTTGATATCTGATTTCTTGTCATTTTTGCTACTGAAAAACATCTAGACAGTTACGGTTTCCATAAAAAACAATCGTATACCCTATCGCTACGCAATGACCATAATTCTAGAATGACGACATCTGGGATTGTTCCACTTTAACATAAAAAATTCTAAGATTTCCCGAGTAGGGAAGCAAAATAAGCAATAAAACTTAAATTAGAATTTTCAATTAACCACTCTAACCAAATGTTGTAAAACCAAATGCAAAACATAGATTATACTATCAACTATAAATGCACCCCTATTTTTCGGGAATAACGTAGAAAATGTCTTCATAGATGAACAAACGGTCAAGAGTGTCTGACTTGCTAAGTGCACAAATTGATCCTCAAAGCATTTCCAGAAGAGTTGGTGTGGCGTTGTGCATTCTCTACAGTGTTGAGAAGACCATGGATAAGGGCAACATGATACAGATGAAGCCGGGTAGCAGTGGAGTCAACAAGAAACGAAATTGGGACCAAAATGACAAAGAATTCCTGTGTAAGGTAACTTCTAGATCATAGATCCAGATGACAACGCGTCTCCTAGGAGAGACTATGAAGTCCAGTGGGGTAGAAAGATGCAAAAATAATCAGAGTACCTTAAGAATTGTGGGTCCACAGTTGATATTCCATCTACACAATGAACTCTGATATGAACCGCTGAAACAACCGGTGATACGCGAAATCAACGGTCAAGGGCATCTTTAAGATAAAGGGTTTTTTTTACATTTCATTTCTATTTTTAGCCCGTTATAAAGCAAAAATGTAAGATTCACTCGTTTTACTCCTGGGTTGAAACTTTTCGGTGTTACTTGCAATTTTCTCAGTTTTCGCTAACATTTTTTTCGAGATTTACAAACTTTACCTTTTGTTCAATTTCGCAAACCAATCGATGAAATTTGAATAAGCTGATTTGTTTTGAAAAATTCTTTGACAAAAACCCTACTTCGTGGCTTAATAATTAATTTAATTTAATTTAATTCTATAGGATTTCATGGTAAACAATATTTTTTAAAGAAAATTTCTTTTTTTTCCTTTTTAACAACGTAAAATAAATTCTTAGGATTTCTTACTCTTGAGCATGCAACATACAACTGGCCATGTGTAAATATTTCTTTCTGGAGTCAAATTTCAACTTTTTGAAGCCTTGTGATTTGTTTATAGTTCTTCCAAACGCAGGGGGAACTGGAAACAGGTTTCTTGTGTATATAAAAACTATGCAAAAAACAATATTGCATTTTTATTAAATAAGTATTTGTTATTTTAATAATTAAATTGTTTTTAAAACAGTGGGAATATTTTGTATGCTAAATTATAATACTTTTAATTTTTCAAAAAAAATTAATGAAAATTTATTGTACGGTCACCTACTCACTCTAGTAAAACATACGGTACTTTGAACCTCCTTACCTGTTTGTACTTCTCCCCAAAATTTGGTTTCAATCGGTTAATGTATGACTATTTTAGAGGATGTGACGGACGGACTAGCGGAAGAAACAGAATTTTATATATAGATAACATTCACAGAATAACATTTTTTGTCTGATTCCAAATGATAATAAATAGGTAATCATTTTAAATGTAAAATCTCTTATCATTAATGAACTTGCTTTATAGCAATGGTCAACAAACTCATATAAGCAGGCCATCATCAATATTATAGCCTTGTGTCAGATTAAACTAAGTTTAGTAAATATGAACTTCTAAGGCCAGATTAAGTTAGGTTTAATAAATATACATTACCGGGTCCCCATTATTGTGGTGTCGGACCAGACTCTAGTAACTATAAATAAACACCCCATTATCGTGGCCTTGTTCCAGACTAAGTCAAGTTTAATAAATATCTATACGTTCTTATCATGATGCTATGAGATGCGTAAGTTATATTAGTATATTTCTTTATTTGGTTTCTTCAATGGCACATTTTGCATAGTGCTGACTTTACAAACCATTGTTAGCTCGTCCTTTAGATTTGCTCAAAAAATACGGCCTTTCGTTTGTTTTACAAATATCGAATTACAGTTCGCTTTTCTATTTTACTGATTGATCGTAAGAGAGAAAAACTGTCTGCCCAGTCAAATGAGGAAGACTCTGTCACTTATTCGCCCGCCCAGTGATTGTTAATCATTTATTGGCATATTTCTTTGTTTGACTTGCAAACTTGAATAGTTAAAATGTTAAAAGTTATAGTTAAAATGTTAAAAGGTTAAAATAAAATGTGCTTTTATTCAATAACTTGAATAAAGTTACATCTGGAATGTGTTAGCATATCTCCATTAGAATTATTTTCAATTTCTTAGAACTACTGGCTTGCAACGAAAGTTTGTAGCGTTTTTTAATATGTGGTGTTTGAACGCGTGTTTTCGTTTCACACATGACTAACATTTATGACATATACATATTGTGAAAGGCGACATTTCAATGTGTATTTCTATTCAGTTCGTGAGTGGAGTGAGCATTTTTAATATTTCTACGCTAAAAGTGAACTAGAGGAAGAGGAAATGCTTTTTCGCCATTTGAAGCGCATTTATTTCCGAAAAGCGAAAAACTATGTACGAACAGCAAAAGGTTATGTGCCATTTACTGAGATGGCGCCATAACTGAGAGAGCTGTTAGTGAGTGATTCGCTAGGTTTAGAAGTGGAAATTTAGATCTGGAAGACTGAGAACGTTCTGGTAGGCCTGCGATCGTTGATGATGTACAAATCGAAACGCTAAAATAATCCAAATTACACGACATATCGCAGAAATACTCCAGATATTGAGCGTTATAAGATGAAAACACGTTGATCACTACAATGCTTGGTTGCATCACAATTTAATGAAAAAAATAATGGATTGCATTTCTAGGTGTGTTTCTCTTATAAAACGCAACAAAGCCACCTATTTTTAAAAGAGTGATCATAGGCTATGAAAAATGAATTGTTTACAGCAATGTAGAGCGGAGATGGTCCTGGAGAAAATGAAATGAGCCACTCAAAAAGCCGTGATGTTGTGTATCCGGTGGGAGTGAAAGGCATTGTGTATTACGAGCTTCTTATGTAAAATCAAATGTTGAGTTAAAAAGTAATGTTACCAGTTGAACCTATTAAAGGCATTGATGAAAAGCGTCTAGAATTGCCCAGTCAGAAGAGTGCTGTCTTCCATCGTGTCATTGCAGACCTGACAGAATTTGGTATAGCTTAACTGGGATGTCCTACTACATTAGCCGTACTCACTTGACCTGCAAAATTCCCTATAATATTCTCTTAACGGAAATAACTTCAACCATCTGGAAGCCTGTAAAATAAACCCATAGGCCTGTTCATCGCCCAAAAAGATGATAAGTTCTATGGGGCTACTTCAAAGATGGCGAATGGTATTACAACACAATGGCAGTTATGTAGTTAAATAAATCTGTGTACAAATACTTAAATATTGTCTTTGCAATTCACTTGAATATTCTACGAACTTTTGTTCTGACCCAACAGATAAGCTTTCTTGTATTAACAATTCCTACTAATCTGAGATAACACCGGGAGGATTTTTTCTTTAGTGACCAAAGTGTAATTTTATGCTGGTTTAGTTATTTACCCGTCCTTCCACAAAGACGAGATATGATACAAGGAATTTTTACAGTGTGACAGGAAGTAAAAACATACATTTTTCAGCTCCCCCGACAGTCTCCACTGGGCTGCATCAGGGATTGACCATGATTTTAGCCCTTTAATGTCAGACGTTTTAGCTGGGCAACCACTGTATTATGTTAAGCTAATAGGGGTGTAGGTATTTTGGGGCATTTTGAGGTAGAATTATATTCTGGACGGATAAATAAATTCCGTTCTTTGTTCTACAAAGAAACTCACTGCATTTCAACGAAATAAAATGAACAATAAGAATAACGTTAGCAAAAATAGGGCTTTCCACTGAATTGTGCAAATTAAGCTTAGTAACCAATTGTAGAAGAAGAAAAAGAGTTGCAAGGAGAAAAAAGACAGAAAACATGAAAAATGTCATTCCAACAATTTTTTATCGTTAGTTTCTATAAAAGTCGTCTGTGCGATGTAATAAAAAATTAGTATAATTCTTTCACTCTATAACTTCTTGCAAATTACTTGTTAACATCGTATAGCATCGTGTATAGAATGGTTGTCATGATGGGCTTCCATATTGCACAATAGATTACAGTACAAATGTTTTACAATCATGCACACTAATTACACAATGGTTTACTGACTCACAATATAAAGGGTGACTAATAGGGAATATCAAATATTGACCAAAAATTCTCCTCATCTATCAATTTCTGGTTTGTCCCCAATTCTAATGTAGCTTATTCACTAAACCCTTAAAAATATAAATCATAGAATTCTTTGTGTCTCGGTTGTTTCCTTCTGGGATTCACTGGTTGGCATTAGATCCTCGATGGGTATCAAAAGATGGAACAGTGAACCAATTGTACTATTGTCTCGTAGCAGTCGACCGTGTTACTGAAGCGGAAGTTGAAAAGACTCATGGGAATTGATAAACAGCACAAGAAAATTTTAATTACTTAGGCTTTGAGTGATTTGCTTTTGACATAAACCATTTTTTTATTTAGTTTCCACGCTTTTTGACATAAAACGTGCTTACTATACACACTTCTAAACATTCACCCTCACATTTATACACGCTCCTCTTTACGAGAATATACACGCACGTGGATATAGATGTACATATTACCTGCATCCACTTGTATATTTACATAAAAAGATGAAAATAATTATGAAAGAAGATAAGACGGGTAACCAATACAAAATCGATGCGGATATATATGCCATAAAGCTATTAAAAAAGAAGTTAATTTTATAAAAAGGGAACCAACAACTGGGAAAATAGCATCAATAGTGAAGCGAAGAAAATAGCCACTGAACTAAAAACTGATGATAGGATTTATAAATTCCACAAACAACAAGAATTCATCACAATTTAAGACCGCAAAGCAAATTTCCTAAACAACACTCAGTACAGATTACTCAATCCAACTAAAAATAACATCGGTAAAATCAGTAAAAACATCCTTGAAAGAGCATGCAAATACGCAAATGATGTTCTAGGAATTAACCAATGGCATAAAACAGCAGAAGTCATGAAATGGCTTCCTTATATAAAAAAGAAGAATGAATGTACATTCATCCAATTCGATATTTGTGACTTTTACCCGTCCATCACTGAGATTCTGCGAATGTCTGCTATAAATTTATTAAAAAATTACTGTCCTATTAGCGATTGTGAAATAAAAATCCTAAAGCAGGCACAAAAACGTATAATATTCCATAATGATTATCTATGGACCAAAAGAAGTAACCCAGACTTTAATATTTCTATGGGAGGATATGATTCAGCAGAGGCATGTGGAATAGTTGGAATGTTGTTATTGTGGCGGCTAAGATTTATTTTCGACACCGGACTCTATAAAGATGACAGTGTAATTCTCCTCTGTAAAACAAGTCCAAGAAATATAGACCGATTGAGAAAAGAACTGATAAATTTTTTCAAAGATCACGAGCTAAATATTGCGACTACCACGAATGCTAAAGTGAGCAACTTTTTCGATGTGACCTTGGACACATGTGGTTATTACAAACCATATACCGAAGATCTATATAACCATAGATACGTTAGTAAAGAATCAAACCACGTCAATAAAATTCTAGATAATTTACATAAATCAATCCAAGTTAGATTATCTAACAACTCCAGCAATAAAGCCATATTTGATAATAATCAAATTAAATATAAAACTAAGAATTAAGCAACCATAAAGTACATTTAGAGTATTTAGGAAAAATAAAGAAAGTAAAAATAAACAGTAACACCATAGGCGTAACCTTATATGGTTTAATTCCCCTTTTACTCGTAATATTCAAACGAATATCGGAAGATTTTTCCTAAATTTAACTCATAAGCACTTTAATCATTCACCAACATTAAAAAAGATTTTAAACAAAAATAATGTTACAATCAGCAATAGATGCATTAGTAACATCGATAAATCTATATCCCAACGTAACAACATTATATTAAATAAATATATTTCCAACAAAGACAATGTTAATTTTTTAAAATAAATGCAACTGCCGAAAAAATATGGTCTGCCGATTAAACGGTCAATGTGTGACTGATAATATTATATACCGAGCTAGCATACATTCCAGTAACGATGTCAGATTTTATTTTGGTTCCACTAAAAATTCTTGGAGATTTCGTTTCTACCATCATCAAATGATTTAGGCAATATGAAATATAAAAACAGCATTGATCTCTCTAAATATTTCTGGAAATTAAAGAATGGTGGTATTACACCTATTATCACATAGAATATTGTAGCAAGAGTTAAATCTTATAATGAGAAAGGAAATAGATGTAATTTATGTCTTGTTGAAAAATTAGTTATCTTAAACCCTATAATAACCCTAGCTTATTAAACAAGACAATTGAATTGATGGTTACATGTATGCATAAAAATAAATACCTACTCAAATACATTGATCCATATTAATTTTTAATGTAAGTTAGGGTTTGTTTTATTTTTGAAAACGAAAAAGTAATCCCCCTTTAGGCGTAATATAACAAATTAATATTCACATCACTAAAATATTTTTTTTTACCTATATATATAAATATAAATGCCGTTTTAAATGCCAAATATATTTTAAAAATTAAAAACTGTAATCCCAGTATAATATATAACTGTGCCAATGTTGTGATAACCAGATATTTATTATTAAAATTTAAATTACTTAACGGCCAGTCTATACTCAGCAACTGAAGATTGCGTTGTGTATGTTACTCCGAATCGTGCTATCGGCGAAGGATAATCTGTATATTTATTAATATATACTTAATAGCTCTGTTTTATTACATCGAGAACTGTTTTATTAATACTAGCACTATATGTGCGATATATATATATATATATATATATATATATATATATATATATATATATATATAGAGAGAGAGAGAGAGAGAGAGAGAGAGAGAGAGACAGACAGACAGACAGACAGACAGACAGACTTCATTTAGACTACAGAGCCACAGGTATTGCACTAAACTTGCCAACCACGTATGGTAATTGAGGGGGGAAATAGTAGAATCCCAACCACAAAGTGGAGCATATTAAGAAAGATAGTTTGGCAGAAATAGCGGCAATAGTTGTAAATTGTGCCAGGAAGAGAAGTTGGCCATTGTTACTTATCCAGATAGTAAAAATTATTAAATCAAATATCTGTGATAATGTCTAAATGTAGACATTAATAAATACATTTTAGGCCTTTACGAACCCGGTTGAAGATTAGCAATGGGGAGTAGAAGAAAAACAAAGAGAAAATGAGAAAAATTAGAATGGAGAGGGCGAGAAGGAAAGAGGAAAGTGTTTTTTCTTCTCTCTATTTTTGCAATACTTCTCCCCTTCTGGTTAAATACAAGTTGCGGATAATGTGATTTGCCTCAACACGGTTGAAACCCAATTAGTGAATGAGGTTAACAGCTAATTCTTTTTTTATGGTATTAACCTGCTCTACACGTTCTATTGCACGGTGTATTGGGCACTTAAAAAATATCCGTGTTTGGGCTGGAATTGTTCCTACTACATATTTAGTATATATATATATATATATAAAGTTAACATTGAATTCTACATTTACTTTATGATTGCTTAGTTCTTAGTTCTATATTTAATTTGGTTATTATCAAATATGTCTTTATTGTTGGAGTTATTGCTGGATAATCTAACTTGGATATATATATATATATATATATATATATATATATATATATATATATATATATATATATATATATAAGTGAGTTCGAGTGGTTTGTTTATTTATTTGGATTAATTTATTTAACTTGTTTTTCAGTTTTCGATGATTTAGTAACGTAGTGAAACAATTTTTTTAGATTAGTTCTGATCGTTTACTTAGTAATTTTTATTGGGTCTGGAAAGGGAATTAAAGCTATTTTTTCGTCCAGCTTTTGAGATGACTTCTGAAACAAAACATCTTTCACAAATAGTAAATACCACGAACAGCACAATGATTTCTAAGTATATCTAGGAAATTAAAAACAAAACGCAAATCACATCAAAAATACGGAAAATATGGAAAAGAAAATCAGCCTACGACAATCAATCCAAAACCTGCAAACTTTGCTTGGAGGAAAAATAGCTATTATTACCTTCCCAGACCAAAACAAACTAATAAATAAAGGATCAGAATTCTTCTCAAAATACAGACATAAAAACAAATTTTTACTACGTTACTTAAAAATCGAAGACAGCAAAGAATAAATAAAATAAAAACAAGTAAAATAAATTAATTCGAGCAAATAATAAACAAATTAACAAGCCACACCCGCCATAAAAACCTTTAGAATAGACGAAAAAATAAATAAAAGTAAAAAATCAAAAACAATTAAAAGTAATCAATCCAAATAAATAAAATAATAAACAAATTAACAAACCACTTCCGCCAAAGTAACAGTTAGAATTGACTACAACAATCAATTCAAAATTTGGACGGAAAAATAGCAAAAATTAACTTATCAGACCATAACAAACTACTATATAAACGATTAGAACTCATCTCAAAAATTTTTACTACGTTACTTAAAAATCGAAAACCAAAAAGAATAAATAAAAATATATAAAATAAAATAAATAAGAAAAATGCAAGTAAAATAAATTAATCCAAATAAATAAACAATAAGCACATTAACAAACCGCTCCCGCCAAAATAACCGTTAGAACAGACTGAAAAGAATAAACAAAAATTACAAAAATATGATTAAAAACAAGTCAAAATAATCAATCCAAATAAGTAAATAAAGTAAATAATAAATAAATTAACAAAAAGAAAACTTCGCCAAAATAACCGTTACAACAACCAATCCAAAAAGTGAACGAAAAAATAGTTTTAATTACCTTCCGACACCAAAACAAACTACTAAATAAACGATCAGAACTAATCTCAACAATCTTTTACTACGTTACTAAAACATCGAAAACCGAAAAGAATAAATAAAAATATATAAAATAAAAATAAATAAAAAACAAGTATAACAAATTATCCAAATAAATAAATAAATGAATAAACAAACCACCCCCGCCAAAATAACCGTTAGAATGGACTACCCACAATGCATCACTGGCCCATATATATAAATAGTCGGGAAAAAACCCAACACATATGGCCTGATGATTGCGTCTAGCATGAAACAGTCTGTCGCCTCTGAGTGTTAACTTCAATGTTCACTTTTATATTTACATACGCTCTATTGCTGATATTGAGCACTTTATACCCTAAATGTAGCATACCATAAAACTATATTTCTTCATATATATATATATATATATATATATATATATATATATATATATATTAAAATGGTAGATGGTCCATGTGTGCTTCTTCACTAGAAGAGTGAGCCCCACTTCTTTGTTTATTCTTCATCTCGTTGAAAAAGGAGACAGGCGGGTCCGAAAATTCCGACTTTAAAATCTTTCTCTTCATGCTTCAATTTAGTCAAAAGGCTATATAATAAATATCATCAATCTTTTTATAAATATTGTTATTATTTTGTTGCCTTTTTTATTCCTCAAATTCCATTTCAACTTTCACACACACACACACACGCACACATATGTATATATATAATGAAATTATATTTCCACACGCTCTATCCCTGATATTGAGCATTTTACCCCCAAATCTAGCGCACCTTAAAAATATATAACACACAAACACACACATACACACGCACACGTATATATATATATATATATATATATATATATATATATATATATATATATATGTATATATATATATATATATAGTGAGAGAGAGAGAGAGAGAGAGAGAGAGAGAGGGAGAGAGAGAGAAAGAATCAAGGAAGGTATAAATATATATACTCTGTAGATGTTAGGTCAGTGATTCTCAACCTCCGTGCCATGCCGCTCGATCCTATAAATACGCCGCAAAATATGTCTATATATACTATATATATATATATGTATGTATATATATATATATATATATATATATATATATATATATATATATATATATATATATATATGTATGTGTGTGTGTGTGTGTGTGTGTGTAGTAATGGTACAGCGTTAGCGTTTGAATAAACGAATAAGTGTTAAACTTTTTGTCAAGTAATTATTTTCACTATTCTTCGATTATGGTATTTGAAATAGTTTTAATATTCCTTTTTAAAAGTATTTTATTTTTTAAATTTTGCTTTTTAAAACTTTCCTTTATTTGAATAATTGAATATTAACCTTTTCTCATATAAATGTATTCAACTTTTTTTGTTTAAATTAAAATTTATGGTTTTATTTCATAATATTTAAATGTATACCCTTTAAAAATGTTGCTAAGTGTGCGGTGATATTTTCACTTGCTCCTATGTGTGCCGTTGCTTAAAAAGATTGAGAAACACTGTGTTAGGTGTTCCATGTTTAACCAATAAACTCATAATGTTGGTAGGCACACTATGTTGTGCAAATTTTCCAGGCCATGAAGGATCTGTCCTCCGCAATATACACACAAACGAAAACATGTACACATACACACAAACATATACACACGATATTGAGTTCAGTCCTGACTGAGTACCGCATACTTTCAGTGCCGCATCTAAGCTACGCTTAAAAAATCGCCATATACACATGAGATTAGATCAATAAATCTATAACTTGACACAGTGTTATTAGTTGAATTTTGATCTGAAACTTTCACTGTATAATGTTCAATTTATGCGATTAATATTTATGACATAATTAAGTGCATTGACAAGAGTCCTAAAGAAGTGCTATTGACAAGAACATTGAGAAGTATGATGGACACTTAGATTACAAAAAATAAATCGATACGCAACAGACAAACACAATAACTAAGAACATCCAGAGGAACAAATTAAAAAATAAGGCTTTTTTTTATACCCGTTGATCTTCCGAAATATTCATCTTTATTGTTTTAAAGACAGTATTAGGGTCGATATGTTCTCTAACCTTCCAGTTTGGTTTAAATTTCAGATAAACTTTTTACTTATTTTATACATTTCTCAGATATTTTCTTCAAACTATATTTCAGCTAATACGAGATTTCTACTACTAACACAAGACCTAACTGTGACTCTGTTAGACGATGGTGTTCTAGTTGAGAAGACGAGGAAGGAGACAAGAGAATACATTGAGCGAGTTTAAAATACCGCCGCATGCAACATACACACCCGAAGAAGATAAACAGAACCCATCAACTGAAATACGGTCTGTTTAAAATAACTAAATTGGAGATAATAGTTTACATGTATATAGAATAAGTAAATATCTAATAGAAATTAAAAATGTTTGGTGTTTATTATAATACTTTCAGCCCATATAAAAAAGAGATTTTTTACTATTTTATGCTCTATTTGATTATATTGTTTTTGTGAATATTTTTGTAAGTTTAGATTAATTCATAGACATATGTGTTGGTGTACACATTCATTTGCACCTGCCGAACAACCGACAACGTAAGCATCGCATCCTGGAATCACGACCAAACACATTTAACATATAGAAAAATATCTCTCTATCCCCGTTAACAACAACAAATAAAGTAAAAGTTACTGTTGGTATATACTCTCTGTAACCAGTATTTAGCCACAGATATATTTTGGTTTTTCCTCAACTGTTGTATTGCAAAATATAAGAATTAAATAATTGAGAAGAATATTTTATAACAGAATATTTTGTCCTTCGTGAAGGTATAATGTTATATCCCAACACAGCCAAAGCCCCTAACCACACACATTTTACATTTAGGGAAACATCTCTCTTTCCATCTCTCTATAATATAGTATATTCATTCACCATCTCTTTTTCAATCTGTCATAGTAGTCGCTAACTATTAGAACAATTAGGTCAGAGAGGCTGATAGTTAGCAACAGGTCTAAGCGAGATCTAAAAATAGCTTCTCAAACACATGCATAATTACGTGATAAAGTACGAAACATTGAATGGGAAAATTACGAAAGGAATCTGTTGGAATACGAGTCTTAAGCGAGTAACATCTCTTTTACTTGTTACCGCCAAGCAAAGGAAATCGCACAATGAAGACGAGTTCCAATTCAACTCAAATCGTCACACTATGCTGCATATATCAAATGCACGGGTGAATTACTAAGCGTAATAATCACCTAAGACAGGCATGTGTGATCAATTGGACGCAGGGTATGACTTATACAGCGCCGAATCTTTCTACTCGAACGATGAATTCTACACTGCCGAATATGTGAAGAAGAGAATAAACGACAAACTCTTGGGGTTGAAACTCATAGCAGTGAAGAAAGAATAATATATCAAAAGATATCGTTGCACGGGCGAAACGAAATGAACTAAAAGTAAAAAGAACAAAAGAGAAATATAAAACAAAATGAAAGAGAGAAAAAAGAAAAACCTATTTTATTTCAGGCGAATGACTAAAGCTAAATGCGCTTTAACTATTTATATCAGTTATAAAACGCCTACATCTTTCCACACAGAAATAATGTATAGTAAACATCTTTCCACACGCTACCTTGTATTAATTTTTTCATGTATCGTCTCGTTATAATTAAATCTTATTAAATTATATATTGGCGTTTGGTGTTCATTACTGTCGGTTGTTTCGCTTCATCCGTGTATTTGACTCTGTAAGAGAAACCGTCCACTACGGAGAAAGAAATCTTGGTCATATCCTTTGACAACAAGTCACTTTTTTATCTTTACTTTTTAAATTGTGTGTTGCGGCAATTAGTTAGTAACAATATATATATATATATATATATATATATATATATATATATATATATATATATATATATATATATATAAGTGATAAAATACACACACACATACACACATACTCCCACACGTATATATATACATATATATATATATATATATATATATATATATATATATATATATATATATATAATTATTATTGCCACATCAGGATAAACTGATATTTTATTAATAAAAATGGATACAAAAGTATCACATCGATTCAAATTTAAGGTGCCGAGACATCTTCAGAAAAAATAATGTCGTCGGTATGTAAAACTAAGAAGATGAAAAATTTCCTGAGGCTGTCTTAGTTGTGTTGATGGAGATGCTTACTGTGTCTGTCTCTTTCAGCTTTAACAATTGTATGTACCGACAGATAGGTGGAATGGCGATGGGTAGTCCATTGAGACATCTGATGGCTAACATTTTTGTTGGCTTTCATGAGATTTGATAGGATTACTAAGCCTTACTGTTACTTCCGCTACATCGATGATACGTTTACGTTACGTAGTAAAGCGGGAGAATTATTTTCATATCTTAATAATGTCCACCCCTCTTTGAAATATACTATGGAGGTAGAAGAGAATAATCAGTTACCTTTCCTGGATGTGTTGGTAGAAAGGACACCTTCGGGTTTTCTCACTAGTGTTTATCGGAAACCCACTTTTTCTGGGTTATACCTCACTTAGGATTCATTTGCTCCTCAAACCAGGAAAATCAATCTTATCAATATCCTTACTCACCGTGCTTTGATACTGTGTTATGAGTGTAGGCTTGACGCTGAGCTTAGGGAAATTAAACAGCGGTTTTTAGCGAATGGTTACCCTGAATATATTATTACAGCTACCATTGAACGTAAAATTGTCAAATTCAATGGTATATGGTCCCCGTAATTGTCCTGTATATGTTAGACTACTGTGGATTGGTTCCGTGAGTCAAATATACGTCGATAAAATATCCGCTTCCATCAAACGGTGTTTTAATGCTGTATTGGTCCGAAATATTTATTCAACCAGAAGGGCTTTCCCCGCGTAAGGATGTCTTGCGGAGTTTAGCTGTGTATCAGTATAAATGCCGATGTGAGATCAACTATGTGGGCAACACTATCCAGCGGTTAGAGGTTAGGCTCGACCAGCATGTTCCAGGCCAAGTACGTAGACATGAGCCTGTAGCATCCAGGTGTTCACAGGCTGATGACTCCGCTATCGGCGAGCATTTATTGAATTCTGTTGCTTGCGGGATGGACTATTCTCCTGAGCACAGACCAGATACCAATTAGACATCTTGGAGTCTGTTGTTATTCATATACATATATACAATGGATTCCATTAAACGTTTAACACATTTTCAATTAATGAAATAGAACACATATACAATGCATTCCGTTAAACGTCAAATGTTTAACGAAATCTATTGTATGTGTTCTATTTCATCAATTGAAAATTCCAGAAATATTAGGTTCTATATTGGTAGCACTAAGAATGCTTTTAAAAATCGGTTCTGTAACCATCTATCTTCTTTTACTAATGATAACAAACGCAATATGACTTCACTTTCTAAGTATTTTTGGAAATTGAAAGAAGAAAACAAGACACCTAAAGTTAAGTGGAAGATCCTGAAACAAGCCAGAACTTGTAGATCTTTATATGAACCTTGTTTTCTATGTCTACAGGAGAAATGAGTATAATTAAACTTTTGAATAGAGATTTGAAACTAGCATGAATTGTAGACGCATTAAAGATTTAACCTTACAATCTTGCTAAATTTTTTAACTTAATAATCACTTCTCTAGTGTTATATTACCTTCATATAAATATTTTAATGTTATCCTTACTGATTTATCTTAAATTAAAGTCGTAAATAGGTTCGTACTTGTATATTACTGGTAATAATGTTTGTCCTAGATAGGTATATATTTATATTACGAGTTATAATGTTTGGTAATAGTTTTAAATTTATAAAAATTCATATAAATATTCTAAAATTTATATTTTATTTATTTTTCATTTTCAATGTAATGTTTTGTATAGTTAATTTGATATTTTGTATGCCAAATGTTTTTACTTCTTAAAGTGCCTTTTATTTACATAATATGTTTAATTTTGTTAAATAATATCTTGGTTTCTTTCAAAACGCCAAACAAACTTAACTGATACATTGTATCTAAAATATTTTCTACTCTCTTACAATAATATCCGGTCAAATTTGAATCTTTCGGTATGATTTTTATCTCAATGTTAACCATTTTTTCATTGTCTGAATTGTTATCAACAAATTCTATTGTCTTCCTTTCTTTTGTTTTTTCTCTATTTTCTTTTTCTTTTCCTTTTTTTGTATTAGTTAATTTTGATACATTACTCCTCTTCGTTTTTCTCTTCTTTTCTTTTTTCTTCCTTTTATTTTTTATGCTTTTCTTTTCTTAACTCTTTCTCTTTCTTCTTTCTTCTTTTTCCTTTTATTGATTTCTTATCCTCTTCTTTTTTTTCAGCGCTAAACTACATATATTATTTTTTAATTTTAATATATTTCTTTCTTTTCTTTTATGGAAATTCTTCTTATGTCTTTCTAAATTTTAAAAATGGTAAAAAAAAGTGATGTTCCTATGAGTAGCATTTTTAAATAAAATCGTTTATAACCATCTTTGTTTCCCACCTGATGATGCTTAGGCATCGAAACAAATATGCATCTTTGTAGTGATTACGTATGTAACAGCTTATAATATATATATATATATATATATATATATATATATATATACTCACATTTACATATATATATATATATATATATATATATATATATATATATATATATATATATATATATAAAATGTGTGTATATATATATAAATGGTCTGTCATGAGTTCTTCTCTCAGTAGTGTACTTTTATAAGTTTTAGAATAGATCTCATTTGAAAATTTACTTTAACATATTAAATAGTTTTAATATTCATATGGCGCTTGGCTAAGAATTCACACAATACTACATAAATTACAAGATATTGTAAATAAACAAAGTCTGTTTTATTTAATCGCGTTCACCCCAAGCAAAGCAGTAAGGCTACTAAGACATAAGGGGTTACTGGGCGTAGAAAGAAATTGGAAACAGAAACATTACAGAACAAAAAGTGTAATCAGGGGGACAGTAAATAGTGATTGACATTTCACATAAATTTTTGAAGATTAAAGTTGTCTGGAAAGCATGGATCCGAAAGTAAGTTCCGAAAGCGAGAATACGACAAAAGAAACTGTTAGCATAGAACTTACGGTTACATCTAGCCAATTCAACTGTAAATAGAACTGCGCTTAAATTCAAAAGTCAAGATACTATAATGAAGAGGTCATCCTAACAATTACTATGAAAGCATTTAAAGAAACGGCAATCTTACGGCGGTGGAAAAGTGACTGAAGCCGAGATGCCAGATCAAGACCAATAAAATTGCTGATTCTTCTTTGGATTTTATCAAGGAGCTCTAGATAAATAGCAGGAGCACCAGACCATGTGTGGCATCAATATTCTAAGCATGGACAAAATAGTAGACATCGATATGTAGGAGAAATTCTGGAGAGAAAAATCGTCTCATACAACACTTTGAACCAACTTTCTTAGCAAGCTCTCCTTGAACTTAAAGCTGAATTCAAATGTAAAAATGAAACAGCTAAGACCTTATCTTTCCTTGATATTCTCTTGATACCGGTTTAAAATTAAAAGTCCACCGTAAGTCAACTAATAAAAACAATCCACTCATTTTTTATTCACATCATAGCCATTTAGGTACCTCCACTTGTCGCTGAAAAAACAGCATAGCATGGTAATAAAAGGGCCCAAACTTAATAAAAACAAAGTTTTATCGTTAAAATGTTTATGTTATTATTAAGAGGAAAGACCAAAGTATTTTTTTATTATTTTACTAAATATTTTAATCTTTTCTGTAACATTCGAAATTTAGGTTAAAAATCTTCTTTTTTTTTTTTTTTGCGTCAGCAGTCGACGTAATATTTACGATAGTGTTTTAGCGTCTTTTCTTTCTTTGTTTCCGATTGATTTGGAAATTCTTGCAAAAATCAAATAATTGTCGGATGAATGAAATTATTTTAAATTTTTTTTGTTTTAGAAAATCTTTGTAAAAAATATATATTTTTTAAATATGTTACCCAGCCTCCACACTTAATTTCATGAAATTTCAAGAAATTAAATTTCAGTCTCAAAATGTTTTTATTAATTAAAATCAGGACTCCTTGGAGAATGTAAAGCATCTATTTTTTCCAAACTACTACTCATTTCAGGAAAATCTGCTCCGAATAGTAAAATAAAAAATGCAATTAAACTATAACATTTTTAAATAGAAAAGATTTTAATTGCCTCTATAAATAAGATTTTTTTAAGGACACTATTTTCTTAAGAAAAAATTCCATGAATAATGAATTTTTACAAGAATTGTTTCAATTTTTTAAAATTTTTATTATAATAATTTAAATCGTTTAAAATTCTGCATTACTTCACTCCGGTTGTTATTAAGTGGAAACTATATTTACGAATCAAACATTGAAATGCTTAATAAAAGTCGTTTTACACCAAGAATTTTAAAATAATTTTTAATTTCTTTTTAGTGTCTAAACATTCCCATTTTTGTGTGTATGGTAGTCCATATGTGACATTATTATTAAAAGGTCACATATTTTAAGAGTTGTCCTCCCTTTATTGAAAACATCGGTTGTCTTCAATTCTTTCAATATTCATTTCTGTGTTTACGTCGCAACAGGCTTTGCAAATCATCAAGTTTAAAATTTAAAGTAAGTTTTCATTTTTTAAATTCCTATTTCACTAAATATTTTTATTTTATGAATTTATTTTAGTGTGAGTCATACATCAATTAAGTTATTTTTTAGTTTCACTTCTGCTAAAAAAATCATTTTTATTTTAAGTTAAATTTTTTTTATTCGATTTCTATTTGAAGATTTTATTTTTTTAACTTGCGTGTCATTTTGAAATTTCCTTTCAAATTATTTTTTACTTTAATCCCAATTTCATAAGAAATAATGTTTTTTCTTAGTAGTTTTTTTCCTTTTTTTAAAGTTTATTCTTTTTCGTAAGAATTATTTTGATAAAAACCGTTTGAAAGACCACCTTTTATTTAATTTTAAATCTAATGTTTAATAAGTTTATTTTTTATACTTTTCATATTTGAAATTAGTTTTCTCATTTTAATTAATTGTGAATAGTTTTCTTACTCCTGCCTCAAACACAAATCTAGTGATGCTGACAAAGTTAACCTGGCAGTTCGACTCGAAAAGGACCTACAATCGGTTGTGAACTGGGGCAAGAAATGGTTGGTTAACTTTAACGCCTCTAAAACAAAACTGCTCTCTATTAACCACTACAGGGATCCATCCCTGCATCCCATTAGAATGTCTGAAGACCAACCTCTCGAGAGCTCCTCTCTGCGGCTGCTCGGTCTCACGCTGTCCGCTGATTTGAGATGGAACAAATACATCGAGTCAATTGCTTCATCCACCGCAAGGAAAGTTGGCTCCCTGTGCCGAGCCAGGAAATTTTTCTCCCCGGAATCGATCCTCCAAATCTATAAATCAACCATTCGCCCTTGCATGGAGTATTGCTGCCATATATGGTCTGGAGCCCCTGCTGTTTGCCTCAGGGTTCTTGATAAGATCCAGAGACGGATATGCAATGTAATTGGCCCTGATCTGTCATCTCGTCTGCAGTCGCTCTCTCACAGACGCGCCGTTGCCTCGCTCTGTCTTTTTTACAAATACTTTCACGGTAATTGCTCCGATGAGCTGCTTTCGCTGGTTCCCGGGCCTCAAGAATTTGAACGTCCTACGAGGCTGGCATCCCGTTCCCACCCCTTCACCGTTGAAACTGTTAGATGTAGACGTCTCTTCTACTCCAATAGCTTCATGTCTCGCACATCTCGCCTGTGGAATTCCCTTCCTTATTCCTGTTTCCCCAACAAATATAATCTCCAACTATTTAAGTGTAACGTCAATCGACATCTCCAGTTGCCTTGATCTATACACTTCCCTTCTCCACATCCTTTCACCTTTCATTCCTATCTGCTCTCGCTCCAAATCTTTTGTAACCCCCTTGCCTTGATCGATCCACAATCTTTCTCCACATCCCCTCCTTTACCACTCCTATCTGCTCTTCCTCCAAACCTTCTGTAACTCCTTGCGTGCTAGTGGCTTCCAGCCTTGCTTGGGGTGATAAGCTTAAAACAAAATCACAATTTTTGTATTGAAGAAAATAGAAAAATGTATGCTTCACGTGGCAAAATTGACTGAACGTTAATTATTTTAAAATAATTACATGTTTTAGCAATTGTTTAATAAAGTTTATTAATTATTAATTAGTATTAATATTAAAGAATATTTTCCAAATCAATGTCTTAATTTTCTTGATTACTTATCTTAATTATAATTTTTAAACTTTTAGATGGGGAGAACTGAAGAAATATTAAAAGATTACAACAACTGATTCTCTGTGGCCATATTTTGAGATCTTTTTCAACAAATATGGAGCATTATAGGAGATAGAAAAATGAGTCTTCCTGAAGAGTGCTGAAAATGTTTTCCCTCCAATTACATCGAATTCAGTTGGGAAACATTTTGCATTCTACAAAAAAAGAAATGCAGGAAGAAATTTCTCAGCGTTTTGAAAAAAGATGTAAAGTGGTGGCTCATTTTGCTGCTGCATCTGCTACTGTTATATCTTCTGTTGACTCTTTGTTCGTCACCCCAATTGCAACTACAACCCTGCCTGCTGCAAGTGCAACCCTGTCTGCTGCAACTACAAACCTTTCTAATGCAACCCTGTCTGCTTCAATTGCAACCATTTCTGCTGCAACTGCAATCATGTCGTCTGCAACTGCAATTATGTTTTGTACAGTTGCAACTGCAATCATGTCAGCTGCAACCCTTTCTTCATCAAATGCAATACTGTCTTCTACAACTGCAACCCTGTCTGCTGCAACTGCAACCCTGTCTTCTACTTCTAAAATAATAACCTTAAAGAAACAGTTGGCACAAAAAAAAACAAGAAAATTATATTAAAGGGAAAAAAATTAAAAGAAATTAAAATATAGAAGAAAAAGAAGTAAAATAGTTCCAATCTGCTTATTAGCAAGAAACTCCATTATGGCCGTCTTTTAAATGGAGTTCCTGCTTCTTGTGAACTGTTGGAATCTATTTCGAAAACATTGTTCGTGGAAAACTGCTCTTCGGACAAAAGGTTTACTGAATGATGGGGATAGCTTGGCTTCCTTTCGGATGCCAAGGCGTTCGATGCAGTGCGAAGTGCAGAAGACTGCACTTTAGTTTTCGATTCCACGACACAAGATGGACTCCACACGAATTGTGTGGTATTAACAACACCATCATCCTCTCATCTTGTGTCGAGGAACGTCTTCCTGGGGGGACTGCGCACGACTACAAGCAGCAGCATATTTGTGACTGCATCAAGAATCTAGCTAAAGTAGGTTCACTGTTTACTGGCATAAGTGTTAGTGAAACTTTCGAAAATTAAACGCTGCTTAACATACTAGGCTCCCGTCAACCATTCGACAGTTTCGTTACTCGAAAAGAGTTGCAGATTGAACTTGTAGAACTATACTTCAATTTACATCCCTTGGAAGCAATTGTGTCAAAGACAATGAAGGTCCCAAGAGAGTGCGAAACTTGCACTATGTGAGCTTAAAATGTAATTGAGTGCCTAGCATGGCGAAATTTTGTGTCCATGAATTCCCTCACATAAATTAGGGTTTTTTAACGCACTGAAGTCCTTTTTCCAACAACAAGGGCTTCCATTGTCTCTAGTCACTAGATTCCCAGGAAATCTGTTGCATGTAATTTTTCATTTTTTCCCATTTTGGACAGTGCAAACTGATGTAATGGAATAACCTTTCACGCCATGAGTGACTACACTATAGGTAGTAACTACCTATAAGTATCTGTAAGTCAACGGACTACAGAGACTAGCGGCGATCTGTTACTCAGCTCTTAGCTGTTGTCGAACTCTCTGCCTTCGGGCAGAAAGGAACCCGGACGTGGCTATGCCAAAGGGCAGAGTCTCGTCTGGGGTAGTAGACCAACCCGACCCCGTTTTTTACCGGGTCTACGGGGAATTTTTTCGGATACCCCATGTTAAATTCAGCCTTGTTTCACATCCTACCCCATGGGGAGGTTGGTAAATATTACTAGCTGGGATCTGTTGAGTACGACTCAGACTTATGCAAGAACTACCGACCTTCCAATAGTAGCACTCACAACTGGATTGACTTGCAATGACCTTGTGCATAACTGTTACCTTTATTTTTATTTATACTGTTTTTTTACAATAAAACTTTACTTATCTTATACACCTTGTTTTTCAAGTATATATTCCTATTAGCACGGAATATAACAAACATTTTGGGGATTTTTCTCTACGAATGAAACCATCTCAAGGTTACAGCAGTTATTTACGGAAGAAGCCGCTATCGTCGAGATGAAAGTGCTGGGATTCATAGGGAAGATGCTATCAGAGCTTCGAATGAGTATCCTCTACGTCACTGAAAATACCCCAAAAGACCCCATCGACACAAGAAACATCGTGAAGGTGGTCATTGACAATCTGAAGTTACTATACGAGTACTCCATGACTATTTTGGTCTCCAAGGAGGACTACTTTGGAAGTCCATTACCAAAGAAAGTGATAGAGTCCCTACTGATTGTCCGCGCAAATGAACTTTTATTTCGAAAAATGACAACTGTCTGTTTAAAAGAGACTGTGTCAGTTTTAAGCAGACAGTATAAAAAGCTGTTCACTACCGTAGAGGCTTCTTTCAATTCAGCGGTGAGGTAGCACCCCATGCTAGCTGAAAACGTCATCGGTGAATTTTGTGAAAGAAAGAAGCTTGCGCCTAATGCTTATGTATCCAGTATGAGTGATGTCATCAAGGCCAAGCGGAATAAAATAAGGAAATTCATCGATGATCTGGATGCTGAGCATTTCCAGAATTACTTACAGTTGGCACTGACGTACAGTAGACAGTAGGCTGGACTGAAGAATATGCTGCACCAAAATTCGAAAAAAATTGGCGAAAGGATCAAGGCTAAAGATTTCAAGCAAGAAAAAAGGTAAAGGACCATGATCTCAAAAATATAAAGGATTTGATAGATCTGTCAATTTTTTCTTTGCTTGTGCTGAAGCCCTGCATGAAATACTCAATGATATCTCATAGTTCTTCGTACCATCAGACATATTTGGACAATTGATGGTGTAAACTGTGATTATGTCGGATACATCATTAGTTTTATAGATCCATTTTATAGGATTTCCTATCTCATTGACAATTATCAATTGAACAAAAACGAATTTAGCGCTATGTTATGCGGGACTTGTATTTAGAAAATCAACCCAGCAATGAGGACGGTTGAAGAGGCAATGGAAGATAAAAACGGCCCTTTTCTGGGTCATAAAATATTCCCGAAAGGTTTTCACTGTTGCACATAGTAGCAATTTTTTAATATATTGTTTAGGGTATTGGATTAAAATAATAAAAATGAAAAAATATGTAATTAATAATACAATTTAAAGTACTATAAAAATTTAATAAACAAAATAACTAACATTTCCTAACCATCATGATAACAATTAACAATAAAGAATAAAATGAAAAATAAGTAAATATTAAAAATATAAATTAATAATAAATAAAATGCCATAACATTTCATAAATTATTGAGTTACCTCTATCGTGGTATTTCATTAATATCTCAGTTATTAAATTTTTTAATTAATTTAAGAAAATTTTATAGTATTTTAAATTTTATGATTTTTTCAGAAAGTATCTTCAAACGTAAGACTATAAAGCTAAAGTAACTAAAATTCAATAAAATATTGCTGAAAATATTTTAATTTTTTAAAACTTACTATGTAGTTAAAAACCAAAAACAAAGCGTTCACTTAGATTTCGCAAACATATGTCAATTCTGGTCAGCCATACTTAACTGTCAACACTTTAGGCGGTCAATACATCAATCAGCACGTCAGAAAAACAAGACCCCGTGGTTAAGAAATACTTGTATACTACGTTTTTTTATGCTGTAACTAAGTAATATTTATTTCAAATCATATTAATTTAACTTTAAATTTGCTACTTTTTCTAAAATAAGGTGTCACTAATATATATTTTATTTTTGGAAGAATTTTAAAACTGAGAATGTGTTAGAATATGAGAAAATGGCCGAAATTATTCGATTTTGTGATATCGATAAAAAAGTTGAGATTTCAATCAATATAATTTCTATTTGAAATACACCAGAATTTTTTTTTACTGGAAATAGTAAATTTAATCATTTAGCTTTCAATTAAAACTAAAAAGAAAACTTCAAGAATGCTTTTTCATTTTTATAAATTCATTTTAAATCTTAGGTTTCGAAAATTTAGTGAAGGTAATTATAATATTTTTATTTAAGAGCCTTACAATTTGTAGCGCCAAATAGCTAATCGAAGATACATATATTGAAAATCTAAAAAGTATTAGTTATTTCATATATAATGCTAAAGAAAACATACAGAATGCATAAAACCAAAAATGAAAAAAACAAAAAAACAAAAACCCCCAAATAAAACAAAACAAAACAAAAAAAACCCCAAATAAAACAAAACAACAAAAAAGGCAGGTTATATTAACTACATCCATAACTTGAAAGCTCATCTGAATATAACATTATCACAAACACTCCAAAAAGCAGTTAAAAAATTAACCAATGTAGAACTCGGAGCTAACTTTACATCAAAAGAATACTGCCAAATACAATGTAAGCAATTTCCCCCACCGCAATAGATCCACGAAACATCCCGATATCTTAAGAAAAGAATATATGAACACAAATGAAGCTTAAAATTAACCACTGCACTTGTCCGACACCGAAATCCTCGTGACCTGGAATGGAAACTGAATATAATTCATTCAGCGTTGAAAATACGACATTCGATGAGTTCCTTATGATTAATATGCAACCGAGCTATTTCAATGTATTCCCTGTTTGATACTACCGGTTCCTTATTTATTGATTGATTTACATTTTTCTCCTCAATGGGAGTAGATAAGTTTGTCTATCGTCTGGTTCACACTCCTCCTTAGTCTTTTTGTTAACAGCAGTAGAAATTTATTCCTTGTTTTCTGTTTAGGATTGGATTTCTCTCTAAAGTCTTTTTCTTCTCCGGTGAATTCCGGTGTTCCCTTGGGTCTTGGTGGCATTATATCCTTGCTTGGGTTGGTGCTTCTTATTCTGAGTAGAACTTGAGTCTTGTACAGGGTGGACATCACTGTAAAAGAAAAAGCACCTGCAAATGATTTGTGTAATGAGTTCAGTGACCACTGAACACTCCTCTAACTTGACCATGTACCAGTATGATCTAAGTTTTGCAAATATATTAAACTGCTGTAATTGTGTTGTGGTTAGTCAAAGCTTGAAACAGTGATAATTATTTTGCGTATTTAAAAGAAAATCTTAATCAAATTAAAAGATTATTTCATGTGTAAATTAATCAAGTTGTAAAAACAAATAATTTAATTATATTTTTTAAAATAATTTTAAAATAATAAAAAAAATAATCCAATCTTTACAATGTTGCTCCATAAATTTTCAAAATGTGCAAAGAAAAAACAAATTTTGGTTAAAATCTTTCCAACAGCACAGATGTCATTTCAAATGAGTCTGATGGCTTTTATAGAATTAAAACTAAATGTCGTCAAAACATGCGTCATTCACCACATTGGTCCCCGCAGCACGGTGTCTGTTTGCCGATTAGAACGATCTCATAAAAGTTACTTTGCCCAACACCGAAGTACACCACTCTCATCTCTCGCCGCTCTGATTCGCTCAAGTGTATTATCCGTTTTTCCTTCGAAGATTGTTGCTGCCAAGTTTTATTTGCGTCTATCACAAGTGTTTTCAAGTATTGTGCGCTCAACTTTCATACAATCAGTTTAAAAAGGTTGTATTTGATTAGAACGACAGAACAATAGCAAATATCATCTTTTATTGCTCGGCATTCTATCCATCAATGTCGGGTTGGTGACAAGCGATAGCTAAGTTGGAGAGTGCCAAAACTTGACTACATCGCATTCTAATAACAAGAAAGGTTATCATACCAAATCTAGACAGCAGTTACGCAGTTCTAATATATACACACACACACACACACACACACACACACACACATATATATATATATATATATATATATATATATATATATATATATATATAGAGAGAGAGAGAGAGAGAGAGAGAGAGAGAGAGAATGAAAGGAGAAAAAGGGGGAAGAAAATAAGACATGTTAAAGAGGAATGCATCTATCGACCTAGTCCGACGTAATCAAATCTACAGTCTACAGAAAGCCCATGTTATTTCATTATAAACTCGTTAGCTAAGATCAATGACTGCACGTCAAAAATAACAAAAAAGAAGTGCTGCGAAATTTTCTCAACTCGATTTACATCAAATAAAACATGGGTATAATCGTGAGTGAAGTGCACACGATAAAGGAGAGCAATCTTTGATACAAGCGGCTACCATTATTCGAATCGCTCTTCTTCCACTGTTGCCAGCGGCTGCTTCTCCAAGCCGAGTAAGTTTTCAAACTTATTCCCTAATTTGATCCAACAAACAATTATTATTTTTTTCATTTTTTGTTTGTTTTTATTACAGATTTTCACTCGGATTACTTACCATTCATCTTCAGTAACCATACTTTCAAAGGTCAGACACACACACACTTTCTTCGAGCTATCAAAGAACCATAAACGAGCAATGTCAAATGGGAGACGGGATGTTAATATTGCAAAATTAACCTATTAGCATAGACTCGTGTCTTGCATAATACGTTGAACACAAACAGAAGCAATTATGAATTGCGTAAAATTTCATACAAATTCTTGTGACTGTTGTAACAATGATACATTTATATTCAGATGTAAATCATGATAGTATAGACTGGGGTTTTCTGAATCCTAAATGCCTATTCAAAGGCTTGAACTTGAATCATTCTTGTTTCTATGAACGTCGTAAAATGAGAGGGTGAAGATTTGACCTTGTAAAAATGTTCAACTCGCCGGAAAAGGAAAGGAAAAGAAGAAATTAGATAAAATGTAAATCGAAAATAATTATATCCTAGAAAATTTTAAAGTGTTTTACAATAATTGTTTCTTTATTTTAGCACATTTTTCTTATTATATATGCGGTTCTCATACGACAGGATATAGAATAGACATAGGAATGTTTTTTTTATTGACTACTCTTACTACTTCGACTCTGAGCGTTACACCTGACTGCTACTCAGACTATCAAGCGGACTGACTATTCGATATGTTGTCCTTTATTCCTAGCGCACGAATATTTAACAGAAAAAATTGAATGCGTTGGATTATAATATTTCTAATAACTTAATAATTATATATGCTTAAAAGCTGAAAATCTATAAATTAATAAGTTGATATATTTTCTAAATGTTATGTAATTTTTATCTTTCTCCGTAAATTATAACTTAATTATATTTTAAGTTCGTATCCAATTAAGAGGGATATCGTGTTTTAATATTTTTTAATACAACAAGTTTTATTTTGTTTGAAAATGATTAATTAATAGAATATGTTTTAACAATGTGTACTCTATAATTCGAACCTAACTAGTTCATTTTATCAAATCTTAATGTATACAAACTTTAAAGTTGTTCTTCACATGCGCAACAAGATAAGTGGCAGTATTTTCTAAGAAAATGATGAAAAACTTCAATCAAAAGACTAACATGCATCTTTGAAATCCACGCAAGACAAAAGTATGTTTAATCAGGGTAAGACCATCTAAACAATATATATCTAAAGTGTTAGTTCAAAATATAATAATATAATGGCAGATTTTACATTTTGCTGGGACTTGTCTATCTAGGTAAAGATTCACTCAAAGTGCCGAGATGGTGACGGTCATTATCACCCACAAGAGAAAAAGTAGATGAGAAGTGAAATTCTCGATCTGATGAAATAGCAAAAGCACATCATGTCAAAAATTTGGACAGAGTTTGCAAGGCTAAAGAAAGTCATCAGAGAATACGTAAATAAGAAATGCACAGAGATTGAAAAACTGAAGAACACAGAAGCAGTAGACATGGACAGAATGATTAGAGAAATAACAGAATAGAAAATATTCTTTTCGCCCCGATGTATATAATGTAAAGAAGGAATTATCAACATAGAAAAAGAAACGGTACTGCACCGGTTGACAGAATAGAGATAAGGACACTTCCATGACAATAGAAGGAAGATACCTACAATACATAAAAGCGTGAAGAGATCCGGGATACTAAATACTGAATTAAGGACAGTAATAGGCAAGACGGAAAAGAAGAAAACAGCAGGACCCGATAAGGTTGCCATAGAAATACTGGCAGCTTTAGATCACTTTGGGATCGATAAGGTTACTGAAGTGTTAAATGAATTATACCGTAGTGGCGAAATATCAGATCTAAGTAGATCCATTTTCATAGCGTTTCCAAAGCAACCAGGTGCGAACGATTATAAGCTTAACCGAACAATCATCTTGATGAGCCACATAAGAAAACGAATAATGAGGATATTAATGGATAGAGAGCGGAGCAGAATAAATCGAGAAATAAGAGAAGAAAATTTGGTTTTGTACAACACGCTGGAGCAAGAATGTCATATTAATAATTAGAATTCTGTTAGAAACACTAATATAAATACAAAAATACCTATACATGTGTTTCATAAAATGCGTTCGGTTTTTAAGATATGACAAGAAGAACTTCATGAAAGGTTTTAAAATATTTATCTATACAGTATAAGAATTATTTTAAATACGAGACATGGTCAATCAGTTTGGTTTTGGGTGGTGTGGCGGTCACCTCGACCGTTTGCATTTTTCCGTATAGAAAACAACTTTTTTATTCGATAGGTTGATTTGTTTTTATTGTTTATCAAACTTTTGCAGGTTATTTAAAGCCAGAAAATATTTTTAGATTGTAAAACTTTTTGGAGAAAATAAAGTTTTACTGATACAAGTCTTACTAATTAACCCATAGCTGGAGGTAGAAGAGTATTTACGTATAAATGAATATTACAAACTAAACTGGAATTGGAACTAGATTTATGCTGCATGCGCCAAATGTTAACATTCGCATTTCTTTTTTAAACTTATCGAAAGCGTTAATATGATATGATTAATATGATATCTGGCGCAGGATTGCCCTGCCAGATGTGTTTAGAATACGCCGACTGCATATTTTGCAAAAGTGTAAGAACCTTCACTCAAAAGGACTGAGTAAGCAAGCATCTATTGAGAGGATGCTTCATTAGTCGGGTATGGACGACTAATTATTACCTATGGAATCAAGTGTAAACACAAAAGTTATACTCAAATATAATAATAAAAAACATTTTATTTAGCATTAAAATGCTGATTTTAGCATTAACCCAACCCTATGTAGGAAAAAAAACCCACTCCGTGGTCTTGACATTACCCACTAAACATAGTGACTCAGAGATAACAAGTTTCTTGAAAATGGCCATATGAGCAGAAGGGACGACAGTTGGTTCTTGGTGGTCTCCACACCGGTACCTACGATGATCGACACCACGTTCATGTTGTCTGTGAATGCCGACTGTCATACCGACCCACTTCTTCCTGCAGTGCCCCATCGAGGTGCTAGATATGGAAGTGTTAGACGCGGTGGACAAGCTCTAGATTCAGGGAGTGGTTGTAAGTACTCCAGTAGAAATTTGCTCTCTCCCACATAACCAGGAGTGGTGGAGCAGAATTTTTACGACCATGTCACCTCTTCCTCACCAACCATCCGGTTTTCTAATTCACCTAATTTGAATCCTCTGTACGTAATGGGTGTCGACCTTAGGAAGACCAAATAGCGTCTCACAATACCAATTACTCGTTGAAGGCCACCTTCGCAGATCTGATGGTCAACATCGAAGAGAACCACCTGATCCGATCTGATATTTTTCTACTGAATATCTTTGTTTTTCTTTATATTGTAATTTGTTCTAATGGCGCCCTACTACACATGAGGTCACTTGTTTACAATATACGGATATTTAAATCAGAAATAGATCGTTCCTAAAAAATGCCAGGATGAAACTCATAAGAAAAGAAAACTTTTCTTTATGGCACTGATAATAGCCACATTTCTGATAATGACAAAAGGTGGTTGAGATGATTGAAGACACGAACAAACTATTATGAATCCTGGACAACTTCTCAATGGATTTTATCTGGATCTGCAACAACAAAAATGTAATAAAAAATAATGTATAGAGCGTCTGACAGCCGCATGGATTTGTCTGTTTGATAACAATTACTTCGGTAGCCATTGTTAAAAAAACGTGTGTGATCGGCGAAAATTTATTTCTCAAAGGGAAACATAAACGTTTGGTACCTTTTTCAATTTCTCTTTCGCTTAAAATCACACACACACACACACACGCGCGCGCGCGCACACACACACACACACACACACACACACTTTGAACATTTAAATATAAAGCACAATCGATTTCTTTATAAATTTTATTCAAACATTTCTTATTTGGAAAGGATTTAATTTTCTTTTAATTTATAATCGCAGTTATCAAGAAAGGGCAAAAACAGTTTTAGGGTCACTATTTATCTTCTTGAACCATGTCTCTACGTGTGTCTTAAAATAAAATCAGTGTATGGTTGAAGTATCAACATCTGAAACAATTCGCTACATATAATTTCATGCCAATGGCCACCTCGAGGTGGTGTTATGGTTAGCAAGCTTGTCTCGTTAGGACAATTATGGCTGTGTAATGAGTTTGATTCTCATTGGGTGCCCCATGCTTTCGACTTTGTGTCATATCTAAGTTACACTTGGAAAGTGACTATGCCTAGCAAGTTTGCTTCGCTAGATCAGTTTCAACTCTACTCATAATGGGTGAATTATTCTATTATTAATTTTCACAAACAGTATTTTGTGTGTGTAAAATATATTTTGTATTTTGCGTGTGTGTGTGTGTGTAAATTAAACATACGTGAGCGGCCGAAAGTGTCATTTTGCTTATATACTAGTGTATCTGCAAATAAATTAAGAGGGATCGACAAAAGTGAGCCTTGATTCCTTATAAACGTGTAGGTGATACAAACACGCATACACACGTTTCCATATGCTGTATTATATAAATTCTTAAAAGATGTTATTGTGGCTTTCGTTTTCTCTCTCTTTGTGTGTGTGTGTGTGTGTGTGTGTGTGTGTGTGTGTGTGTGTGTGTGTGTGTGTGTGTTATTTGATGAAATCTAAGGATTGACGTGCAAAGAAGTCCCCAACAATAAATATGGAATCTGTAAGTCTTCTCGTGAAATTAGGATTTTTGCTTCCGTTCGTAATTTATTTCAACAACGCCAGCAGTGAAATTTTATAAGTTCATCAAATGAGGATAAAATTTGATGTCATTAAAAGCATTTCTTCAACATAAGACTAAATTGAAGAGTAATTAGCCATTTTCAAATGATAACCTGATAATTATCTGTCGACTCCAGATACCAGGACAGTTGTTGAATTAAAAGACGGACATAACTACTTCGGGTTTCGTAATAGTCAGCTGGACATCCAATCTGTAATTAATCGTTGTTATTAACTTATTAATTCATAATTTTCCATTTGGCTTCAATGATTAAAACACAATTATCTCACTTGTAATGCTAACCTTATTCACTGTTCACTACTTTCTTTCCATCTCTTTTTCTCTAATATCGTCTGTTTAGTCAAAAAGAAGCCTTCCATCCGTCGAGACGCTCATTCCCAAACACCCTCAATTGTGCTGTCAAGACTTTTTACCCCAAACGCCATCACCTGACTTTTGTAACTCTTCATGTCGTTTATATAGTCCCTGTAATGTTACTAAGTTGCTGCCCGTTAGTGTGTAATCAATTTGAAATTGACTCGCAGCGTTGCTCAGATTCGGATAACACCTAGCACCAGAATTCACTTTTCGTGTTCGATTAGAGATGTGTTTTAAGCCAGTCTTACACAAGGCCATTGTTTTAATACAGTTTTGTCTGCTTTTAAGTATTCATAGTTAAATAGGAAATGAAATAGGTGATCGCAGTTCAGAAATAAAGAAATCGTTCATTTGTGTGTTATGACAACATGCTATCAAATCTTCTTTTTCAGATGTTAATAAAATATCTGTTGTTTTTCTTTTGCTGGGGAGATGGGGACATTTGGATTATGGATTTATAGTCATTTCTTTTTTATAAATCCAGTAAATTTAAACTCTGATTTCCTCTTTTTAAAATGCAAATTAAACAAAAGAAAAATATTTTAAAAAGAAAATAAAACATTTTCCTATTAGGTTAGGACAAAATAAATGTCTGTTTTTGCGTTGCATTTTCGCATTGTTTTATTCTTTTTATAGTGTATGTATGATGAGAAAAATAAACCGCTTGTATTCAGTTAAAAAGTGAATATATATATAATTGAAAATATAATTTACGATTATATATTATTTAGTTGTTAAGGAAAAATGTTTAACCAGTATCTATTTTAATATTATTTTCTGTAAGCAATATCTTAGCAACTACAGGTGATATGTTCTAAGAACATAGTTTTTGATTAATCGCATTGCGATATCATAGCTGATCCAATAATTATTCTGGATGATTTGTGATGAATAAATTTAACCATTTTGGCTACTTTTAAAACCTAATTTAATTATCTATGTTGTTCTATCCGGTCAGTATCCCTCCATTTACTTACCTCTTCCTTCATTACTTGATTCAATGTTGGTTCATGTTTCTTTTCGCTACATTTAACCGTAACACTACTTTTGTATATTATGCAAATAAATTTTGTATTAATTTAACTTTGTCGTTTTGCTGTCCTCTTGATGACCTGTCAGATTCAGCTCTTTTATATTTTAAAATGTTAACGGGCCTCCTGTGTCTATCCTTATTTGAGCACACAGGCCATATTATATCGCACCCCCTCCGTGGTCCACTACAAACCGAAAAGTTGGTTTGTATATTGTGCCTGTGACAATAAAGAATTTAAGGTCTTCTCGATTTTTATAGATCTTTGTGTTCATAGATACGGTTTTTAAAACTTCGTTGTGCTTCCCGAATATGAATTTTATCATATTTCTATATCATCTTAAAAACACGACGTCTTTCGCGGGCTGTTTAATTTTATTTTATTTGTTTCATTATTTAATAGGCTACCGAAGCAAATGAATAAACGTGTTTTTCGTTTCATCCCCAATGAGTTCAATACAAGTAAGGCTTTGAGAGCTGGAGTCCGTTTCAGAACGACCCGTACGTCGTTAATTCCACAGATTCTCTTCTCCTGGTCAAGATTTCCAAGATAAGCACTTTCGGGGTCGCTTATAGTTATTCTACAATGAACAATTAAGGACAGCTGTGTAGGCCCATCCAGAAACAAACATTCGGACGTTAGGATCAAAGCTAGGAGTAATCCATACAACATTCGAGAGACATCTAATAAAAGTCGGCAAATTCTGAAATCGGAATCCATGATCATTAGTTTTAACGGTTGCTTATTCGTTTAAAAAATGGTATTTTCCTTGATCATGTGGTGCTTCTTCTATGTGCCGTGTCTCTTCGGGACGTTACCGATCATGGCTCTTCATAATTTCCTGTTCTTTGTAGCTCTTAATAGATTTTGTTCTTTTGTTATCTATCCTAAACCTTGCTCAGCCATCCATTTCCTTAAGCTCTCTGGGTAGGTTATGGTGCTGTTTTCCCCAATCCTTCTTGCTTTCAATCTGTCTTGTGAGTATCAGATTTTCCAATCCCCCTTTCCTCATTATATTCCCTGAAAAGTTCAACTGACTCTTCATGATTGTAAGTGTCCATTTTGTTTCCATTTTTCTCTAAAATTTCGTCGTTGCTCACATGTTCAGTCCATGGTATTCTCAGCATCCTTCTGTAGAACATTTCTGTTGTTTCAAGTTTCTTCTTCCTCTGTGAGGAGATTGTATAGAATTCACTGCCATATAGAAGGACTGATATTACGTAATAGTTCAGTATTTGTTTCTTAGTTTCTAACGAGATTGTCCCTTTTTTAATACTTTGCTTAGCATTTGCAAGGCACCTTTCGCTATCCCAATGCGTCCTCAGATTTCAGTGCCTCACTTTCCGTTCATTGTTAAAACACATGCCAAATATTTAAAGTTTTGTACTTGTTTCATTTTGGTATCTCCAATTTGTAATTTTCATTTTGGGATGTTTCTTTTGCTAACAACCATGCATTCCGTCTTCCTGTTATTGATGTTTAGACCTTTCTTCTCACTTTCCTTTACCACTTTCTGTAGAGGTTATTGTAGTTTCTTTTCTGTATCTGCTATCAACACTGTGTCATATGCACATCTTATCTTGTTAAGAGTGTGGCCGTTAATAATGGATCATGATAGGACTTATAATTCTCTCAGAATTGTCTCACTGTATAGTTTGAATAATTTCAATGAGAAGATACATCCTTGTCTTACACCCCTTTCTATTCTAATGATTAAAAGTGGTTTCTTTGAGTTGGCAAATTTGTTCCTTACCTAGATTTTCCAAAACCAAATCTCCAAAGTTGCCTTCCAATACGTAAGCAAGGTATTAAGAAACACGAAAATTTCTTTAGAAACAAAAAAAGAAAAAAAAAGTTTATTTAACACTTATGGCAGCGAATATTGGAAACTCTCATGAAGAAGAGACTTGAGGTAACAGAAAGATGCTGATAATACCTGAACATTTGAGCAATGACTAAGTTTTAGTGAAAATAGAAACAAAAAGGAGAAAGAAATTGTGGAGAGCCATGTTCGCCCTCAAGAAGGTAATATAATGATAATATTGTATTGATTGTGTAGTTTCCTACGAACAAAGAAGTCCCTCGGAGGGGAAACGAGACACATATGTTTCTACGGTATCCTGCGAGTATGCACAACAGTCAAGGCAGCAGCTCTGTAATTATTGTTATCTGCTTAACACCGGAGCGTAAAATTGAATTAAACGAACAGATTTACGCTTCGAAATTATTCTTGTCGGTCATGATATTTGATTAAGAATCAAGAAGGATGATGTTGCAAATAAACGTCAAAATGTTAACTTCGTTTTTTTTATTCTCTGCTGTTGAGCAATGCTTGACACGCTAGTCTCGCAGAGTCGTATGCTTTTGATATCCGCTGAGTGCGGCAAAACTTTGCCAGACTAAACTTAGTAAATAGAAGTAATTCCTAATTTATAAATAAAAATTTGATTACCTAGAATTATTTATCTGCGGTGTCACTTGTCTCGTATTTATATAGGCGTTTATGGATATTGCTTTCTATATAAACCTGTTAGTAGCATATCACTATCAGTTTTCGATAGTTAAGAGCCATGTTTGAGAATGTTGATTTTCGGGTAGGCAGGTAGGCCAACTTTCATCACTTGGAAGACTGGAGTCTTCAATGGCTCAGTCAATGGCAATATTAGTAAAAGTTAGTAAGTCTTTTTGTCTTTATCTATGTCAATTGTGAGAGGGACAGAGGGTTACATGTGGATATAAATATCGATTTTTATGTTTCTGTGGATACCCACTTACTAAAATCTGACTAAACATCAGATTCTTTCTGAAGGTCGAGTGGAGAAATTTTCAGCACCATGTTTATATATATATATATATATATATATATATATATATATATATATATATATATATATATATATATATATAAAAGGCTCAAACACTAATATTCAACGGTTATAATTTATAAAATTTGACTTGTAATCACGATCCAATTCATCAGACCTACAAATTTGTGAATTTGTAAATCTGATGAATTGGATTGTGATTACGATTCCAATGTAATAAATTATAAGCATGGAATATTAGTGTTTGAGCCTTTTTATTATATTCTTGCTCTTTCTTGTACATAGAACTCTAAGTGGATTTGATCCTCTTCGAAATATATATATATATATATACACCACTAATATCTCCGTATTTCTCTCTCTCTCTCTCTCTCTCTCTCTCTCTCTATATATATATATATATATATATATTAGCTCTATCTTTGATGTTAGCTCTATCTCTGATATTGAGCGCATTCTACTAAGTACCGTGCATATAATATATAAATATAATATATATAATATATTTATATATATATATGTATATATATATATATATATATATATATACACACGCTTTTCACACACACACACACACACATACATACATACATACATACATATATATATATATATATATATATATATATATATATATATATATATATATGTTTATATGTATTTAGGGAAAAGGTTATAGTAGTTCCAACGAGAAAAAATTGTATAATTTAAAAAAAGAGAGAAACCGCAAAAGTTTTTAGTTATAATGTGGATTTGTTTTACACCATAAATAAAAATTTTAACTGCAACTCCAAAAATGTGATCTATGCACTCAAATGCACAAAATGCAAGAAATGATATATAGGCACCAGTCAGGCAGTTAATAACGGAGTTACCCTTCACAAAAGCAACACCAAATTACCCGACAACAGAAAACTATTTGTATCGCAACACATCTACAAATGCAATCAAAGCAAATTTAAAATTATGACACTACCAAAAAGTCAAGTACTCTTTTCTACAAATTCAGGAAAAAAAATCTTCATAGACAAATTTAAACCAGCACTGAACAGATCATAACCCCGCACACATGGACACACAGCATGCACACATGATGGCCAGATGCACAGGTCGGACCGCACATATACATACACGTACGCACGCGCAAACAGGTATCTATAGAGAACAAAAATATGTATACATACACTGGCAAAAACAGACTACTCAAGGGCACACACACGAACACAGGAAGAGTGTGCATGTGTGTAGGGGAGTATGTATATGTGTATGTGTATATAAATATACATATATGTGTATGCTGATTCTTTATATATAATACAGTATGCATATATGGGGAGGGAATATATATATGCAGGATAACAGGAACACGCACCCACACAGGGATAAGAAAACATCTCTCATCAACACAGCTATCACCACCATCTCTCATACCAAACCTAATGGTTTTATTAACACTTCGGCAGAAATTCACTATTGGCAACAGTTCAGAAAGGAGTTCCAGGCACACTAACAAATACAGAAAACGAACAATGAGACATTAAAAAACATAAGGAAAATTTATTCCTTTTAAAAATTTATTCCTTTTATTTGCCCGAAGAAGGTCACGAGACCGGAAGCACGTGCAACAGAAATATGAAGAATAAAAAATAATATATATACTGAAACAAATCCACATTATAACCAAAAACGTTTGCGGTTTCTCTCTTTTTAATATATACAGGGTTGGACAAAATAATTGGAACAGGTGCAAATTCCACTCCTATATTTCAAAGAACTATATATTAAGAACTTTAACTAAAACTTCGTAATTGCAGGTTATATCTATTGTAGATACGTTTATTTATCTAATTTACTGTCTTTGGCTTATTTATTTTTAGAATTTAGTAAAAATTTAAGCTAAATGCGTGACCTGTCTGAGTTCGAAAATGGGCAAATTGTTGGAGCTCGCATGGCAACCTCGATCACTAAGGTTGCTAAACTGTTTGGTTTTTCAAGAGCTACCATATCAAGAACTATGACGCAATTCAAGAAACAGGGTAAAACCTCTAGCAAGCATAGCAATTCGGACCGGACTTGCAAATTTACTGACAGGAACCGACGTGCATTGGAACGCAATGTGGCCAAAGTGACTGCTGAGTTGAATAATCATCTGAATAGTCCAGTTTCTAAAAAACTGTTCTTTGTGAGCGCCATAAGGCTGGATATCATGGAAAAGCCGCCGTAAGAAAACCCCTTCTCTCCACTCGCAACATTCAGAAGTGGTTGAAGTGGTGCAGAGATCACAATGCCTGGTCTGCAGACCAATGAAAGCAAGTCATATTCTCAGACGAGTCCAGTTTTTCTCTTTTTCCCAACTTCAGGGCAAGTTTATGTGTGGAGGCAGCCCAAAGAAGCAATACAACCCTGACTGCCTTCTTCCAACAGTGAAGCATGGTTGTGGATCAGTGATAGTTTGGGCCGCTGTATGATGGAAATGTCTCGATCTAATAGTTGCATTGCGTGGTAGAATCAACAGCAAAGATTTCCTGAACATTTTGGGTGATCATGTTCATCCAATGGCCCAGACTTTATTCCCTGATGGTGACTGCATCTTCCAAAACGATAATTCTCCAATACATACCGCTTGAGTGGTTAAGAATTGGCATGAAGAGCATGAAAGTGAGCTAGAACACATGGAGTGGCCTTCCCAATCTCCAGATATCAATATTCTTGAACATTTGTGGTGCATTTTGGATCGACAAGTTAAGAGCCACTATCCTCCACCGTCGTGTCTTAAAGAGCTAGAGCAGGTGTTAATGGAAGAATGGCTGAAAATTCCTCTGGATGAAGTCAGGAAGCTGTATGATTTCATTCCTAGACGTATTAAAGCTGTATGTGAGGCTAAAGGAGGACCAACTCCATATTAAATAAATTTTCTTTGAATTTAACAAGTGTTTCAATTATTTTGTCCAACCCCTGTATGTGTATATATATATATATATATATATATATATATATATATATATATATATATATATATATATATATATATATTTATTTAATTATATGTATATATATGTATGTATGCATATATATACATATATATATATATACGTATATATATTTATTTATTTATATGTATATATATGCATGTATGCATATATATATATATATATATATATATATATATATATAGAGAGAGAGAGAGAGAGAGATAAATAGAGAGAGAGGCAGAATGAGAGAGATAGAGATAAATATTTATGTATATATTTTCTATATGTAGGATGGTGTTTATTGAGCATGAAGTAAAAAGTATCTCTCAGTTTCAAAACATAAAAAATATCTACCCACAAGTGAGCCTCTACTTCAATCGGGTGTGAATTCTCCGAAAGCTTCCAAAGAGAATTATTCATGCAATCTGTTGTACGGACATCAACCATGACATTTCACGTCTTCCACAACTGAGAAATGTGCAGCCACAAAGTTAATTTGTTCGTGACGTTCAGCTTACAACGAGGATTGGCACAGAAGCGAACAAGCAATTATTTCACAAAAGGTCTCAAAGTAGGACTGACAAGCCATAGATTCAGCAAGTCAACCATTTCTTTTACGGGACATTTTCATATTATACATGAGGAAATGGCGACTCTACTAACCACTCCTGACTGGATCAATGGCGTTATCTGATTTTTAATCTTATTGTGGTTCGGTATTTTGTTAACCTAATTTATCTTTGCGGGTCGAAATGAAGGGAACTGGTCTAAGAATTTCGGAAAATGCAGAAAAAATGACGAAAGCAATAAAGCAACTGGAAAAATATCTCTGGTTGAATGGAATCCAAATATCGAAAACGTGGAATCTTAAATTTACGCAGCAAATAATACTAATATATATATATATATATATATATATATATATATATATATATATATTGCCACAGAAACAAAATCTACATCAGCGAGACAAAACCTGATTCGTTTTAAATGTCAGGACGTTTAATGTTTTACTTTAACTGTATCGTTATAGAAATTAGATTTTAACTAAGTTTATTTTTTCAATTTACATTATCCCACATTGTTTTAGTATTAATTTAATAAGAATTTCGTCTGAGTAAATTATATTCATTCTTTATTATGCATATATAAGTAGGTAGTATTGTTAATATATGAATGCTTTTAACGGTATTTTTAGAGCATAAGGAATAGTTGATCTTTTTGGATTTATTTGTATGAGTAAACCTAAAGGTCGTATAAAGAAAGAAATCAAAAGAAATGAAGTGAAAAGATTACATTGAGTGTATAACATTACAAAGCTTTTAAAGTTTGAAGAGGCAAGAATTGTACATTCAGGGTAGATTAGAAGCGTCAAAGTTTGCATATAGCTTGTAGCGGCGACTTAAACTTGGAATTTTCAAACAATATTTCATAGAAGCAAAATATAAAATTTAATTTTATCATATCTGGGCTGGAGATGCTGAATCTTCTCTTTTCAGCCATGACAAAATTCAAATGCGTTTATGTGACCTTGTAAGCGATTAATTATCTTCCACTTTACAACCTCTCCCCCACTGATGATAGTCCTGGCTATGACGATAAACTACATCCGGCATCAAGGCCTCTGATCGGGAGATTGGACGATTTGAGGAGCGTGGAAGCCCCTCATGACCCAGGGTGGTAGCAACTGTTAGGGTCCCAGCTGTGGACAAATAGAGAACCACAAAACAAAAGCAAAACATTATGAAAGTGTAGGAAATCATTCTTGTAGTATACAATACATTTTTATATAAAATAATGACCAAAAACACATATTTATAGTAGAATGGCCAACGGTGCATATTTGTGGTAAAATGACCAACAATACATTTTTAAAATAAAATGACCAGCAATACATTTTATAGTGGACTTACCAACAATAAATTTTATAGTAGAATTAGCAACAATATATTTTATAACAAAATGACCAACAATATCTGTAGCTGAAGTCATACAATTGCGTTCAAAATATAATTAGTTGAAGCCATTAAACTGTGTTCAAAATATTTAGTTTTTGGCATTAAATAACCCACAATGGTTATATCCGATAAACAAAACAAATCCTACTGATGCAACGTTGCAAACCTCTCGCAAATCTTCTCACGCGCTACATCCCCTCTTTCCACCACTTCTTACCTTCACATCTAAAAGCGGCTGTGCTATATTTACAGAGGTGAACCAGCCTCGTTCCCTTCGTATTTTATTGGTAAGAAGGAAACTCTATTCGGATAGTTTCTTCACAAGAGTCGCTGCTTTGTGGAACACACTCCCGATATGATGTTTCCCCAAACACTACAATATTAATCTTTTCAAGACTAGGATCAATCGTTACCTATCCTACATATCCTCATAACCCGCATTTACTTCTCCTCCTCCTACGTCCGTAAATAACACCATTTAGTAAATGGCTTCTTTGTGTGACTCTTGATTCTGCTACTGGAGGAAAATAACCAAACAATTCTGGGAGCATTTGTTCACGCCTAATATATCAGTAATGTATGGTAATTCAAAGGGGATAAAATACAATAAAGGATGTTTCATTTGGAAATGGGGGAAGCAGGTTGATTAGTTATCTTGTATTTCACAATAGTCCAAAAGAACTAATTTGATTATCTGAAAATCCTTAAAAACACTATAGGCTATGTGTTATGTTTTTTTTGTTTTCTCTTTTTTTTTAGATATTGGACATCGAAAAGAAAAGAAACTTCTGACGAAAATTTACTTTGCTTTCCAACATTACATGTGAGCTAAGTTTTGTAAGGACGCCATTGAAAACCAGGTGCCTGAAGAAAATTGTCTGTTACAGCAGACGACATTGGCTTCAATTTATGCTCTGTTCAGTAATTATAAAAACTGATTTTTTTAGTGGAATTTGTTGAAAAGGTCTATACTTTTACAAAATGTTATTTGTACGTATTTTCTGTTTGATTGTAATGTTATTATTAATTTTAGGAGATTTATTTTAAAATAGGAAAAAGAAAAAATGATGTCTAGTAATTACAAAATGTGTAAAAGGTTAATTCCTAATTGTGACAGCAATGGGTATTTGACCCAAGGAAAATGGATAGATAGATGGATAAAAACAGTAGTATAATATAGAATCTACGTAACTTGGTTTTGCATGATTATTCAAAGTTATCAACATTTTTTAGTAAAAACATCAATACTTTTATTCACCCAATAATATTATTTTCTTTTTTCGCATATAACATTTGTCTGAAGTTGTATAATTGCTTTTAGTTGATGTGTACATTTTTTTGTCCTCGATTTTTTTTCTCTGTCGAGAGGACCGATAAACCGGTTTACGTGTTTTAAATGTTGTTATATTTCGGTATTACCATTTTACGGTAATATCTTTTTGTTACCGCTTCCTTTTTGTTATGAAGAGACGGCTAACAAACCTGGTTAGTTGTTTTTAATCGTTGTTATATTTCGGTGTCACTATTTTACGGTAATATATATTTTGTTAGCCCCTCTTTTTCGTTACGAATTGTATTTTTTTAATTGTGAATTGCTTTTTAATATGTCTGCTTTTGTTGTTCAAATTATCATAATTTAATTTTTTAAAATATTAGAATATTCAGTAATAGCGCAATTGGTTAAAATATACGATTTGCATTTAGTTCAAAATTTTGTTTTTTATATTTTATAAGTACATAGCAACCACAAAAGTTCTATCCAAAACTTTCAAGTGACAATCGGTATTAGCCTTATTCAGCAATGCGAATTTATGTAGGTTATAAACCCGGAGACACTACTTGTTTTTAATCAAATGTTCACCTATAGCTGAACCTGCTATATTAACACACCTATGTATTTTTTGTCCTTGATTTTGATCAACCGGTTTAGCTGTTTATTAATCGTTATACTTCGATATTACCAATTTATGGTAATATATATTTTTCTTACCGGTTTTTTGTTATTAATTGTTTCTTTTTTGTTATGAATTGCTTTTTAATATGTCTGCTCTTATCGCTCTAATAAAACCTGGTATAATGCCAACACAAAAGACAAACCTTTAACATCTTTTTAACACTTCAAAATCCTCTTTTCGCATTTCAGTTTCAATAAAATTAACCACGAGAAGAATATTTTAATATTTTTTAAAATTTTTCATTGAGAAAATCGCGTAAGTATAATGACGTCACAAGACGATATATTTTAATATGTTATTAGTATTGCAAGATGACAAGTGGAAGCGAAGAAGGTGTTGGTTAGGCTTAAAACGGCACACCTTGTTTTCCAGACGTAAACTATAAATTTTCACTGGCAACATTCGAAACCGCCAGCCAATGTCGAATGATGACTTAATGCTTTATGTCCAATTAATGAATGTGCGCTACAGATTATTTTGTTCAGCGAACAAAGGTACACACCATGGTGGCCCGCCAATATCTTGTGGGAACAAGATACGCCATTGGGTAAAAAATGTGCAGTAGACATCGAACAAATTGTTAACGTTTTCAAAGATAACTCCGATCCTTGGCGTGTGGTATATTTCTGAAACATTTTCATAATTGCCGCATCAGTTAATCGGTGTTCAAGTTTAAAAACACACTTTATATACTTTAAAAATTATTGCTTGTGTTATTTTGTTTATATTTGTCATTTTTCATGAGCGCTTCTTAATATTGGGATCATGTCGCCCACCACAATCGAAACAAGCGAGGGCAATAAAAGGAAGAGTAAAGGGTTGGGGTAGTAAAAGAGGCTCAGCCCATTTGTAAAGAATCCATGAAGAATAACATTCTTTTGCCATTTCTCACCACTGGTTACGCACATATGTGAATGTGCCAGAAAGCATTTAGTGTCGGAAGTAAATGCAATAGAAGGATGAAAGGGAGAACATGTCGTGGGACTATCAGCCCAAAATTATACCCAAGGCATTTGACGCTGGAGAGGAGAGGCCCAAAGTTAGAAAATGGGAACGTCATTTTGGGCAATATATTTGCACATCCTGTTTGGAAAAAAAAAAACCCATAACGCATTGGACCAATAAAAATGCGGCAAAATCATTAATCGAGTTATTCATACTTATTAATTTTTCACTAATTTTGATTATCTTTAATCACAATTCTATTGCCCGAGTATCTCCCGGGAGTTAAAGTATGTAATAAAACCGGACTAAAGAAGTAATTTATTTAGACTTGAATTCTTATCCCATAGTCTGAAAACTCGTTTTATAGGGAAGGTGCTTTAACCAATTCGGTCAATGAAACTGATGATTAGACAAAGCTTGATTTTACTGCTACAAATCTTGATCTTCACATTATATTATTTGTTTCTTCTTCTTTGCGCCGTGTCCCTTCAGGATGTGGTTGATCATGGCTCTCTACAATTTCCTATCTTAAGCAATGTTCGTCCCCTTGATCTCTCCCTCAGTCCATGTTTTGCCATCTATTTACATGAGCTTTTGGGGTAGGTTACTCGCTGTTCTCTTTTCCTCTCTTGTCTCCAATATGTCCTGTGAGTGTGAAATTCTCCAAGCTCTCTTTCCTTATTTTGTGTCGTGGAAATTTTAACTGTCTCTTTCCGATTCTAAAGAATGTTATTTTCGTCCCCACTTTCCTTAAAACTTCTTCATTGTTCACAGGTTTCGTCCATATCATTTTAAGCACCCCCCCCCCGTTGTTTCAAGTCTCTTCTTCATCTGCGAAAAAATTGTCCAACATGCATTGCCATATAAAAGAATTGATATTAAATAGAAGTTCAGCACATTTTTTTGTTTCTAATGATCTTTTTGTCTCTTAATACTTTGTTTAGCTTTTGGATAGCATCTTTCGCTCTTCCAATGAGTTTTCAAACTGCTGTGCCACATTATTTATCATCTTCCTAGATAGCTAAATTTCTGTACTTAATTTATTTAGATGTCTCCAACTTGTGGCTCGCCTCCTCCATTCTGTCTTATTACAGTTTATTGTTAATCCTTTCATTCTGCTGTTTAGGTGTTCATGCAGTCTTCTTTCTGTGTTTGACATTAACACTGTGTCATCTGCATATCTTATGTTGCTAAGATTGTGCCTACCGATAATAAATCCTGGTAGGACTTCTAATTCACTCTGGAGCACTGTGTTGTTTACTACCTATTAAAGTTGTACGCTCTTTGCTAAGTATTTTAATAATGTAATAGATTTACTTACAAATTTTGGGCAATAGGATTGAGAGATAGTAACTCGGAAAGTTACATTTTTTATGTTCTAGTTTCATTTTGAGATTCACAACGGATTTAGGTGTTCGCGGGAATTATTCTTTATCGACTAAATCAGTTTCAATTTGAATATATTAGATAAATAATAAATTTATGACTTTTATTCGCTAATTTGTATGTAGAAGTTTAAGGTTTGTTTTAAACATATTTGCATTCTCTTTTATAGAGGGAGCAGGGTTAATTCTTGCCCTTAGATATAACCAATCTCAACCACTGAAATTGGCAAATAGTTATACATTTGACCAGCAAAAGATTTTTTTAAAAATTTAGGCAAATGAAGTTTAAATGTATTTTCAAGACTGACTACTAAATATGGCATTAACATCTCGTATTGAGAGGAGAACGCTGGTGAAGTGGCATTGAAGGATCTCTCAACGAAAATCGGCTTTTAGATCTTATTTGCATGATGATCTGTTTTATTGATCTTTTGTGTATATGCAAAACGCTCTAAATTCTTTCCCGAATTAAATTTTGAGAAAACATTTCTAAAGCTATAATGGCAAATGAAAGACAATTGCAAGAATTCATCTTTTCACATAAAAGTTATAAGATTCATTTTAAAGAACACATCAAATGCCAAAGTTTGGCAGAAAATGGAACAAACATCGAAATAAAATCCGAAAACACACATTCCGGTACAAGTCATTCATATAATTGTTTATTTATTTCTTTTTCTCCAACTTGAGAAACCAGACTCCAGTTTACAAAGACATTTTTGCTAAAGGAATCTCAAAAACGAAACTTCCTAAACAGTTGGAGATTATGACCTAAAAAGAGAAAAAAATTACAAAAAGAGACAGGAAAGGAAATATTGTTAGATTACGTTTATATATTTTGACTTGTTTTTTGTTTGTTTCATCAAAGATTTGTTTGTTTTTCTGTGCTCTTTCGTGATCATAATCTCCTTGTGTTTGAAAAAAGGAGAATTTTTACTTTGCAACTTCAACTGAAGTTGCCATAAGTCGGTGTATGGAAGATCAAGACAAAGTCATCCATCTTGTTTTCTTTTTTACCTTTTTCTTTGTTTTCTTTCTTTCTTTCTTTCTTTCTTTCTTTCTTTCTACTGCACTACAAGTTATAATAGTAGATTAAGAAATCCATGGGGCAATGCAAGGTTTAAAAAAATAAAATAAAAACGATTAACATGGTGCAAAAATCCTAAGCGAAATACCCGACAGTGTTGGGCACATCGATAGTACACTGGCTGTTGCTTAAACTTAGGAATTTCGCAAAAACAGATTTTAATTTCATGGCAAATAATTTCGCTTCCGAGGAATTGGTGTAATTCAATCTTCTGTAAAGTATAGCTTGTATCAGTGTTGGTAAAACCATCTAAATCCCACTCTCCCTTTTAATATCTTTTATTCTTTCTTTTCGGTGATGCATTAATATCGATCTTAAACTACAATAAAAGAACGGTATGGAACAAATTCTAATTGAAGTAATTTCAAAATAGCTCAGTTGAGTACATTCTCTTAATAGACACAGGACTATAAATTTTTAAAACAATTTTCTATTAATTATTGCAGTAGACTGAAAATGTGACACAGATACCCGAAAGTTCATCAGAATCGCAAAAGAGGCTTTCCAGAAACTAAGCAAAATACTAAGATAGGAAAATCATCTAATTATATCTATCTTCCTGCTTTCTCACAGAGACTAAACTGAAAGCAACAGAGATATAACTCTACAGACAGATGCTGAGAATACCATGGACAGAACAAGTGAGTTACGAGCAAGATATAAAGAAAATGAGAACTAGAAATAAACTCATAATTAGAATCAGAAAGAGGGAGTTGAAATTTCAAGGACACATTATAAGGATAGACGACTTCGAAAACATAGCACCCACAAGACGTATCGATGGAAGGATAGGCAGAGGAAAACAGTGAGTAACTTACCTAAGACGTTTATGCGAATGGATGGCATATCAGGGATGAAGAAACGTTGCCTAGAGCTACAAGATAGAGGACGTTGTGGAGAGTCATGATTGCCTACGTCTTAAAGGGGCACGGCATATAAATGCTGATGATTGCAAAAGAAAAATGAAAAACCGGGAAACATATTAGCTTATTTCTGAGTCGAATCGAACCTAGGACAGAGATTGTCAAGCGTAATTTATATTATAATAGACGTCTTGATTCTCTATCCGTCACAAACTGTCTACGTGTGACGTTGCATACGCGTATCTAATGAATATGCGTATGTCTTGTGTTGTGTGTGTGAGTGACTTACATGTGCTTGCCTCAGTTAATGTATAAACAAGCATACTCACACACACATATACACAATGTGACGGAGTTTCAAATAACAGTGGAATAATGTACTCTCCTCCCACGCAGTTTCAGCAGCTTCTACCTACGCCTGAGCAATAAAATCGTAATGTTGGAAAAGAAACGTTTTAAACTCTAAAAACATCAGATAATTATCAGATTTTATTTAACTTTTCGCAGATTATACGCTAGTAAATAGAATTCATTTTAAAAGTTTTTCTAATTTTGTAGAATTTATTTTTAGGTCTGTTATTGAATGTAATTGATTCCAGTCGAATCCATTACATTAACTTACGTACTAATCCCCTTGGGAAAGGTATGAATCCTCTTCTTATCCCCCCAGCTATGGGTAAATAGCAGCATAGAGCGGGTTCTGTAGCCTTGGATGGCAACTGGTCTACCGTGGAAAGAAATGGCAACCTACTGCGGGAAAAAATATGCCTCGTCAGTCATGTATCAAAAGATACATGATCGCCTAAGCATGTATCACGCATGGCAAATAACTGACTATTGAATTAAAATATACACGCTCTAACACTTTCGCCCCAGCCCCTCAACTTCCAACGTCTTACTCTCTGGGTTGAGGTGTATACTCGGTCTTAACCGAACTTAAGGGAGTGGCCTTAGGTCCCCTGAGCATCCGTAGATCATTCGACTGGTCCACTGGTTCAATCCTGCTTCCTGCCCCTGTTGTGTTTGATTTGATCCAGAAAGCAGAAGTGATGTCCATCCATTCACGGTCGACTGAAGATGTAGACACGGCTTGAGAGTCTGTGCTAAGAAATTTAGAATGCACACACATATATATATATATATATATATATATATATATATATATATATATATATATATATATTTATATGCAGAAAGCCGGACAAACAACTATTCAATGGTTGAATTGTTAATGTCTTTTATATAGCAGAATAGTATAGAAAAGAAACGAGTTACAGAAAATAAAAGTAATTGACGTAAAAACTCATACACTGGATTCTAGACACAGAGAGAGTGGGTTGTGATTAACTTGTTGTTAAATCGTCTCAGAAAGATATACGACTCTTGCGATGGAGAGATAAAGATTTCTGTGTGCGGCTTAAAGTTTATAGTTGCGTTCCTCCTTGCCAGTAGTAACAGTAATAGTAATCTTCGTGGTAGCAGAAGCAGCGGTATTTATATCAAAAGTACATGTTAGCGGACGCTTCGTTCCAATCTCTGACGTCACTTCCTCTCCCCCTCGAGTTTCCAACTCGAATCTCCACTGTCTCTCACTTCCGTCTGCCTCTTCCGTCTGTAAGGAGATGGAGAGAATAATTCGTCTTGCTCGGGCCAAATTCTCTCTACTTCTTATAGAATTATCTCCAGTCTCTCGTATATGAATGATGATCAACAAAACAAAAGAAAATACTTCGTGTAATTTCGTTAAAGGAGAGGGATGGCTTGTTCGACGTTTCCGTTCCCAGTGGTAGTAATAATAGTAGCAGTAGTAGTCTTAGATTCTGGAGGAGTAATTCGCTTCTTCGTTCTTATATCAACAGCACATGTTAGCGGGCGTTTTCTTCCAATCTCTGACGTCACTTTCGTACTTCTTCGAGACTTCAATTCAACTCTGCTCACTTTCAATCTTCGACATCTCTCCACCCAGCTCGACTGCACTCGAAGACAGACGAGCCAAAAATGACTACTTTTTCCAGCATAACTACGCGTTTGTATAGATAAACCTGGCTGGTCATAATCGACCCTCGGCCCCACCACCTCGCACGCGATCATCACGAGTTTCTGGCTGCGTCAACCAAAATCATGTGAATTCCAAAGTTCCTCATAGCTTACTAAGTTCTATTTATAATTTTAACCGATAAAAATTATTTCGACCATTGTCTTTCTAACGACCTAAATTCCAAAATGGGTACAACTCTTGCCCTAGATCAGATTTCCCATCAGTAAACAAAAAAGCTCTGATCTAATTTCGCTATTCAGATCCACTCCAATTTCAATAAAAAAAAATATACTTGTGTGTATGTGTGTGTGTGTGTGTTTCCCTGACTCTCTTCTCTGTCACACGCAAGCGCACATGTAATTTGAATGAAATTGAAATAGTCACCTGTGTTGCGAGGGTTACTTTCCCTTCTTTCTGGTAACAACCCCTGCGTAACTGGATAAAGCTGAAATGTGTATATGAGAACTTATTTTTATGATTCCTTTTTTATTTAAACAGAATATATTTTCTAACAAATGTAATATTTTAAATGGGCGAACAATTTAGATTTGTAATTTGATTATTTTGCCGTCAGCGAAGCAACGGTTGTGGAACTAGTGCTGAATTACTAACCGAAGTGTTGAGGGCAGGAATTGCAATGTATAAAACTGAAAAATGCAATGTGGGAATGGTATTTGAATGGAGGTAACTGACTGATATCGTTTTTATTTGTTTTGTTTGTGGTAGAAAAGAAGAAATTGCTCTTAGACTATAGTTGCAATATTTCCCGTCGGATTCTGGAAGCATAAATGTATTGTCAGTTATTCAATTCATCTTTATCTTGAATCTGCGTTCTCTAAATAGCTATCTCATCCATCCCCCCACATTATAAAGAACATGAATTTTTCTTTTTCTAAATGACTTCCAAAATGATCTATATCTTTCTAGTTATAAGCAATAGACAATAGGGACTGAGTAGAGGCTGAGCGTATAGTTTCAGAATTGTACGAATCTCTGAACACGAAACTTATGATAGAATTTTTACAATGGTGAAGGTGTTGTGGGAACTTCTCCTAAGTTACTAAAAATGATCAGAAAATGGGAGAAAAATATATGATGAACGAGAAAGACAACGTGCGGCGCGTATCACCGCACGTCAGTAAAGTTAACTGCGTTTATTCTGAACTCTTTAATGGTAAACAAATATAAAATGTTTTAAATCCAAAAAGAAAATGCTGCTCTCTTTGCAGACGGGAAAGAACGTCAAAGCCATTTAAAAAAAAATCTTTACTTTCTTAAAGTAATTTGTTATCGAAGTGAGGCGACCGAGAACAATAATCAAAGTGAAAAGCATAAATATTAGATTTAATTTTATATTTCACTCGATGTTTTTGATTTCATTGCATGTGTCTTTATATTGAAATGTTCATTGCTACTTCTCAATTCCGTCTTCTCGTTCCCTGCCCCAAGGCAATAGCGATCGATTACTGATCGATTTGCGATCATTCGATTGGCGGGCAAATGTCGTTCCTCGTGCGTTTCAACTCGCTGTTATCTCGATCCAATAATCAAATATAATTGAGTGATTCGATGAATTTGTTCTTCCCACGCGTATACGCACGCGCATACACGCGTACGTGTTCTTACGCAGTCACGCTTACAGATGTAAATACTTACTACACACAGAGACATACACAGACGCACGCGCACATATTGATGCACATATGACTGTAGTGTGACGAAAAGACTAAAAGCGGCCACGTGCAATTATGACATATTGGGATTTATATTCATCAGGACAGAGAAGCATATAAAAATCACTGACAAAACACATTCTTCGAAAGATATACGTGGACAGTTTTGCGAAATTTCTTTAAAATAGAGGTCCACACAGGCATACACACGTGCACAAATATTTTGTATGAATCAGAATCCAAACATATAAATGCCATTTGATTATACATTAGATTTGGGGATTGTTGCTAACCATTATACTCAAATTATAGAGTAGGATATTTACACACAATCTTTTGTTACCTACAATCTTTCTTTAACCTACTGTGTCAGGTCAGTGACAGGATTGAATCAAGAGACACTGTGCGTAAGGAAGATTCAGGTTCGTGTCTTTACGTGATCATTAAAGTGAAATGACACAGCTAAATGTCTAGCAAAATTTTTCGTTCTCATGAATATAATTATGCAAGCATATATATAATAGATAAAACAAAACATACACACACGCTAAACAGAAGAACAGGTAAAACAAAATCACACACACACACACGCACAGGCGCGTATTCGTCTCTACATGTAATCATTCAATCACACACACGTTCGTTTCCCTATCCATTTACACATGGACATATTCGCAGGAACGACAGCACACACATCGTCGATCGACCTATTCCCCCATTTCGTGGCTGAGTGTGATGGCTATCCCACTCTAGGGCCAGTCGTTGGTGTTCAAGAACAGATATGTTAAGACTATGAATGCTGATTTTCGCAGTAGGCAACCTCCTATCTGGCAAATTAATCTCTCCATCGAGCCATAAGTAGGTGTAAGCTTGCTTCATTTAATACTGTCATTTGATAATAACCTCTATCCCCTCAAAAGAAGGTTTCTACCCAGACGCCGCAGACTAATAGTATTTGGACCGAGCCTAACTCCATAATACTTCAACATTAAATATAAATGATGACGCCTTATGTGTCATCAAATACAGTAATTTGGTAGTGGAGTTAGAGCCTTAGTAGCAGTTCTGATCATGTGACTCTGGGCCAGAATTCGGCAAGCTTAGTAAATATACATATTATTGTGCCTCCGGGCTTCATCGGCTGTAAACGTTTTTGTTAGTATCTATTTATACACACACACACACACACACACACACACACACACACACACACACACACACACACACACACATATATATATGCTAGAAAATACGTCGCCTGACAAAAATCGAAATTACAGAATATGTTTTCCAAGAGTAATAGAACTTGTGTTCACTTTTTCCATCAGTGAAACCATTCTCAAGTCGATAGTGCCGTATCAATTAGGCCATAGGAAAGCACCATGATAAAGAAGGGTTCAGTTACCTTTTTACCTCTGCTGTAGTCCTTTTAGAGGACTGTTGTAACTTAGGGAAGGTTACTAAATAGAATAATCACGCGAAGGTTGTTGAACGATAATACTTAGGACAAGAACAACACATATAAGATTCGCAAGCGCCGCGTAGAAGTAGTAGTCAAGTGCTAGAAGTGATTCAAGTGAATTCCACAATGAATCTCCAACTGCAGACCAACATACAGTATTTACTACTGTATTTATTTATTTTGGGGAAATGCTAAAACAAGGACATAACATGTTACATAGACTTTTTTACACTTTGCCATTCAGTTACCTAATTTTGACCTATTCACCTCCCATATATATAAATTTTGGTCTGAATGATTGGGCAATTGCCCAGGAAATAAATTATTACCACATAATGGATTTTTAAGGATTTCTTATTCCTTATATATATATATATATATATATATATATATATATATATACAAGAGGCTTTATTTATAAAGTGAAAGAATGAAATCAGAAAAAGAAAGAAAACATTTATCTTCGCATATAATAAGACAAGAATGTAAAAAATAATTTATTTCGTCATATATACAACAATTAGATGACAAATCAGAATGTGAAACTCTTACCATGAAAAACTGTGGCCAACTGTAGCGTGTTCTCTTTTTCCATCAGTGAAACCATTCTTAAGCCGATAATACCTTATCAATTAGGCCACGGGAAAGCACCCGGATGAAAAAGTGTTCAGTTACCTTTTTAAGATATCCACATTTCTTGTTGGGACCTTTCGAAGTCTATATTTATCAGGTTTATTCTCGTACCCGAAAAGTAAACAAAGTCATTTTTAAGTGATTAGTATTTTTTTTAATTCGCTATTATATGTTATTGCAGTAAACGCTATATTTAGTGGGTACACGCGTTTGAGTTGTCATCCCTGTTATTATAAATTTAAATTAATGTCAACTGACCTAGACATCGTAAAGTCTTACTTAAGACAATCTGCCTCCCGACAAGAATCAAACCTGTACACCTTTCGAAAGGTCCCAACGAAAGATGTGCATTTCAAAAATAAATCATTGAACGTTGCTTTATGATGATGATGATTTCTCTTGCATTATGATGATGATTTCTCGTGGCCTAATTGGTAGGGCACGCTCGGTTTTAGAGTGGTTTCCGTGATGGAAAAATGGAATATATATATATATATATATATATATATATATATATATATTCACACAAGTAACACTCACAAAGACATAGACATTTGCAAACAACCCGGAATATCCTGTTACGTGCCTAATATGGTGTTAACGTTCAAACACGTAGATGCATATATGGTGAAAAAAAAAATGCAATAAAAAATCATTAAGTTAAATTGTATGTTCAGTGGTAGGCATACTGTTCGTCGCCTTCCCCGTTCTCCTCCCCGACATCTCTTTACTCTTCTCAGCAGGTGAACATGCAACTCTTTGACAAAAAATAAAAAATAAAAAAGGGGGGAGAGAAAGAACACTTCGATTTCTGGTATAAAAATACGACGTTAACATAATGTTTTCCATTTCCTTCCAAGAAATCGGTTATGGATCGCGTGAAAAATTCCTCTGGGTTTTTTTCTTTTATTATTTCAGTTGAAAAAAATGTTAAAAGAGATAAAGTGATTGTGTGAGTGACACACACACACGTACATTCGTGCATGCGTACACATATATAAAGAAAAGGGAAATGGAAGGAGGCGAAAAAGGAAGCTTTGTATATCTTCTTTTTTTCTGTCGCAAACAATAAATATGTGCCAAGTCAACAGGTAATGCTCGTTTAAAGATACTTTAAATACGCAGACGGGGAAAAAGTAGTCGACATCGATTTAAACCTTGTAAAATATCACTTTTTATTTCTGTATTTTATTTATTGTAAACGCTACTAGCCGACTTAACAAGAACATCGGGGATCTAAAAACAATCACTGTTTACAGTATTATTAATTTATTACCTTGACCTCTTATTAGATTTTATTGATATAAGCGATCCTTAACTAAGTCCTAGAGTTATTAATTTCTCTATTCTATCATCAATTCAGTTATTTACTCCTATATACATATAACGA